>JAINUG010000218.1:89853-434853 GCA_029706075.1 Aldrovandia affinis
GGAAAACCCAGATTCATTATTACACTAATAAAGTATTATACATACTTAGGTAACCAGATTTTGCTCGGTTCTGCTCAGATATGGCTGAACAGCTTTAAAACAGCTTCCTCTGTGAAACATGATTGCATCCAAACATGTTGGGATGACATTGAAAGTTTTTAAAAGTTTTTTTAAATTCACGATAGCATGTGACTCTTTGTGCAGGTGAAGTATGTTAAAGTGCAAACGGCATTTGCTCACTTTCATCCAGCATAACAGTTATTTGCAGATAACTCTTAATCTTCCTATATTTATCTTAAATGATAAATGATTACACATTAATAACAGTCAATAACAGTCTTAAATCTTAAATAAGCTTATTATTAGCAATTTCCAAGATAAACAAGCCCCCTAGAGGACCTATGAAGAAGTACCACATTAGATTTTTTCTTAAATGAGTAATTGTACCCCATATCTAGCTGTCTTATAGACCCTGAGATGTTTTAATAAACTTAAATGTATCGGCTGGAACTGGCAGGGTTCCTTTCAAAGCAGACTGCCCCAGTGCAATCTCAGAGCGGAGGCTGACACATTTGTGTACACAAGACAGGAGGAGCAGGGGGTGGGGGGATACTGTCTGTTTATGCATCGGCCCCCTTGACAAAAAAGCAAGCTGACAACTCAAGGCTCTCTCCACAGAGGGAGGGGCTGCGTTTCTTATGACGCGCGCATGTCTCGTAGATGTGTGTTGTTATTACGCGCAGTTCGCCCTCTTTGAAACTCATGTTCCAGCGCGACAAGCCAAACCACGGGTGTCAGATACCCTCACGACAACCATCAGCAGCGCCGTTTCCTTTGGAAACACGTTTCCTCTCACATTTTCCCCGCTGTCAGTTCCCCCAGCACGCTTTGTGCTATCTGTGTATTCATGCTGTGCTTTGCTCATGCAATGGAATGCTGGGTTTTTTTCTCCTCCTGTGACAATGAATGCAACCTCTTTTTTTTGGTTTTGTTGTTGTTGTTTTTTTTGTGGGTTTTTTTGTGTGTGCATGTGTGTATGTGGGGGGGGGGGTGCTGTGTCATTACATTTCCCATCACATCCTCAAATCAATCATTTTCAGCCGCATTCTCAATCTCACAATGGACAACTCACTAAAGCCATACTATGCACATCATGTCCCTGTTTTCATGAATATTTAACACAAGATAAGAGTTCTTTATTTATTTTCCTCTTTAATGAAATTGTTAATGTTGCTAATTCCACTCCTCCCCCACCATCCTTTTTTCTCCTTCTCTAATAAATAATAATGGTGAGGGTTGAATGCAGAACTCAACCACCCCACCCCCACCATCCCTCCTTGACTCATTTTCCCACCAAAGTGTAAATCCTCTCTCAAAGTTGTGCACAGAAAGGTACTTATGTCGTGATGATGTCATGGACCTGACCTGCTTCTCTCCCACAAAAGCTAAGGTATCACTAGCTGGGCAGGCACAATACCTATTCAACAAGGTCTCTTTTCTTCTGTGGCCTTTGGAACAATGTCATTATTTGTCTTAGAATTATAAAGCTGGACTTTTGCAGGAAACCCAACAGACAAAACATTAATGTGGGAATGCTGTAGGCACCCTCACAGTATAATCCTTTTCCATTAGCGTAGCGTCGTTGTGCTTTTTTAACACAACAAGGATGAGTGTACTGCATGAAGAAAAGCAAAATAACTAAACTTTTAGGAAGATGTTTGCAAACTGGATTTCAAAGCTTAATGAAATTCAAATTGATTTGATATGCCATGCCCATACAATTTTTACTCTTCTTATATTAGGGAGAAAAATAGTAATGATAATAATAATGAGAACAAGAGGCCACAGGTGGAAATTAGTTAAAGGCAAATTCCGCACAGGAAGGAAGTTTTTCTTTACACAGAGAGTTGTCAATGCCTGGAACAGCTTGTCAGGTTGGGTAGTAGAGGCAGAAACACTTGGGCTATTCAAGTTCAGGCTAGATGTAGTACTAGATACTCTTTAGATTAGGACATGACGAGCCTAGATGGGCCGAACGGCCCGTTCGCGTCATTATGTATTCTTATGTTCTTATGTTCTTAATAACAAATAACTTTGAAGTATCAAAAGCAGGTATGAACAAAGCTTATCGATACCTGCCTACTACCAGCCGATCATTCAGTCATTCAACTTTTTTTCAACATTGTATCTTTAACAATAGCATTGTATGCCATTGCGTTTGTACAGCATAACCAAAGAAAAGGTGTTTGCAAATATTGACGATATAAGAAATGTTTTGTATTTTCTGGTCTTTGCATAGTTTCTGTTATTAGCATATGTTTTTTGCATAGCATCATTAAAGAAATTTGACAACTAGGTATTAACAATGACAAAAATATTCATAAAATATAATAATGGGAAATACCTAATACAGAATGGTAAAAAAAAAAAACACACACATTAACATTTTAAACGTATCCCAGAACCTCAGAACTAAACAGAAAAATCACTACCGGTGAATGAGAGAATAACATCAGTGTTAACTGATTATATGTTTGCCTACATTTTGCCGGGTTTCTGGTCAACAATATGAAAGCAGATGAAGTCTTGGGGAGAAGCCAGGCCACATATAAGTACGCTGTCTGTGTGTGTGTGTGAATCCATGTGTGTGTATGAATCATTCCAGAGCAGTTTTAGTCCTCATAAAATATTCATTTTGGTTGTGCAGGGCCCTGTAATTGCCATCTCTCACCCTGAATTATTTATACCTCGTACAGACTGACAAAGCTTTGCCATACGGCCCAAGATGAATCAGATACAAGGGATCTTTGCTGCCAACAGCATTATAGTTTCGCGAAATATGGCACCCACGCCATTCCTGGCGACCTCGTACAAATCCAAGCCTGCTTTAATTAGACTTTTTTTCTCAGCCATTGTCCCTCCCCTTAGCCACTTGAGAAAGATTATCTCTTAACTTTAAGTACTGACCCGTTCTCACTCACATTACAGTCCTGTACGGGCTCAAGAGAACTAAAGTGTCTTCACAACATTCACAAACCCTATCATCTGAACGACGCTTGCCTGTATTTATAAAACATAGATATAGATTTAGATGTAGATAAAGATGTATAATGTTCTGGAAGTAAAACAAGGCAGAAATGGCTGTAAAACCGAGACATGCGCACACATTCCAGCCTCCAACCACTGTGAGGCAAAAACCCTCTGCAGCCCCCAGCGATGGCAAACAGCAGCCATCCGTCTGGATCAAGCAGCCTGTCAGGGAGCACAAAAAGGCCTCGCGTCGCGGCCCTGTCCAGCTGCGACGCACAGACCGCATCTGGTCCTGCTTGATCGCTCCAAGGTGCCAAGCGGAACACTGTCTAAGGGCTCCTTTGTGGCGGTTCAGGTGCCCCATGCTAGCAGCATCCTGAATGCTGCTATTCAAACGGGCTGCCCACTCTAACATGTGCTTATCTTCCATCTTCGGCAGGGTGGTGACTGCTATTTCCTCTTGCTCAAATGCTGACCATCAAGGGTACACATTTCCCCGCGAGAAAATAAACGAGTCGTCATTTTTGGGAGGCCCTGGTAATGGGAGAAATTGTATTTTTGAACATTTTACTAATGTTAATGTTTTTTTATACATAGAGGATACACTAAAAAAATCATGCTTTTTTTTTTTGTTCCAGAGAAAATGCATCGTGGATGTTTTTAATTTGCATTATTTACTTTAGCAGTTAGCATTTTAATAAACATTAATGTGGAAGCACATCTGAAGTCCAGATTTGTGACCGAGAGCTTTTCCACCAAGGGACATTTTAAAAGAGGGAGATGGCTGAAGGTGACGTAATGGGCGGTCTGTGGGCATGCTGCTCTAGTGTTTGTTGACATGCTGAAATAATGAAGTCTGCGCTGGGCACACATGCTCCCCTCTCATTAAGCTGCATTACCTGCATTAAAACTAATAATTGCCACTCAGAACCCTGCTCACATTAATCATTTATAATATTTTAATACGTTTTTAATCAGGATCTGAAGGGCGGGAGTCTTGGTGAATTTCGCATTAGTGTTTTATGTGTGCAAGCTCTAGCTTGATTTGAAATGTTTTTTGTTTTTTTTACTTTCTTTAATAAATAATTGAAATCTGGGAAGATGGCTATTGCTAATTAAAGATGTCTTGGGTAAAAAATAGGAAGCATTCATTTTATATGTGAATGGAATGTCAAATGCAAAAATGGGAATTCAAATTCCAGTGCAAAAAGGGAAAATAATAATGTAGCAACACAGTGACAAGTGGCTGTCTGTGACCTATCATTCAATCTGCCACCAAGAATATAAGATATTGCCTATCAAATAAAGAAGTAGGTAGGTAAAAAAAAAAGATGGGGACTGGACTAGGTGAATGGGGAGATGGGGAGCGAGGTGCATTGGGACATAGTCAAAACAATGAGTTTTCCATAAACACAAGTACTTGATCTTCCCACAACCTGTAACCCCCTCCTCCCCCTCTTCCCCAAGTGCCTGCAACAAACAAGCAGGGGTGCCCTTGATGTGAAGCAACTGATGCTGGCATTTTTCTTAAATAAGGAGCTCCGTGATCAGAGCTGGCAAATAGAGCCATGTCCAGAGGGAGAGGGGAAGCTATTCTAATGAGCCTACAGCCAAAGACAAAATGCAGACTGATCGACAGGGAGAAGGATCTGGTGGGGGAATAATGTCAACGCCACATTGCCCATTACAAAGAGAGGGAGCGGTAAAGAGGGGAGAAACAAAACACTTGTTTTTTTACGTGAAAAACACTTAAAGCACAAGCCTCGCTGTCTTTTCACGCTCTCTCCCATGGCACGATTGGTGTTTGGCTGCATTTAAGGTTTTAACATTCCCGTCAATAAAGAGGAAAACATTGATATAAAAGAACAAAAATGAATAAAATGCATTTTTCAATTGTGTATGTTGTACAAAATGTAACAGTTAATAGTTTGTACAAATTTAAATTAGTATTTGTACAGAAAAAATAAACTGACTGAAAAAGCTGTTAATTTACCTGAAATAAGACATTTTTGAATCAAATAATTCTAAAATTAACTTTGGAATAATTGCCATAAT
This sequence comes from Aldrovandia affinis, assembly GCA_029706075.1. NCBI lineage: Eukaryota > Metazoa > Chordata > Actinopteri > Notacanthiformes > Halosauridae > Aldrovandia > Aldrovandia affinis. The sequence goes on from JAINUG010000218.1 coordinate 94,939, forward strand.
TAACACAATATTTTATTTTTACAATCAATTGTAAAACAGTTCCTAAACGTGATCCTAAATACATTGGGTGAAAAGGAGGCAATGGCACATGTCCTTTACAGATCAGTCCTTTCCTGTCCTCAGGAATCATGGGAAGTGTTAGGTATCATGGCATCTATAAGTACCTCTGACAGCAAATGCTGAAAACAGCAAAGAACAGGAAAAAACGTAATATAAAAATTCAGAGATAAGACCCTTTGGAGAAATGGAGAGGTGTTGAGGCACTTCAGATCGGAGGGGTTAATTTTCTAAACCTAATAATGTTTGATAGGGAGGTATTTGACAGGAGATAAAGACACGATCGGATCTGGGAATCAGGTCCCTGGGTGGTTGTAGTGCAAATATTGTTAATACGGTGTGGTTCCTAGACTGGACTCAGCCTGTGGAGCGCCAACTCCCAGACAAAAGCCAGTAATGGCTGGACTGGGAATCGGGGAGGGAGCAGGGTCCAGATTGGCGCATGGGTTTATGACACAGGGGTCAGTGGAAACGTCAGGGAGTGGCAGAGACGCCAGGCTGGGAGATCGTCGCCAGTATGTTCCCAATTGTTGTTGTTTTTTTCTCTTAAAGGGGGGGACTGAGTGTTCACAAAGGGCCATCTGGTTCCTGCTGCCCCCATCTCAAATTCTGCCCTTGTGATGTCATCCACCCATATAAGGGAGGCATAAACTGAAAAATACACAAATCTAATAACATGGGGCATTATAGTGATTCATCATGCTGTATTTGAAAGGTAAATTAGACACAGATTAATTTTACTTATTTATTTCATTATTACATCATGTTGTTCTGGACCCTAAGAATGTGGACTGGGAAGGGCACCTAATAGCGGGACAGTTGGGGAAGACGAGGGCCTGACATTAAGATCCTAGCATTTTGGAAATCCAATATGTATTGACCTGTGTTCTATCTCCATGTAGAGATCTTATGTCAGCAGAATGTAGTCTTGTATAGGAAACGCTCATTACAGGTTTTCTGAGGGAAGCACATTGTCTCTGAAGCGGTGGGGCCTGATCGGCTAGGATTGCTGGGTAATCAATATGGCCAACAACTGATGGCCTGTCTGGAAAGGCACACAGCTGTGGCCACTGCTTTCAGCAGGTCCTCTAGTAATTACCGCAGGCTGTTGTTAGCACTCCACTGACCAGTCTACCAATCACCACGCATCACTCTTTACAACAGGGTTTCCATGGACATTTCAGCCATCTGTTACTGTATTTCACCAAACCCCATCATTATTCAGCAAACATGTATAGGGTATATGTCCCCCTCTCCCTAAAAAAAGGAAAAATAAAAAGTAACATTGCTGTCCATAATAACTAAAGAATGATTTACTTTCCTGCTTCCTTTAAATGACATTAAACATAGGTTGAAAGGCATTTAGTCTCAAAGCTGATACTGCATGGTGGTCTCATGCAATGTCAAAGAAAATTCCCCTTAAAAATAGAATTTTTCAACAGAACAGCAAGCTCAGCAAAATGTTCCCATCACTCGCGGTGCAATGCAGCTAACATGCATGAAGTGGCATTGAAATGGCATATGGAAACAGAACCTTATTTGTGGTCCTTCTCCTGTGCACCCTACACAAGCCCCCCAGGGAAACACTAGCACCAATTATGCAGGACACTGAAAGTTTATTCTCTGCACTTTGTTTATTTTTATTCCTATTTTATTTGATTTGATGATCGGACAGATGGAGGGGAAAAATGGGTGTGGGGGGGCCGTTTCTCTTTGACAATTGGCGCGGTGGTAAAAAAAAGAAAAGATCAGAGCGAAGATAAGAGTGCTGCTGTGAACCTCAAATGACCAAAAGTTCATTTTTTCCCCTCAATTACATGGTCTGTGAAGCTGGGTGGTTTAAACGTCAAGCCAGATGCATTTCTAAAGAGACAATCTATTCCTTCTTTGACCAGAGGGGAAAGAAATCATTATTACATGATTAGTGGCTTCAGTTAGGTTGGAGAGTGGTGGTATAGCAGCAAGCACGGAAGGTAAGGATGCCTTGTATTAATCACCCCGGCCCTGCTTCGCGAAGATAATTTTATCAGTGATTTGTCGACTTCAGAGTTGCAGTTGGAGATAAAAGCTGATAAGCGCTTAGTTACACAGGCAAGACGTCAGAGAAAGAAGGACTGAAGCAAATGAAATGCATCCCTTCTGCCCCCTTTTTCGCGAGAAACCACGTTCACTTCCTTGGTAATTGATAACTGCCTCGGCCAATTATTCCCCTCGCATTACAATCCACGGAGGCGCCTTTCCCGGGCTTTGCATGGCGCTCTAATTAGCTATGCTAATATCGCATTTATTGGCCCTGATATTGCTCAACACCTCTCGCCATCCCCGCAAGTCACCAGAGCCCGGTGGCCTGTCAGAATGGCTGATTATTGAGAAGGATAGCTTTAATCAAACGTAATTGCTGTTAATTTTTTTCCCCTGCTCGCCTTCGTCGACATTTAGTGTGGCAGCCTCCTTGATATTCCATTAAATTACAATTAAACAGCCTCCTTTGTTCCCGAACATCCCGAACAACACCACAAAGTTCTGTAGCAATTTAAAAAGAGGGCTGTTTGGTCATAATTGCTTCCCGATTCACAAAGGACCAATTTACACAGCACCCATGTAGAATTTAAACAGCTCCTAATGTAATGGATATTACACTGAAGCCCCAGACTACAATTAAAATGATTTTTATCAGACGGGAGAGAAGCACTGGTTAATCAACTAAAAGTACGGAGAAATGAACTAATTCATTGCTATAACACACAGTATTTGAACCAACTCATTTGAACAGCCGGTCATCCCTTTCCCATTCATTCTATGCCAGCCTTAATTCATTTGATCAGATTTGTACATGTGTGAAGTAATAATAATAATAATATATGAAGTGGTGTCATTCAGTATTCAGCTACAGTACATAAAATAATTTTTTGTCAAATAAATGCAGATAAACGTTGCTGCCGTAAGCCATTAATCAGATGATATTTTTGCTTTAAAAATGCATTGTTCATGTGACAATACAAAACACAATACATGTGTGTGGTGAAATGTGAATAAGTGGATGTGTGGTAGAATGTAGTTCTTGAAGAATACAGCTTGTCAGGGAGGTGTCCAATGCTACAGGGCATACTACATTTATTTGTTCAATAAGCCTGTGAGTTGTCAATGAAAATATTGGATTAATTGCTCAAATACAAATGCCTTAGACTCTTGACCCCTGTGTCAAAATTGTAAACAAAATACCTTTTATTCCACCCTCATCTCCAATGTATTTCCCAATGCAGGGCTTTGTGGCCATTTGTTTGTGAGAGAGGCCTCCTCACTAGCCTGAGAGGAATAAGGATATAAAGGCTATATTTCAAGCTTGATTTACTTGGATACTTCCTGTAAAAGATTATGACTCTTCGGGGAAATAAAGACAGGGTCAGGGAATTAGTGTACATAATGGTCATTTTGATAATGGCCCAACACATGCAACCGAAAACATACTGTACACAATTAAGCGCGATGCACTAATGACAAGCACCGATTTTTATAGCCTCCACTTATCCCACCGACAAAATCCGCACCAAGCAACATCGAGGAGGACTTTATTGATGCGAAGGCCAAAGATTTCCTGACACAAAGAAAATATATATTTTTTCCACCTCTCCCTCTCTTCATAGTCATCAGCAGAGAGGAGACAATCTAGGCGAGGCAGGCCATGGGAAAATGCTTACAAATGACCAGTGGGCCTATGAAGGTGCCTAGGGTTCAAGATGCCATTTTGCATTTTGATTTATTGTGTTGGCCAACATCCCTCCAAAGTGGTTGGCTTCAGAAAAAAATAAAAATAATTGTCAAGCATATTTGTCAAGCGAAATGCATTTGTCAACGTAACAAAATACAATCCATAATACGTGACTCCAAAAAATGAGATGTATTTCAAAATAAACTTAAACATTGAGAGCAGAGCCCACAAAGAAAGTAGGACAGTGTTGACCTAATATTTGTACAAACTTCCATACATTCATACATACAAAAGCAATATGGAGTGAGATTATGTTTGGCCATATTTCAGCACTATATAAGTAATCTCCCATGTAAAATAAGAAAGTGAAGCTAAAAACGTGAAGTGTATTTTGGTTAGCCACAGGTGGTGATTAAAAAGCGGGTTTCGGGGCCTCGGACAGCGTAGCGGACTAACGCACTCACATTGACTAGTGCTTTGTGAGTGTGAGCTGTCTACTGTGGTCGCGGTTTGAAACCCGACTGTGCCAGACCGGGGGCGGCATTTGGCTTTCTGCCCCAGGGGGAGGGGGGAAGGTGAGCTGGCACGAACTCACTGAGAAGCGCAAAGGGTGTCTCCAGAAGTAGGTGGGCGAGTTCCGTCTCAGAGGAGGCGGATCATCGCTGGCCTCAGGGAATTGGCTTGACCTGGAGCATGGGCGGTGAGTTTGTGGGGGAGGGTGAATCGAAATAAATAGAGGGTGTAATTGGCTACTAAATTGGGAGAAAAACTGGAAAAAAATCTGAAACCAAAAAAAAATAAAAAATGGTTTCGATTTCACATCATGGGTATTGTCAGCAGCAGAGATATTCCTCTTGAAAGACAGTAAGACCTCTACTTCTTCAGTAGTGTTCTCTGACATGCCCCCCCTCACTGTCTGAATCTTCTTTAAATATATATATATATATATTTTTGGGGAAGGGTGGGGGGAGTGGAAAGGGTGTATTTCAAGGGTTACATGTAATAAGAGGCTTTTAATAAAATTGCACGGGTACGACATGGATTCATTTGGGCTCTTACATGTGAAAGGTGGCAGATTAAGGGCAGAGGAGCTTGTCGTTTATGCGCCTTACTCCAGATCTCTCCGACATGACATTTGTTCAGAAGATTAGCCAGGTTGTAATTTGTGGCGTAATTGCCCCTGTGCCGAGGTCCCACAAGTGAGAGTGTAATTGCCTGACAGGCCTATAACTTTGCGGCGCGCTCTCACCTTGTTAGGTCCTTCTTCCTGATGCTCCGCAAATGAGCCCTGGTCGCAGGTGTGCCTAATTTGCCCCTGCTACTGAGCACGTTAGCTTTAATTGCGGAGTAGATGTTAGGAAAAAATCAGTGGGCGGAATATCAAGCGACACCCTGTATGTCAGTGGCAGATGGGGGGTTATAAGGGTGCAGTGGACTCTGTACTGTACGCCCGGGGAGGAGCAATGTTTTTCACGGCTACAGAAAAGAGAGGCCGGTCTTCTTCACCAAAGGTGTCTTGTTTTGTGCTTCTCTTGCAGGTTCTTTTTGAAATTCTTCCTCAAGTGCAATCAGAACTGCTTGAAGAATGCAGGGAACCCCCGTGATATGCGCAGATTCCAGGTAACTCGCAGCCACACAAAATCACTTTTACTTTCTGAGCCAGTGAGTAACATTCAAACACCCACCATCACTGCTGCATCCAGCAACAGATGCACATACAGACACACACACACACACGCACACTCCAATGAACTCTGGAATAAGCAGAGGATTGGCCAAAGTGAGAAATGTTGAACCTGCATTAAGTATGGGTCAGTGTTGGTGGTCCCTAGTGCACTAGGACAGGTGACCCTTATTTCTTTGCAAATCTATTTGAACAGTCTGAAGGCTTGGTCACATAGGCAGCCCTTATGAAATAGGGGGGTCCTTGTGGGAAACAACACTGCAACTGTTTTGTAGTTTTTATATTCAAAGTTCAGTGAGTCTAAGTGAGTAGCAGACCCTGGTGAATTCACACTGGATAGCTGGCTTGGGTGTATCTTGCAGCATAATAATTGCATTGAAATGATTATTTAACATTGTTACACACACACGTACACACAGCACAGATGTACAAAAACAGATTATATTTCTGAAAATTTTCATTTGTAAAAAATATGAATTTGTGTAATATACCATTAAAATAAATCACCAAAAAAGTATTTCAGTTATTATGTTTGTAAGGATTAAAGAGGTACAATGAATTATGGTTCTGGTTAGATTTAACTTAAGTACCTGAGGACTGGAAATGCTTTATAAGAGAGGAAAAGTATTCTCAATGCATGTAGCAGAAGAATAAACTCTGGGTCAAACTGGCAGCAAAGCGAGCCGCATCTGTGGTTTAGAGTGCAGCCAACAAGAAATGTGTTTGAGTTATTCTGATGAAGTCTGGCCAAGCCAAGCCCACCATCCTCCAGCTGACTGATTTTATATTTGTATGTGTGTGGTGTGTATATTTATGTATGTAACACACACACACACGCACACACATATATATTATACTGTATATATACACTACCGGTCAAAAGTTTTAGAACACCCCCATTTTCCAGTTTTTACTTAAATTTAAGCAGTTCAAGTCCAGTGAATAACCTAAAATGGTACAAAGGTAAGCGGTAAACTGCCAAAGTTTAGGTTACCAAAAACTGAAAAATGTAGTACATTTCAGATTTATAAAAAAAGGCCCTTTTCAGGGAACATGTAATGGGTTAACGTGGGTTAACAGTCACTCTGTGCAAGCAAACTGGAAAATGGGGGTGTTTTAAAACTTTTGACCGGTAGTGTATATATTGTTTAAACATGTATATGCACATTATGTGTGTGTGTGTGTCTGTATGCATACATACATGTATATATAAAGTTCCCTCCAAAGTTAATCACACCCTTAATAAAGGTGAGTTAAGAAGGCTGTATAAAATAAACAGTAAGTTCAATAATGAACTAGATTGCATGCTCAAAAATGTTTAAAAATAAATTTAAAATACAATTTGATAATTTTTTGTTTGTTTAACAAGTAATATTAGTTTTCCCAAAAAGAGATGTGTCAAATAATGAAATACAATTCTGAAACTTTCTGAAAAGTTAATAAAAACCACTGGAAAAAATGAGGTAACAGTGGTAACACTGTTAGGCAAATAATGAAGACGTTTAAAACCACTGGAACAGTGGTAAAGGATGCAAATGCATCTTCCTCTCGCGCACAGTGAGGCATGTGGTTTTGGAGACAAAGAAATTCCAAGGGTCAAGTTTGCAACTTGGTCTACCATCAGGTGCCACTTCTATGCCAATAGGCTTTTTGGAAAGGTTGCCAGAAGGAGTTTGCTAAATGGGAAGGTATGGGCAGGGCTGTCTTTGTGGGGGGGAAACCGGTGTGATCGCCCCAGGCCCCACCCTTCACAGGGCCCCGCGGTGAGAGGGGGTTGGCTATTATAAAAAATGGTTGCTAAGCAGTTGCTAAGTCTATGATGTTATTGTGTTAACAGCTAGGCCCCGCATAGGTTGACTCGCCCCGGGCCCCGCCCACCCCTTGAGACGGCCCTGGGTGTGGGTTTGCTGTTTGCTGGAAGAAGGATGTTTATGTTGAAATTAACTTCATACCTGCAGCAAAATATTTTGGTGGATATTTGATGTTATGGGCTTGTGGTCCTGAGGCTCTTGTTAAGGTCAACGGAATTGTGAACTCCAGCAAGTGCCAAGACATTTGGGCCAAAAACATGGTTCCCTCTGCCAGGAAGATGAAATTTGGCTGCAAATGTATCTTTCCAGCAAGACAATGATCCCAAGCATACCTCAAAACCAGCCAAAAAATGGTTAACTGACCACAACATTATTGTTTTGCACTAGCCATCTCAGTCTCCAGACTTTAACCCAATCAAAAATTTGTGGTCTCAAAAAACACTATAAAAGACTCAGTGGTGTTATCGTTGCGATGGTGCCCAAAGTACTGAAAACAGCTGTGTGGATCATTGTAATACACATCTTTTTTGGGAAAAAAACATTTTACATGTTAAATAAAATATTTTTCTCTCAGCAATTGTATTAGTATAACAGAATATAATTTTCCCATTTTTTTGGTCATACAACATTACCTGTATTTTCTTTGCTCATCTTTAACAAGGATGTGAATAATTTTGGAGAGTATTGTATATATACTGTACCAAGGCCGTAACCATGGAGTCAACATTGGGGGGGACCAAATATTTTTTATATCAGCTAGGCTATATATTGGGGGACATTTTGAGCATATCTGAATATTGGGGGGGATGTGTCCCCCCCAATATATATGGTAATTTCGGCCTTGTTAACTGTACTGTATATAAAAAAACTTTTATACACTCATGCACACATACACATATGTATATATAGAAAAATGAAAGCTATCCTCAATTTTCTTGAAGGAAATCTGCATTTATTTGCATATACTATTTAGAAATGTTGGCTGTTGAATTGGGAATAGAACATAAAACATTGTTACTTTTTTATAAGTATTAAACTGTCTGATCTGCACAGATTAGATTTACGGATATTTACGAATTCCATCCATCCATCCATCCATTGTCTAAGCCGCTTATTCCTGGTCAGGGTCAATACTGAAATTGGTTACAGAGAACAAATTCACTCACACACTCATACCTAGCAATAGACATTAACGTGCAAAGAAACCGGAGTACCGGAGGAAACCCACGCGGACAAATAATCTAATGCTATCCACTGCACCACCGTAAGAAAAAATTGCTTAAAGAACAAAGTTTTTATCCACAAGTTCAAATAGTCTAATGTAAGGTGTAAGAAAATGCTAAACAATTTTGTCATCTATCACGAAATAAAATTGGGAAGTTATACTTATTGGTATTGATTATTCAGCAAATGAATTGCTTGATTGATAATCAGGGAATGTAAGCGGAAACAGTTGAGTGCATTCATAGGTTTAAAGTTATGGGGTTTCAGCCTCCTTTATTTCATGCTGACGAATCGCTGCTGATACACATGTAACTGCCAAAATAAAGGAAAAACCAACATAAAGTGCCTTGGTAGGGTGTTGGGCCACCACAAGCTGCCAGAACAGTTTCAATGCACCATGGTATAGATAGGCACTGCTCCAGAATCTCCAGAAGTGTTCCATTGGGTTGAGATCTGGTGACTGAGACTCGTGCCCTGTGGATGGGGCATTGTCATCCTGGAAGAGACCAATACTTTACCACAGGATGAAGGTGATCACTCAGAATGGCTTTGTATTTATTTATTATTTATTTGTATTTACCTTTCCCTCTAAGGGGTTGAGTGGACCTAAACCATGCCAGAAAAATGCACCCCATACCATGACAGAGCCGCTAGAACCCTTCATTTACCCAACTGTTTCCTTCATTTTGGCAGTTACCTTTAAATTATATATATATATAGTATATACATACACACACACACACACACACACACAAACACACACACACACACACAGGCAGACACAAGAACCCAAATGCAGAGCTCCTTCAAGACAATTGAGGGCAACTCTCATTTTTCATACATCAGGGCTGCGAGTGGCATTGGCGGTATCGATTCCTGCACTGAGAGCAGAAGGTCACACCAGGAGTGAGTGGAAGTGTCCTCTTTGTCTCAGCAATGACTAAAAGAAGCATCAGTCACCGTCAATGCTGCGGTCGGCAGTGGAGCCTCTAGTCACAGGAAAGGACTCTCCCGGTCTCTTCCACTAATCTCCCCACCTCCCTGAAGGTTTAACTGGACTTAACAGCGGTGTCGAGCCCTCAGCAGTATTTTCAAGGGGCTATTTTCTGCAGCGCCTCAGCGCCTTGCAAAGGATGGTCTGAGAGCAAGAGGAAGGAGAGAGAGAGAGAGAGAGAGAGAGGGGGAGGGGCCCGCTGCCACTCCAGTCACACGATACTCTCTTTATCCCCAAGTGGCCCAACTACATAAAGTAGGATTGGTTCCTGTCTTCACTGAGGAATGGATTCTGTTTGCATTGTTTTTCAGGCTCCAAACAAACCACACTTTACATTGAATGAATTTGAGTTTAATTGTATGTGAAAATAAATCACCATCTCACAATTCCTAGATGGAGAAAGCATGCATTATTATATGCATTCTTTCTGCATCGAGGAATTGTGTGATGGTGATTTCTTTATTATTATTATTATTATTATTATTATTATTATTATTATTATTATTAATAATAATAATAATAATAATAATAATAATAATACTAATCCCCTACCCTATTTGTTTGTTTTACATTGGAAAATAGCTTAATTAAAATTTGTTCATTAAAAATAATAATCATTTAACAAATATACTCAGCTGAATGTGTGCCATTTTAATTAATAACGCTGTGAAATCCACTTTTTGGCTCTGGTTCTTGTCTCTGGACCCAAATGGACACACTGCCATTTCCAGGATAGATTTCACAGATGCTCCAGACTAGGTGTTTTGTTGGCAGGGTTTTTTTTACCTTTTGCATGGCCTCCGTTCCAGTTACTACCGCAAAGCAGCTGGAGACCAGAGACGGTGCTATCCATCATCCGCTGTATGGCCCGGCTCTGAACCTGGATGCAAGAATGGAGCCCTTTCACACACAAAAAAAGCACAGATTTTCCACTGATGCACCCAGGCCATTAGCCACTGGAATGACGCTGAGAGAAGCGTGTGCTCGCTCTCCCCTGACTGAAACACATTCACCATTCATGTGTATTTCTGTCTATGTACAGGCAAAAAAAATCCCCTTTATTATCAAACATTACATGCGATTGTGTAAAGAGAAAAATGATGGGGGTTACTAACTATAAAGAAGGAGTCCTACTAATTTATTAATCAGGTTCTGGAGAAAATCCTCATGAGTGTCTGTTTGAAGCTGGCTTTCGAGTGAGGCTGGGTGTGATTAGATAAGCCAAGCCGATCAATAAAACAATAGATCGATCAAAACAGCAGCTATTAAAGCCACGACCTAGAGGTGGTATCTGAGAGACGGATAGTGGCTGGAAGAATATTTCTGTGAACTGCATTAATTTGCTATCTCAATATGTGAATTAAACTGTAATTAGAAGAATTTGTCTTGGGGGGGACAATGCAATGACAATTAAAGCTCAGTTGAATGATGGATATTAGAGCCCAAACCAAAGAAACTGCAAACTTGGAGCTTAGTTGAGATGTTTTCATTTACTTATCCACATTCATGTCCTATAATGCACCTCTCTCCCACTTTTAAAAATGTATCATCCTCCTTGGTGAATTAAATAAAATAACTTGTGATATGTGCTTGATTTTGATTTATCACAGGCATGGAATCACACACACACACACACATATATTTGTCTTTTCAGCTCTAAAAATCTTATTTTAAATATAAAGTGCAGGGTCATTGGGTCATAGACGGACCCAAGTCATTAACAGTGCAGGTCCTCCAGGGAGTTATGGGTGTATTTTTGTTTTGCTCTTAAATATGTGACCAATTGTTTCTCTTTTAAACATATAAAAGCCTGAGCCTGAGTGACAGAAAATAAATACATAAATAAAATCAGGCTGTAGTGGACAGTGGTTTTGCTAGGTCCTTAGACAATTTGAAATGGTACCTACCCTACTATTAGGAGAACGGCAGCTATGTGTATGTACATCATATTCCTTCAAAGCCAGTGCATAATAGTGAAGATGTTTTACATCTTTGTATCATTACATTATGAGACACTCAGACCAACAGAAAACTGAATAAAAAGGTTGTCTTATCATTTCAATGGCTTTCAAAGTTGAATCTGCTGGGCGGCCACACCCACCAGTTACAGACTGCCTAATGACGAGTTCCGTCTTCACTCTTGTTGCAGGTTGTTGTATCGACAACAGTCAACGTGGACGGCCATGTCCTGGCTGTGTCGGACAACATGTTCGTGCACAACAACTCCAAGCACGGGAGAAGGGCTCGCCGTCTAGACCCTTCAGAAGGTACGGCTCCTCCTTATCTGGAGAATGGTAGGCACATTTTACATCCCTTTTAATTTCCTGTCCTTTCTTGTCACACTTTGATTTCCATTGTACACTGGTCACTTTTCTTTTCTATTCCATTCTGGGGTACGTGATCCTTAATGTCTTTGGGCTTTATTCCTGTCACGTTCTCTTCGTTAACATTTTCTTTTTCACTTTTTTCATAATCCCAAATTCTAACATTTTTAATTGCCATCTACTTCTTTCACACCTTAGATTATTATTATTATTATTATATCACTGCTGTCAGTGGTGTTGTACTCATATGTAACAACACTATTCACCATAGATTAAATACTATTTACCACTATTTCTAAACAACTGTTCAAATGTTTCCAGCAGTATGTACTTGGTGTCCGATTGTATACTCTTGAAAAAAACGCATGATCAAACCTGCAAAGAATTTACTGTGAGGTCAGTTTCCTGTTGCTGGGCCCTGCTGTTGCAGAAGGAAGCTGAGGGGTATTCTATGAGAAAAACCACAAAATGTTTTTCTTCCAACCAATTCCATACGATTGACCGATTGCCTGGTCTGCAGGACAGAACCAGGACTGAAAAAGCCTGGGAAATTCAGATTTAAAATGCACTAAACTTGACCTTCTAACCCCTGACCGACTTTTGCAGTTGGATTACATTCAGTTATTTAGTAGAGACGTTATGGAAAAATTGAGCTGGCAAGAGACCATTGCTTATCTTTACTTTGTGGTAAGGATAGGGTTTCCAAGGACTAATAACGTTTAGAAGAACAGCATAAACACACCGCCTGCTATGGTGACCTTTTCCATCTCAAACACACATTAATTATTATATCACCAAAGCAATTGGAATGTTTAATACGAGACCTATAAAAAAAGCAAAGACAATTAATAATTTTCAAGCACTGGGGGAAAAAGAGTAAATTTATTTGTTTTTTTCTTTATTAATGACTAAGCTACAGGAGAAAAAAATATAATAATTAAAGGTTGCCCTAAGCATTAAAGTCATTATGCCCAGTGACGTATTGTTTTTCAGTCTCATATTCATTGCATGCTAGGTGTGTTTTGCCTAGCAACCAGCTTTAATGAGGAGAGCAATTAAAGAGGTTGAGCCCTCTCCCCCAGTCTTCTACCTCCCTGGGGAACGAGCAGGCGTCTACCAGGGTTCTTTGCCCGTCCCACCCAGCTCCACCAGGCCAACCCATCTTCAAAGCCTGATTCCATTCCCCCTTTAATCTCTATTTTATTGTAAAATCTGTCAGTATTGTGCTGTTTTGTTTGTATTTTTAAAGGAAAACAGCCATTATAAACAAATGACCATACTCACATACAGTATATTCAGAGAAAAACGCTACAGTAGATGAGTGAGCATGTCTCTCATTTTACTGTTTAGCATTGGAGGCACAGTTGTGGACATAGTTCCAGACAAGTTGCTTCATTTGCTTTTTTTAAAAACAGGAATACTCAACCCCCCTTTATTCAGCCCTCCACATTTTGTCTCTTAACATCTGTTATTTTAATCTTTAAACCTATGTTTCTATGAATGTATCCCATATACTATTAGCCACTGCATTCATGATAATACTGTAGAGTGCAAAAAAACTCAAATCTATTCTGCCACTATTCTTCTTGTTGGACACTCACACACACATGAACAAAGCTGTTGAGAGCAGGAAGTACAGCCATAAAATCGAATCCCTTCCATGTCAGCCATAAAGTCCAGATTTGAGGTAGCTGTGCAGTATGCTTTAGATTAGCAACACATTCTTTATATGGACGGAGCGCCCTGTGAGATCTGCAGATACGTGTCTGAATGTAGCTTCTGCTAACTTGCACCCAGGGCTGGACTGGGACAAAAAATAGGCCCTGCCATTTGGCTCTGACCGGCCCATTTCCTGTCGGCGGGGGTGCTACGCGAAAAAGCGGAGACCAGTTCGTTTATTTCGGACCGGGGGGTTCTACGCGAAAAAATAATTGCGCCCCTTTATATTTTTTTTAATTAAAAATATATATATATATAAAATAATTGTACCGGCCCTACCGGCCCAAAACTAGACCGGCCCACCGGGAATCTGCCCGGTAGACTATATAGCCAGTCCAGCCCTGCTTGCACCTCATTAGCCAATAATCTAATGCTCAACAACAGTATCCACACACCCTCAGATCCCTCCCAAGTAATTCACCCTGCTCCTGCTGCTGCGGAGGAGGAGGGTATCTGTTGAACCATTTTAAAGATCATAGTGCGCGCTGAAAATTATTTACACTGGCTGGATATAACCCAGGGAAGAAATGAGGGGTTTATGCCTCTGGTAATGTGCTGTAGAGATAATTTCCTCTCTCTCACCACAACAGTGACAGGCACACACACACACGCGCACACACCCACACACATACACACACACACACACCATTGTTCTTAAGTTCATAAATGACTCCGGCATCACTGCAGGCTCTCTCACAGCTCAGAGCCCGTAGCGGGGAAGTGATTTGCATGCCAAGTGCCTGTAATGCTGTTAGGTTTATGCAATAAAGACAACTGAATCCAGGCTGCAGGGTTTTAGAGAGTTAAAGGGAACAGATGGCCTGAGAAGAGGTAAAAGGTATAATCCCATCAGCTGCAGTATCAGCCCACCATCTGGACACCCTAAGCACAATTACAAGACATTTTAGCAGGCAGAACAAAGAAGTCTTCATAAGGCGAGCTTAGACCTGTTTGAGTGTCTCAATATTGCAAACGGGGAGAAAGGTGACAAACTCTGCCATGTTTCTTGGGTGAGCGTGCTGATTAGAGCCCAGGACTGTTTAGTAAATAATACACAGGGGGCCTTGAAAGTCCACCAGTTCTCTTGGCTGCTTGTTGACTGTCCACTTGAAACACAAAAGGTTTGTCATATAAACCAGCTGATTTATCAGTGTGATGAGTGGTTTCCAGATTACGTTCCGTGCATAATGATTCGAAATGTCACAAGAATACCTCGCATATGTTCATAGAATATATGAAATAATTATATTCTATTTTTACACATTTTAAAATTTTGTTTTAATTTTTACTTATTTATTTCTGTTTGGTCGTGTACATATATACACAAAATTAACAAATAAGGGTAATATGTTATCATTAAGACAAAAAATAGAACTATATTATTTATTTTCATTGTGACCATTACAAACAATGCTGTTTAAATATAATTGGATACGTCCCAAGATGTACGTAAACCATTTTTTCGCCATTCTACAGCTCTCTACTTTTATTTGTTCAAAAAAGACACAGTAATATGGGCGTAAGTGGACAATTTCCAGGCCTGTTGCTGCAGTCATCCTCTGTCTAATTTCTATCATCTCCTTGAGTGCCCAGCGCACGTATATCATTAGATCTCTAACACAGTCTGTGTAATTTAGTTTGCCATGGTTCCCATTGAACACATGTTCTTCCTCCGTATGTGCATTGAAATGTATGCAAATTCAGGCAGAAGGGAGATGGCTTACGGCTCAGACGCACTCGTGACGGTCTCTGTGTTGTTTCCGTGGGAGGCCTTTCGAATTCCGAGGCAATATGTGGTGGGCTAAGGCCGCATCTGCTAGCCGGCCCCTCTTGTACCTAGCCCACTCTATGTCCTGTTACACCCCCCCTACAACTTCCAACTCCCCACTCCCCAACCCCCACCCCTCTCACCTACAAAGTAAATTTGTTTACTGTAATTTCTGGTGAATTATTTGCTATAATTGGCAGCGCTGATGAAGGTCACTCCCTTTGAGAAGGCATGTCTGTCTTTAGAGAGTTGATCCTTTTCAAACGCTGTGCCTGCAATTAAGAAAAGCAAATGTCACTAGCACAGCCTCACAAGCCTCAGAAATGAAAATTTGTATGAACTTATTAGCATGAAGTCAACAGTGCTAGTTAAGGGCAGGCTCCCAATGTGTGTGCTCTGTGCCTCTGCTGCGCTGGGGAGATGCGCATGGAATGAGCAAATATAACCTCCACTAGTCCAACATTAAAGCAAACAAAGAAAGGTGCCTTGTCTGAAGTGTTCTACACAACAATAGTTAATGGTGATTAACTAGACCTGGCTGCCTGCTATATAGCTGCCGATGAGGACTGCACTCTGAAGACGTTGGTCTGAAATATCACAGGAATTCATGTTTTGGGACGATTTTTAAACGACTGGAAATTGACTTCGCAATACACAGGGATGTTTGTAGTCATAATATCCATAGCATTTTATTGAATATCCAGTGGTATTTGTCATTTATCAATGTAGTCGTATGTACATCATAGCCTATTATAACAAATTAGTTTGTGAAAATATAAAACATCATTGCTATTGCAAAGAGAAGTTACAGAATCCACCCAAATGAAAAGCATTATAAGAAATGATCTCAATTATACTAAAAGGTTTTGCAGATTGCAAAACATCACATATGAATTATTTAGGAGGCTATGGTGTTCACTCTAAACCTAAAATCATAGCTACAATCTTCTCCCATATAGGAAAAAGCGAAAAAAAGGAGTAGGTTTCAGGTTTAGCTAAGGACAGGCAATCCTGTGCAGACTCCTTCCAGGCACCGGTATAAAGTGTGAGATAATTTAGCTGTAATTGCAAAAGCATAAATCTTTAGTAGCCAATCGGCTCCTTTGCATGAAAGTCGGCATACAAAACCCATTAAAGCTGCTGAAAAGGGTCTGTCAACAGCATGTAAAGGAAGATGTGATCAAAGTGGAGACCAACGCGGTTCACACGGGGTCTGCGCCGCCCTTGTCCCGTCTGTGTGTCACAGAGCGGCTGCTGCGAGACAGTTGTGCTCATGCATCCATGACCACGTCTGCGCAGCACCTCGCACAGTCCGCACCAATCTAACAAGGCATGCAAATATGGAGACTACAAGACTTGAGATAGATCTTATGTCAATTATGTCAATAAACTATATTAAATGCATTTTTTTTTACTGTTAACTGGTCCATATGATTTTTTTTTCCTCAATGGAAAGAGGAAAATTGAAATGAGCACAAATGACGGAGGGGAAATGGAGATTTAAATGAAAAAGGCAGTGATCGCGAAAAAACTTCCAAACAGATCAACAGCCAACAAGCACAAGATATTTTTTATATCCACGTTTGCTACGACAAATAATTTGCTGGGCTATATCAAGCCATTCTTCTTCTGCGATAAAACACCACTGCCCGACCTTTACAGTGTAAACATAACCTTAACGTTTTTAGTTTTTTTTTTACAAATACACGATGGCACTGATATATGATTGGGATTTTTTTATGGGTGATAGCACAATCATTCAATCATTTTATGTGTGGTAGCGCAATCAAATCATGTTGATTTGAATTATGTGTTATTGGGAAGGGACCCATTCGTTACAAAGATAGGTCCTAAAATGTATTTTTTTTCTGCCTTGTACAAGCAGCTACCCCGTGCATAAAAGCCATTAGTCCCAGCGAAGGATGGACCACGGGCGGAGCCACTGTCATCATCATCGGAGACAACTTCTTTGATGGCTTGCAAGTCGTCTTTGGCACTATGCTTGTGTGGAGTGAGGTGCGTTTTCTAGTTTGGGAGTAAAATCTCTTCATGTATTCAGAGTTATTTTTATTAATCTGGTTTGCTGGTTAGTAGGCTACATTGACTAACACATTTTAAGAAATTATCAATTTTCCATGTTAGTAATTGAAAAAAGTCAACTTTCTGCCCTATACAATGTTAAAGACAGTGTTTTGTGATGTAATCTGAAACTTATTTTGACCCTAAATAACATACCAATGATTTTCAATAGGACAGAAAAACTTGATTGATTGAATATGTAGCAAATATAAAGAAAAAGAACATGATGACAGAGTGTTTATGGAAAACAGCATTAAATAACTGCCTGAGTCCAACACTGGATTGTTAAAACCAGAAGGATTCTCAATACAACTGAACAATTAGTGCTGAAAAATCACTGGAAAGGGGGGAGCATATGGAGGCTATTTAGGAGTGAACAATGCCTCCTGGCCTTTCCTGTAAAACTTGACTTGGCTTACAAGCCAAGGATCATTTACAGACATTTTCTTTAACTGTAGAACTTTGAGTTTGAACGCATGAGGGGAGACTTGTTAGGTGACTGGCTAATTTAATCTGAGTAATTATGTACAAATGGCAAGTGTCGTTCCTATCGGTGGCCATCTTGGAGCTCACTGTTGAACTGTGTGATTGTTCCAGCTGATAACCCCCCATGCCATCCGGGTACAGACCCCACCCAGACACATTCCTGGTGTCGTAGAAGTCACCCTCTCCTACAAATCCAAGCAGTTCTGCAAAGGGGCTCCGGGGAGATTTGTCTACACTGGTAAGGCGCTCTTTGTTTTTCCCTCTCTTGTCAAGCTCTCTCCATGGTCCACTATGTGACGTTACCGTGTGCTATATGGAGCCCACCCGGCTGTGACAGTGGGGCAGCCCTCTCTCAGGGCTTTTAAAATGTGTGAGAGCTGTATGGCCAAGCATGCACAGAGGGGGCCATTCTGTGTAACCCTATCTCTGCTTGAACCGCCGGGCACAGGAGGGCTGCCAAGTCCTGCTAAACTTAAATCCATTACATTAACTCCCATGACCGGCCCACTGTTATATAATAAATATATGTGCATCTGATTGTGTGTCTGTGTGATGTGGCTCTTTGTGTGTATGTGTGTGTGTGTGTGAGAGAGAGAGCACGTGTGTTCGTGTGTGAGCGTGTGTGTGTGTGCATGTGCACATATGTGTGTGGGTGTGTGTCTGCGTGTGCGTGTGTATGCATATGTGCGTGTGTGTGTGTGTTTGTGTGTGTGTTTGTGTGATTCAGCCTTATTAGAGGCAAAGTGTCAGAAGGAAACAGAAGGAAGTGGGAGCTTATCTGTCGTGGGTGTGGAAGGGTTGTAACGGGATACAGAGGTCATGACCTGTCTGACCTGGAAGCCTCTGTCTGTTGTGAAACTGATGGGGACCACGAGATGATCACCAGGAATCACTCTTGGTGCTTGAAATCTGAGCTCAGGTCCTGCCGTAGCCGCGTCCACAGACATGCTGTGGTCCTAAAAGAAGGGGAGGTGCCCCAGTGCCCCCTGCTTTTCCTGGACAGCTGTTTCCCATCACGGTTCCACCAAGACTGGCGGTCTGACATGGCACTCTAATATTTAACCTCCCCAGCAGGGACAGAGCAGAGGGCAACAAGGCCCTAGCATAATGAAACAAGAGGGTAGTGTGCTGTGTAACACCAGGGGAAGGTATATGAGTTAAGACATTAATGGCTTATATACCACCCTGTAAAAGTGCCAAATCTCTAAGAATGGGCCCCATTAGTCACACATACTAAGCAGATTGTGATGATTATCTTCAGGCTGTGGAGAAAACATCTCCTCCCCCCAATCATATATCCAAGGTATTTTATTGGCATGACTTAAGACAATGTTGCCAAAGCAGAGGTGACATAAAAACAAAGAACAACTAATTATACAGCTAAACTCCCACAGCTTTTAAACACAAAATAAATAAATTGTAATGAATTAATGAATATTATCAATCATAATGACTAGAACAATACATTTATGGTTATAATAATAATGATGATTATTATCAAAAGAATAATTCTAAGCCTTGTCCAAAGTATATTGACATAACTACTGAGTTTCTGTCTGGCAACGGCTAGCCATGACACATATTGCCGATAGCGGGCTTGTGTCATTCACCCAGTATAATTGTCAATTTTTCAGCATCTAAAAATGTGTGACACTGAAAAAAGTGTAATAAAATTTGGACAAGTTCATAACTTTTTAAAGAAAGCGTGTTTTGGGGGAGCACCATGTATGTTTGTTTTGCTTGTTTTAAGTGGCCAATCTGTAACCACCTAGTACTGCATTAAATCAAGCCGGCAAACTTGACCGACTACAGTTCTTTGGGATAAATTAGAATTTTAGCAGGATGAAGATTTTCATCATGCAGGATGGACATATTGCATCTACCTGCACTGTCCCTGTGGGACTTCTCTCTACATTTACATTTACATTTTAAGCATTTAGCAGACGCTCTTATCCAGAGCAACTTACAAGATGTGCATAAATACATGGTAGGAACAATCATAGTTAGCGCAAGAGATCAGTGCAGTAATACAGCGATAGACATTGCAGGCAGCTGCGTACCATACCTGTAACACTGGGAAGGAAAAGGTTAGTAAATTATAATTTTTATTTTTTATTTTTTATTAAATGGAGTAAGCAGGGGTATATAGTGTTGAACAAGTAGGCAGTGGTGATGACAATTAACTGATGTACAGAATTCAGTGGTAGTTCTGAAAAGGTGGGTTTTGAGTCTCTTGCGGAAGATTGCAACACTGATCACACTGAGGGGTCAGGACAGAGAAGAGACAAGACTTGGAGGCGCCCGGAGGGATTGGCCTGTTTAAGTAGAACAAATTCTCAGTCAATGGTTTCATTCTTTTCACATTTTATTAACAGTTGAAGAAAAATTAATGTAAGTATCATTAATTCCAAGGACACTTGGGTGTGTCATCCAGGTCATCAGGTCTATCAACTGACCATCTCTATAATTCATCCAGATGTAGATCCATTGCCACCTCCATGTACAATCTTGGAAAGATAGGTCTGGCCTAGGTCTGTTTTGTCCCACCCACCCTATTACATTAACCAGTGAGGTTCAGATAACCCCAGAGTTAAGACTGGTGAGCTTGGTACTGGAGCCCCAGTATGTAATATGTTTGGTTAGAATCCCTGTATGCCTTGCATCTCTGATGGTGAGGACAAACTATTAATTTCTCATTTCTATTTGGGGTATGGTAGTAGTCTTGCAATTTTGTTTCTCTGTATTCCAAATATGATTTTTCTGTTTGTTTTTTAAAATTGGTAGATTTTTAGTGGAGTAGCATTCGTTTGACACTGGGTATAGTTAATATTATCAGATGTCAGCTGGCAATAGAGTTTCAGAACCAACTGATCCAGGTAACTGGCTGTGACTAACCTCTTGGTATTGGAAGAAGTCATACCAATGGGAATTTGGTTTACATTTCTTATCTTACTGATCCTAATGAGCAAAGGGTTAGTAGTTTAATGATGTCCTACATATGTGGCTTGGTGTGGTCTGATTGATCTGAAGTGCACTTTTATAGAATTCATCATGTAAGGTTCTTTCAATTCTCTGTATCTTTCAATTCTCTTTATATAGTAGATGTTACTTGATAGCTATGTGGACTCCATGTCTCACTTGCCCAATGCTTTAAAATGCAAGCTACTCAGTCAGCTTTATGAAAATACTAGACATTAAGGCTGATGTAAACAGTTGCAATACACATAACATACCCCAGCATTACAAAATGATCCTAAATGGATGATTAGTTCAATTGATCATGAATGGCAGGCAGGCTCTGTTGCAGTGCAACAGCTAAACCAGTCTCACTCTCTCTCTCAAACACACACACACACACACACACACACACACACACACACAGACAGACACACACTCACTCACTCCATCGTTCCCTTCTTGCCTCCAGCTAATGTAAAGACACAATTACCTTGGCAGTGCAGTTGATTAGCACTGTGAATGAAAAGAATGAGTCACAAATGCCATGTCCTACTCTTCTCTCCAGTCCTGGGTATTCCCAGAGTGCTTCACCCTGGTTGTAAGAAGGTCAGAATTAGAGAGTGCAAAACTGTAGTGAGCATTTTGAAGCAGAATTAACAATCATTATGTATGTAATTGCCAGTTAAAAGTAAATTGCCTTATAGGCACTAAAATACAACATGAACTGTAATGAGTGGTTAATATTAAATTAATGCAACATTTTGCATGTTTAAGAATGAATAAAAGTGGTTACTATTCTACTGTTGCAATAATATAATTATTTTCATCATTGTCTCTCTTATCAATTTGCAGAAGAGCTTTATTTATCAGATTAGTTAATCTAAATTAGTTAATACTATTTTAATAAATCCAAGCCATCACAAATAATGTAATTACAGTTACATTTGCCATATCCACAATCATAACTACTTTACAAACAGACATTTTGAGTTCAAATGGGGAAACAATGTCTCTAGTTTTGGCATGATGAATCATTTCTGATGAGCACAGTTTCTCATCAACCTCTATGCACAGCTCATTTAGAACTTTTCATGTTGACCTCCCTCACCCAAACATTTTGTTGACCCACCCTCATTTTAAAGATTTTGCGCGGTCAATTAAAGAAATTACCACAAATTGCTAGGAGTCAGCATGCTGTCTGCCATAAATTCAGTGCTGTATCCAAACACAGATATTGGCAGCCGATACCAAGCATGTCCTAAATAGACACAGCAGTGGGGTTGAGTGTTGGGATTGCAAAACATTTGCAAGATGTTAATACACACCAAATGAGTATTCTTTGCATGCATTCAATTCAGAGAACTTGTAAAATTCTTAGCTGGCCACATTTCAGCAACATATTCTGAACTGGCAAAGAACCAGAAACTCTTTCAGCTCGTCTCTCACTGAAACCCCCCCCCAAAAAACAGGTCCACCTGAAAGAGAGCGAGAGAGAAAGAAAAGAAAACACTTGGACACTTCTGCCTTTGAGTCAAGGTTTGATGTTGGCGAAGTGCTTTTAAAGATCTTTTGTGGTCATTCTTGTCTGATTCAGTCAATTGTGCTGCTACACTACTTAGAGTCAATAACTCTTTTCCATCACAGCCAACACAAACTAGCTGTCTAAGAGGTCAGTGCTCTTTAAACAAATGATTGGTACTCAAGATAAAAAATTGGTTAATTGCCACCCACATATATTGTTGGGGCACAATATTGTTCCTGGGTCAAGAGTTGCATTCAAAAGTTCAATATTTTATTAGAACAGACAACAGAAGGGAAACAGAAGGATGAAGGAGAACAAGGACTGCAAGATGGGTTACATAAATATGAAGCCCTTAATGAGTTGCATCTGTAAAATATTAGTCCCAAGATATTCTTTTAAGAAAGTGCTGTAATAACTGCACTGTTATGTACAGCACAAGGCTATAACCATTTATACATGAGTGTGGAGCAATGGCCCCTTAAGTTTATTTTATTTTTTATGAATTGCGATATATTTAAATCATTTAAAGATCTTGTGCATGATCTTAAATTCTGTGTTTGTTTTAACCTTGCTTGCTTCACCACCACTTTTGTAGCTGCGATGACATGTCTGATACTTGTGTCTCTCATTCATTGATCAGGATCTGGTGTTAGAACAAACTGTCAGCAGGGTCCTAAAAAAATCAAAGCAGGACAGATATGCTTGTCCTTATGTCAATGCTGCTCCCTCTAATAAGCCCCCCCCCACAGCTGATCGGGCAATTTTAAAAGGCTCCTATAGCTGACACCTTAAATCCCCTCAGCTGGATCTGATGAACACATCGTTTTTCTGAAACATACCTGCTTCAGTGGCTAAGAGCAAACACAAAATTAACCTGCAAAATAAATGTTGACAGCAGCTGGTGATGCTATTTGTTTTTTAGATGAATTAGATGAATGCTTATTTAATTGACCCCTGACGGGATACAGCTATACAAAGCCAAGATACTGTAAGCTATTATGACACAGTGTTAGCTATAGTAGTTATATAACTTGCTTTCCACTTGAAAGACCTTCACAATGGTTTTGAACAATGACAGGTTTCATAAATAAAAGGCAACACACCACCCTAATTGTATCAAAGCTATTGGTTTCTATTTAGGCATGGTCACTGACAGCCTAGCCCGTTATGCCCTGCTGGCAGCCTGAAAAATAAGATGGACCAACGGGACCATCGCACCGGTAGACTATTTGTCCTAATCAGTGACATCCATTTACCGGAATTGCTTAAAATGAACTATACCTCATGAAGAAATGGTACATTTACAGACTCCCATTCATCATGGCAAAATTGAGGGCCAGTAAACTTTCCCCTTCCTCCAGAGGGATTGCGGACATGCATCAAAACGTTAAAAAATGATTGGCGAGAGCCAGCTGTCACACATTTATCAGGAAACGAGGACATTATTTGCTAATTTCCCAACCTGTGCAGTGACAGGGTGCTTCGTCTTTAGACCCTCAGTGACCGACTTGGCCTTTTTATTATTAGTCAAACGTTTTTTTATTTTTTATTTTTTTTTATCAGGGAGGGGGGTGCTGGTCTAACAGATCTCATTTGTCTGTTATCATTCAGCAGCTTTTTTTTTTGTCGGTGTTATGTTTTGTTTCGCTTTACTCTCCAATGGACTTTGACCAAATCTGGCCATCCTGCTTCACTAGAACGCTCCATTGGTTTATGGTGGAGCCAGATGGCCGAGGGGCTGATAAATCACAAAGTTTGCTTGTCAAGGTGAAGATATCGACTCTACTGCACCAAAACTGACAAAATGTGGGGGGGAAGCAGACAGCCGTTTGTCAAAAAAAGGACAAAGGGGTCATTTATGCTTCACTCAATAAAGCTGGTAATCTGAGGATTTAAACAAGTTCATCCAGGCGGTATATACAGTGTCATAAAAGTAAAATACAAAAATCTTTCATGAGTAATAGCATTGAATAAAAATATGTATATTGGACTATTACAATTTAAGATCTGTAATAACATGTTTTAAATTGTGCATTTAATGCTTTTATAATATTTTCCAAATATAATATTTTCCAACGATTGTCAGTGGCTCACTTATGACAGACTGTGTGTTATTGTGAATGGAAATAAATATGAAGCAGAGGACTTGTCTGGGATATCTGCTTCCGTGAGCAGTTAGAGGGACTTAAATGGGAGTTGATGAAAGAATTGTGTAATTGTGCTAAACAAACAAATTACTGTTGGCTCTTGCGGGCTGAGGCAAGAGCTCGGAAACGCGAGGGAGGGAGGGCGGTAATTGAAAAGGACCGGAGGAACTGTTCTCTCTCCCAAAATGATTTAGATGTTTGATTGCCTTATCAAAATATTTTCTGCAAGGGCCTTGCACTGTGAAATCTGTACATCAGACCTCTCTGCCACCCCACCCCAGTGGCGCTTTGTAGCCTCTGATCTCGGATTGTGTGATGCAGCAATTCTATGTGGGGCCACCCCACCTACCCACCCATCCCCCATCTCCAACCGCAGGGCTGTGATTGGCTGCCACTGTAGTACCATTTGCCAGTCGCTGGAGTAAGGCTCTAAACACTGTAATCAAAGACTTTCTGAGAGGTACGTACAGAGCGTACAGTACATACAGAGCTGTTTGAATGTGATCCAATAGTTGTCAGCGAGAGCATTTTTCCTTTGAATAAGGGGTGACAATGCGCTGTCCCCCCCATCCAGAGTCTGTTGTCATGTCGGGCTGAGCTTGTTTACTGTCGGCCCCTCTGTGGTGGAGAGGCAGCCCTCTGCACAATGCCCCCGTTAAGAGGCTCATGTGAATGCCTGGGGACAGTGTCAGTGTTACAGAAGAGCTAGTTCCTGTCTTCCAATTAGACACCTAACGCGTCTCTCTCTCTCTCTCTCTCTCTCTCTGCCGTCAGGGAGGTTTGCTTTGAGGATGGGTTCCATGCCATTATTTGATGACACGTAATTATTAAGTGACCTGTGAAATCCAAGTCTATAATTGAAACAAGTGGCTGCAATTGAGCATGCACACCCAATTTGCCCTCACCCCATTTTTGAAATTTTACTGCAGTTTCTGCAATGAGGAAAAAATAAATGAAGAAACGCATTTCTATAGAAGGGCACCGCGGACTGATTTGGATATAATTGGTTCTTCTTGGTTCTATTTGGGTCTCTTTTTTAACGCCCCTCTAAATAGGTTGTCCTTACTAAGTCAGGGACATTAGTCCTGCTCCAGCAGGCAAGACTGGGTCCTGATAAATGAGGTGCTGAACCTTCCATCGCTTTTGTATTTCCTACGCACCTCACAAGTCTTGGCGGTTCCCTGTCGGCTGCCGTGATTGAAATTCATTGCCAACTTTATTGAGAAATTAATGAGAAAAGCTGCAAAGTATTGACTTGGAGAGGAAAACACAACTCATCTTGAATGAGCAGGAAAATGCAGCAATAATTTAGCCGCCATCGATCGGGTCCTGTCCATGTATTGATCTTCATTTTACAATATTAATTTGCACCTGCGATCAGCTGTGAAGGGAACCAATTTAGTTTCTGGTGACCGGTAATGTGTAAAATCTTCCGGCTGTCCTCTGAGGAAGCGGTACACATGAGTGCCAAAAGTTGTTGATGGGGCACTCATCTCCTTTTATAAAAAAATCTAAAAATCTCCACCTTAAAACAAAATTCATGAAAGGTGTGATTTTTGTCTGACAAAATATGAAAGCAGGAGGCCATTGTTAAGAGGCCGAAAGCAAGAGGCCGAGCCTCCATCCCCTCAGCACTGTCAGCAGTGTTTTATCTGTGGCAGGAACAATCACCTGCTGGAAATCCAGCTAGCTCTCCTCATCATGCCTCTATCAGTTCAAAGTTCATGAAATTTCTATGAGCATTGATCTCTTCCTATTGATTTTTTTTTTGAGCTGCAGATCTTTGAAATTTTAATTTCCTCAGCATCTAAATTTGGTGGTGGTGGTGGTGGTGGGGTGAGGGGGAAGGGTGGTGTGTGAAAAGGCTTGAAATACAGGTGCTGTGACACGGAGCTGACAGATGCGGCAGTTAGCGGATCGTTTTGTTTTGGGTTCAGCTGCGATCCTTCGGCATACACATATTTTGAATGTATTTTTTTTCCAGAAAGCTATTTGGTGGAACAGCAGGAGTTATAGACTCCTCTTGCAGTGCAATCATTCCCTCCCAGCGGTTGGTATAACCTGGTCAAGTTCACCTAGTTACTTATCAGTGGGACATTTAATAACCTCATGGTGACATAATTACTATTGGCATTTCCCCCCTTGGATTCAACTGGTTAATGTGTAAACTACTTGTCAGCAAATAGTACTTTGTCACATTGTCTGAAATCACTAACACCCTCTAGAGGATCGTCTCTGTATTGAGCAATTTAATTTTGCTTTATTTAATTTTTACACATTAGAAGCTGATACTTTCAGTGAGTCACAACCCTGGCAGAGTGGTTGTGGGGGCTATAGTGGCCCTTAGGTGTGTGTTTTTCCCTCTGTTTTCTTTACTATGGAATTGGTAATATTGTGACTAAGTTTGGTTTGACAATAACACATTTCTGTATGCTACCACAGTTATGACAGTGGTCTGCTTTTGTTAAGAATACTGATGTAAAGAATTAAAAGGAATGCATGGCTGGGAATAAATGATCATCATGGAAATGAAATGAAGCAGCTAGGACGAAGAGAGCTGATATTATGTTTGCAGTCATTCTTTTTTTCTGTCAGGAGGGAAAATCGGACATATTTGATACCGCCCTTGCTGTCCAACAGTTTGTTTTTTTCCTTAAAAAACACAGTTTATCATGTTCAGCAATTATTGAAAGAAAACTTGAAAATAGTTTGTGAAGGCAAAAGGAAATTCAATTTGCAAGTAAAAGTCACTGGTAAATGTTGAATACAGGCCATACAATCCCAAAGTTTTAAGAGCTTAAAAGCATTAAAAGATATGCCTCTTCCCATGTTTTGTCTCTCAGACAGTGTTTAAAGAAAATGCAATGGAAGAAAAAAAGAATAACATCAGACTGCCTAGTTTGTGCAATTTATCTTTGTACCTCTTCAGCTTTTTAAGTAGCCTTAGTGCCCTGGAGGGCTCTCTTCTACTCTACCTATCACAGAACACTACAATTACAATTAGGCTTTGTCACAGGATAGAAGTAGTTATTCAGTGCCATTTCCCCCTACTCCTTCTCAGCTTCCATTTTACTCTTAATTTGTGCAGGGGGAAAAAAAGCCTCAATGGTGTAGGTGGAGCAGAGATAAGCTCCAAGCAGTTAAGTATAATTAGAGAAAGTAATAGCGAGCAACGGCAATAAAGCTCATTATTATCTCCTGGAAAGATAAGTTATCATAATAGCCAATAATGGTGGGCCGGAATGCTTGCACGGCATGCAACCTTTGTCTAAATCAGACCCGCATCAATATAACAAGGGCCGATTTCTGTGTAACGTTTACTGTTAAATGTTGCTTTTGACTTAAAAAAATAAAAACTGTGACTGTGATTTGTCTTTATAGATTTAACGCACAGATGTGTGTCGGTTTGCTGCCATTTCCAGCAGATAGAAAATATTTCACGTTTCATTCTGCTTTACAGTGGGAATAAAAAGTATTCACCCTCTTTTTTCACATTTTATTTTGTTACAACATGGAATCAAAATGAATTTAATTGGGATTTATTGCCACTGATAAACACAAAATACTATATAATGCCAAATAATAATACAAAAACAACTAAAGGTTTGTGTTAATTAATTACAAATACAAATCTGACAATAATTGATTCCATAAGTCTTCACCACTTTAGTTAAGACACACCTAAATAAACTCAATGCAATCAATTGTCTTCAGAGGTCACAATTATTTGATTGCTTTTGAGTCCACTTGTGTACAATTAAGGTGTTTCAAATTATTTCAAATTAAATACACCTGTCTGAGAGAGGTCCCACAGTTGGTTAGTTTATTTCCAAACAAGAGGTTCATCATGAAGACCAAAGAACATTCAAAGCAAATCTGAGAAAAGGGTCTTCAAAAGCACCAATCAGGGGGAGGATATAAGAAGATCTCGGACTTCCCCTGGAGGGGAACTCCCCCTGGAGGGGAACCAAGGGCACTTGTTAGGGAGGCCACCAAGAGGGCTATGGCACTATGATGGAGTTACAGTCTTCCATGGCAGAGATGGGAGAAACTGTCCATGGGACAACAATAGCCTGGGCGCTTCACAAATCTGCATTTTATTGAGGATGGAAAAAAGAAAACCATTGTTGAAGAAAACTCACATGAAATCTCGCCTAGAGTTTGCCAGAAGGCACGTAACCAAACCAAAGCAAGTGAAGGAAGATTCTATGGTCTGATGAGACTAAGATTGAACTTTTTGGCCTCAACATTAGGAGCAATGTTTGGCACAAGCCTAACTCTGTGCATAATCTCAAGAACATATCCATACCGTGAAACATGGGGGCGGGAGCTTAATGTTATCGGGATGCGTCTCTGCTTCAGGGACTGGAAACCTTTTCAGAATAGAGGGCAAACTCGATGGATAAAGATATGGAAAAATCTTGGAGGTAAACCTGCTGCAGTCTGCAAGAGACCTGGGACTTGGGAGAAGATTCCAGCATGACAATGTCCCAAAGCGTACAGCAAAAACAACATTGGGTTGGTTTAAAAACAAAAAAATCGATGTCCTGGGGTGACCCAGTCAAAGCCCAGACCTCAATCCCATTGAAAATCTTTGGAAAGATATGAAAATTGCTGTTCATCAACGATCCCCATCCAACCTGATGGAGCTCGAGCAATTTTGTAAAGAAGAATGGGTGAAAATTGCAGTGTCCAGATGTCCAGACTTACCCAAATAGACTCACAGCTGTAATTGCAGCTAATGGTGCTTCGACCAAGTATTCAAGGGGGTTAATACCTTTTACCTTTTGTTTATCAGCAAAGCTTAGTATATTAACTGGAGTGGTGTAGATGAATATTCCTACAGGAATGTATTAATGTGGGGTCTAATGAAGGCTAAACATCATAGTTTTAACTTTCAAAAAGCATTTAGCAGTGGTGCACCTGCTTTGGTCTTTTTTTGTAATGTGGGGCCTGAAATAATTCCCCGGAACATGAAAATGGCATAAATATTTAGTGTTACTTCTCTTTTGACTTTAATGCATTTAAAGTAATAAGATTGCCCATGCACTCAAATGCATTTATATATGCGGCCATGTCTGAGCTCTAGGCCTTTTCTATTTGAAGGAGCTGTAGAGTGAATTTGGTTATGTCAGACAGCATTTGTAAGAGTCCTGGGCAGCTACTGGCCAATGTATGACAACGGGATACCTGGTCCTTTCATGGAAGTCCCCTGACTGCCTGCTGCATTTGGCATGAGATCTGTGGCCATTCAACCTTTGCATGGATAAGATGAAAATTGATACCAATTCGCTGATGCCACTTTTGATTGAGATGAACAACCGTTCTGTATTTCCATGTACTGTACAGGGGGAAATTACAGAGAAAAAGTTGTAAGACGTAAGTTGTAAATAAACCTTTTAGAATTTATACATCTTTATGATCTAAGCTTTAACCTTTATATTTACTGTGTTATAAATACGACATAAATGTAACATGGTAACTCTTTAACAAACATGGTCTCTACCTTCTAAATGAGAAGAGAAACTGCAGACCTTGAAAAGAGATAATTTTGTTTAACACAACGACTCGTGTGAAGACAAAGCCACGTGTTCAGTATATTGTTTTAGGTGCTGGGAAGAGAAAATGATAGAGAAAAGTGGGACAGATGGAATTAGACGGACAACAGTAAAACATCAGAAAGCGCTTTTGCTTCCTTTTCTCTCTCTCTCCCTCTCTGCAGCACTCTTTCTCTCTCTTTTCATTTTCAGAAGATATATCCCTCCGTAGCCTTGACTTTGGCCCACTGTGGTTCCCTCTCTAATTATCCATGAGGTCAGTAAGCAAAATTGGGAAGAAGCCGGGAAATCAATACAAATTATCCCTGAGCAAACCGGTGCTGACAGTTTGAATTGCAGCATATGTTTACCCAAAATCAGGCAATTTATCTTAATATCAGCAAAGTAATGCAGTGCAGGTGAAAGGTCAGGCAATCTCTCCACCTCATAATTACCCAGTTCTAAAACAGGAAAGTGCTATTGATTGGCCGGGTCGGGAGTGGTGTGACTTGGACGTGCCAGTGGCTCGCCTGGCCTCCGCTGGACTACTGGCCTAGAGCACCAGCCTGCTGAGGATTTATGGCATGTTTGTCAGGGGGGCGTTATGGACCTCCTCAGTAGTGAGTCCTGGCAGAGGAAGCCTTCCCCAGCCCCTAGTTTTTTCTTTGGGTGGCAGGGTTTGATAGATCTTGTAGCCCAGTGCTTACAGACCTTACAGACCTCTTTGGGACCCAAGCTGATCTACTGTACATGGATATGACGAGGGCAGAGGTTGGCGAGGGAACCAACAGGTCGGCATGCACGGTGTGTGTGCCACGGAGGTGCTCTCGTTGCAGTGAATTCATTTCTTTTGGTAATCTTGTGCCGAGCGAGGCGGTCTCAGTGCACTGATCTCAGCCTGACACCTCACCGTGGGCCATGGCAGAGATGTGACGAATCGTCCCAAAAGACAGACCTGACAGCCTCTGATGATTAATGAAGTGGTTTTACACATATAGAATATACATCACATGCAGTTAGAAATTTGGCTGTGAAATTTGGCCCTGTCACCAATCCTGGAGGCTTGGCCATTTGTTGGGGTGGGTTGGAATGCTGAAATCCTGCCAAAAGCCAAGTCATGTACGATCAATACATTGCGCGGAGGTGGGGGGGGTTATCAATGCTTTATTAAGAAGAAGAAGATGTCTCTGTTCACATTCCTGCACGGGCCTTTGTCTCTGAGATGCATGATGGGATGTCAAATCAAATTTCAGCCTTGAAGTTGCTGTCGTGTCAGACGGGTGTGTGAGCGACCTCGTCACACGTCGATTACCGCTTGTGCCGTCCTTGTTTGCACGCATAATTGCGACACTTGATCATAAAGTCAACCAATTATTTTGGGGTACTCCCGTCACCCCCTTCCTCCCCCACATGTCAATGGATCCGCTTGCACTTCTGACGGTAATGTTCACGTTCACCTGCATTCAACGCAGCCACTGAGCTGTGTGGTGTTAATGGTGAAATTACATGCTGAATAATGAGTGATGGCCTAAATTGCAGGCTGAGTAATGAATAGACACAGGCAGTTCTTATTAGTCTTGAGAAACAGCCATGATTTATGCCCACGCAGCAGAGGCACGCTGCGGAGTCCCCCTCCTCGTAACGATGTCTACGTCAAGGTGCAATGCTCACTTGCAAGCACGCTCTACCTCTGATTGGTCCTCTTGCCCGCGGGTTGCTTTTTTATTTGTATTTTTTTTTGTAGTAAGTGAGAGGCTCAGTAAAGGCTCAGAGTCTGCTTCTAATGCTTGTTATACACGGCGTGTGCAGTCTAACCAGGTCTCGATTATGATTCATACAGCACACAGCTTGGGGTGCCTTCTGATTCATGGCCCAACGCAGTTCATACTCAAAATTGCAATTTGAGGTGGGGGGGAGATTAATTACTATTTGTGGCCTGCAATTTCAGAAGACTAGCGCTGTGCAGCTGTAGAATGATAGGGCCCTACATCAGTTTGTAGTCAGCCATTCACAGATTATTAAAGCTTTGCAAGATTAAGTGTTCCTCCTGCCTAGTTTGTGCCCAGGCAATATGCTGGAGAAAAAGGGCCAGTGGGATAAATCTGAGACGTGCAATAGCCGGACATATGTCATCATCGCCAGTTTCCTATAAATCCTGCAGACGGCACAGAAAGTGGTTCATGATGCAGACATCACATTGTGACAGGGGTGATTGCTGTGCATGGCCAAAAGACCTACAACTGCGCTACATAGCCACTCCATTCATAATGTATTGACTAACCCCCCGTGAATTATTATTATTTTCTTTTTTCCTTCATTCCTTCATTTTTCCTTCATTATTCCAAATCACAGAGGTCAGCACTGACATGTTTCCCGTCCTTTTGCTGTGCTTAAGTGGGTTAGCATTCTAAGAATAATCTGGTGTCTGTGGCCGGGTCTAACACGTTATTTCCTTTTTTTGCGGTTTAGCTTTGAATGAGCCTACCATTGACTACGGATTCCAGAGGTTACAGAAGGTCATTCCCAGGCATCCAGGTGATCCGGAGAGGTTACCGAAGGTCAGTATCAGGAGAGGAGAAGAGAAAAACAACATGATTTATTAAAA
The DNA here is from genome assembly GCA_029706075.1 of Aldrovandia affinis. NCBI lineage: Eukaryota > Metazoa > Chordata > Actinopteri > Notacanthiformes > Halosauridae > Aldrovandia > Aldrovandia affinis. The sequence continues at coordinate 127,563 of JAINUG010000218.1, forward strand.
TAAATGGAATTCTGATTCAATTCAAAGCTCAGATGAGTAGCATGCAATTTCCTTTGGAAAATTGTTGTTATTCAATCAGACACATTTGTGCAGAATGGGATACAAACAACATTCAGAGGACACACACAAACACACACACACACACACACACACACACACACACACACACACACACACACACACACACACACACACACACACACACACACACACTCACACACACAAAAACACAGGCCATACGTGTGGGTTTGTTTTTGGATTCTGGGAGACAAATGTAAACTTTCTGTGTGGCGAAAGAGTTCAATTAAACATTTTCCACTCCAGTAGGCTGTAGTGATGGCAATCTTAGCAGGGTCTCTCTGATCTGTGATTGCTCCAGTCTTGTTTTCCTTTCATTTTGCAAAGCTTGATTCAGTTTAATCTTTTGTTTACCAAGCTTTGGCTATAAGTCCTTGTCTTAGCAGTCTAACACTTGAAGTCCACACATTAATATCACCTGAGTCTTTATCCATTTGAATTCCACAAAGTGGCAGGTCGACTCTGCTTCCCAAATGCGTGACACACATCCCAAGCCTTCTGTTTTGATGTGCAACATCAAAGATAAGCCATACTTATATATATCTTTGGAACTCTTTGATTCAGTATTAAAATTCTTCTTTGATACAATCTAAGACTGTACCACACTAATAGAAAACCTGCTAATTTCCCATTTGAAACCAAAAGCCGGGGAATGGCCGGTGTAATATTATGACTGATTAGTTTGTAAAGAATTCCTGGGTGTGCAGTAAGTGTTGGCCACCTCTGAGTTTTAATAATACAACGAAACCTTTAAGACCTTATCTATTAAGGCTCAGCGTGCAATCTAGCAATATTATTAGCTTCTGTTGTATAATTTATAAAAGTGGAGGCTATGGAATTCAGATATTGGAGGAAACTAAAGTGGATATATCCCCCAGCACAGCCGGTCCTCAGTACATGAAGTGTTTCAATTACACTTCTCTCAGCGGAGTGCAATATCTGGCCATGAAGTCTTGTTCCAATAAATGCCCTAAACTATCTGTATTACCTATAAAAAGGTCCACCAACTGCTGCCTTTTCTCTCCATCCTGCCTCTCAAGTTATTTCTCCTCTCTTTGAACATAACAAGAAACACGTAAACAGTCTTTATTTGTAAGCAGTCAACAAAAATGTCTTTGGCTACAAAACCATTTGGAAAGCACACTTCATTTTTTCTCTCTCCTTACAATCAAATTCAGATGGCTTGGCGCAAAAAGGCAGGCGTTGTGTATTAACTCTTTTAATTCAGGTGAACCACCATTGTTCAGGCTCACGCAAAACAATCACAGGATGAGATGAAACCTAGCACTTCCAATAAACAACATAAATATTTGATTTGGTTTCTAATGGACCCAAATGTGGAGTTCAGCGGCATGTAAATGAAACTGCCAAGTGATTCATCATTGTTAAGCCAGCCGTCTGAGGGTGGTTCACTGGGGTCAAAGCACATTTCCAAGTGAAACAGCAATTGGCCCTTACATATATTTTGAATGAAAGTAGAAATAGAATAAAGAACATCAGCGTTAGATGTTGCAGGTGATGCCGGTCTGTAATAAGCACTGGAGATAGGATTGGAGAATGCAAAATGTGTATTAGCAATAAGGCAGAGCGACGGACTGTTTCCCCTTCCCTTGCTTCACCCAGCAGTTGATAATATTACCACAATATTGATTTCTGGAGCAATTTTCTGAAGACCCGTAATGCACGTGGCTTGATGGGTAATTGTGGTGCGACAGAAAGCCAATATGGTGTACATGGATTGCTTTGGACACACTCTAATATTGTTGCTACACAGACAGGGAGTTGGCCGGAATTGAAGTTTACCTCCTAATTTCAGACAACATCAAAAATTACAGGCTGACCCAGGGGGAGGAGCATAAATAAACAAATGTTATACAAAGATCCAGTGTGGATATAAAAGCAATAACTCTGAGCTCTCATGTAATAAGAAAGAAGATTGGAAAGCTGGATCATTCTAAGTGAACAGAGACTTCAGAATTCTCATTCTTTTTACCTCTCATCTTAAACAATACAATGAGGTCCCTACCAATTGTAATGGGAAAATGGAAGAATTAACATCAGATTATGTTTCCATATGTGTGTGTGTATCCAGTGTGTATCGACGTTCTAAAACAAATGGTGTATTAATATTATTGTCATTCTTTAGAAATAAAATAGTGAAATATAGTTTTATTTCACCATAAAATAAATTGAACCCATTCCTTGCTTTTTACTTTACTCAGCAAACATAAATCTATTCCGCTTTGGTTTTTTTGTTGTCTAAAATACAAGAAAAATGATCAGAAAAGCACTCATGTCGAGCAATTACCCATGCATTAAAATTCATCTTCTTTCCTCTGCTTTTTGAAGTAGCTACATCTAATGGCTCTGTACCTCTCAATGTATTCATAACCTCAGGCGAGAACTAACAGAATAATTGCTTTACAGTTTTGTAATGACATTAGCACCTGAAGCTACATCACCTTGGTTACCTTTTTTAACTCTGATGATATATACCATTCTAGATGATCGAGCATGTGAAGGAACACATTTAAATTGTTGTCGTCCGCAGCTGTAACAATGAGCAGTCATAATAATGAAACTGTGCCTGTAACAATGGCAGACATCGTTTTTGAGCTTTAATAGTTTCCATTTAACCTGAAGTCTGTTACATCCTGACAAAAGAAAAAAGAAAAAAAGAGTCAATTACACTCATGGCTGTAGCCTACAAATTTACATTGAAATGTTTCCCTGACGACATTTCCGCGTTAATCGTATTCACAGCGTGAGTCTTCGTGTGCGAGGGCGGCGCGTTGGAACAAAACAAACTTGTTCAAAACGTCCTTGACTGATTGGATTGCACTTTGCGTGGTCTTGCGACGTGATGAGACCTCCACTTAAGTGCAGCCTAGTAAATCGGGTTCATTAGTTAAGACACCGTGCGGCAAATGACAGATTAAGAACGAGAGGCGACGTAATTTTCTTAAACTATCCTTATGTTGCTTCTGCCGAGCACCATATGGACGAGGAGGGTGAGGATATTTTCCGGAAATGAAAAATAGCTTGTAAACGTGGCGGTCTTAATTGCTCTAATTGTTGCTTAAAATTGAAAGGCATGTAAAAAGTCTTCTGACGTGATGGAAGAGATTATGAGTAATTATTAACACCTCAGAAAAAACCCACTTTATTTCACGCGGAGAGTGCTGCTTTGGCTGATGATACCAGATTAAGACAGCTGGGCCATGCACTGATTGTACCTGCTTCATGACAAGAATAATTCTTTATTTGTATGCAAACTAGATGCACGCAACATCAAGCATAGACACCAATTTCAGAGGTAAAGGCCCATTTTAAGAGCCATCCATCCGCTAACTTTCTGGATTAACTGCTGTTTTCTCGGAGCGTATGGCACGCGCAAGAAGTGGAGCCCGCAGTGATTAATCTTGATAAACAAAAGATCCGGGGAACTGAGGCTCTTCAGAATGAAAGGCCTATTGAGCCATGGTTAGGGGCTCTGAACATGGTCACACCCCCACCCCCATCCTTTGAAACGTGGCCCAAATTCAGCAATGCCGTTGTTTGAGGAGGCGGCATGCTTATGTTCGGTTTGTGTCACTCCAAGCAGCTGCTGTCTTAATTCTAGATTGGCAATGCCAGTCAAATGCACTCTCACATAACTAGCACGTGTTATCGGGGCCAAAAGGCCTTGGAAAATCCCAACCAAAAATGTACTCTTGCCACCAGACAATCTTGGAAAAAATGGAGTTTACCACTCCAGTGCTTGCTACAGTAAACATGAAGCTTGTTTCGATTTTAAACGGCAAGTAAATCCAAACAGTGCAGGGTCCAAACAGACAGGACTGTGTGAATGTAATTTAAAGATAATACAAGCACAAAAACTCCATCCTCTACAGTACAAAAAGAGCATTTTGGGCCAGATCAGAGTTTTTGTAGAGAGCTGCAGTGAGTTAATCTGTATTGTGGAGGCAGGGGAGGCGTGCAGACATGGATAAGACAAAATTCAGTGCATCCATGTCCCTAGGCTACTCTCAGCACACACTGGATGGGAAGTCATTTATGAAGTCCGTTACAACAGCCAGTCAAAGAGGTTAATTGAAAAAATTCTTAATGTCATTATGAAAGAACTAGATTAACCCAAGCTAATTCATTTCATTGTTTGGAAGAAAGAGGAATAAGCATTGAGCTCTGGTGCAAATTTGGGCGATGAATTAGGGGTGAGATGTTGTCTGTAAGGATTCTGCCAGTTTAATTAAGATATGGAAAATGACTCATTGTTCTTCCACTCTGAAGTGCAAGGAATTAGCAGCCAAAAGCAGTGCCAGGGCCCTTCACATCTCTGCTGTGTGTTTGTTTGTTTAATACCCTCAAAGAGACTTATTTACGTAAAACCAGAGCACCACTTTGAAACCATTTTTTTACTTGAATGGTTGGAGTTACAATATGACTGTGTGTGCTCAATTTGTATTTTCATGTGTTATTATTGTTATTATTATATTACCAATGTTATTACAATTATTATTATTATTTTTAGCAGCAGTAGCTGTAGTAGTATTAGCAATTGTTGTAGTGCTAATTTGTATGCCATTTGTATGGTATTGTCTTATTTTACTCTGTGAAAGGAAAGGTTCTACGATTGGCTGTGTGATTTTTGTCTGCACCTCTCCTTTTGTCCTGTAGGAGGTGCTGTTGAAGAGAGCTGCTGACCTCGTGGAAGCTCTATATGGGATGCCCCATAACAACCAGGTAAAGCCCATTGTGCGTTAATACTAGCATCTGCATCTGCTGCAAAGAGTACTGAAACGAGCATGTTTCTTGCTCTGCCCCGACAGCATGCATTCCAAAGCTAGCCTCCAATCTGTGCAGTGTGGCACCATGGCTTTTGAGAAGCAGGCTGGCTGTCCTTGAATCCAGTCCCAACCATTGCACACATCTGAGAATGAATTATTCCAAAAACACTATCCTACCCAATCAAACAAGAGAGTAATTTTGAACGATGATGTCCAAAAGATGGTGTAAATAATAAACTTCCCAAATAAATCCACTGTTCAGTAGCTTCTCAAATGGTTTTGACTGCTCCAAATAAATTACCGTTGCTGTTTTTTAACTAGCAGCCAAGTGAGAATGTTTTGTTGAATCTGACTTTGTGCATATGTGCACATAAGTACAATTTATTTTAGATCAATTAAAAAAGTACTCTCTCAGACATAGCAATGCTTTACATAGATTTCCACGCCTTGCATCACGATTAGTTCATTTAAAACCCTCCCGTTGTCCTCGGGTCAAAATGACCCGCCACTGTGTTTAACAGCAGAGAAAAATCCCCTAAATTATATTTTTTCAACTTGAAATTTCATGACTTTTCCTAGATTGACCCCAACATTAGAAAAATGAAATGTTGCCTTTATTCATATTTCCATGTAAGCTGTACAAAAAAATGACATCATTGCAGGCATCTGCGTACCATACCTGTAACACCGGGAAGGAAAAGGTTAGTGAATTATTTTTTTTATTTTTTTTTTTTGGTGGAGCATAGTGTTGAACAAGTGGTGAAGACAATTTAGCTAGATGGACAGAGTTCAGTGGTAGTGGAGTCTGAAGAGGTGGGTTTTGAGTCTCTTGCGGAAGATCACAAGTGACTCCGCGGTCCTGACCGATTGCGGAAGGTCGTTCCACCAGCGAGGGATCAGGACAGAGAAGAGGCGAGTCCGCGAGGAGCGGCTGCCAGGCGCCCGGAGGGAAGGGAGTCAGTTTACCCGAGGAGGCGGAGCAGAGGGGTCTGGGAGGTGTGTAGGGAGTGATGAGTGACTGGATGTATGGGGGAGCAGTACCTCTGGCCGCTTGAAAAGCAAGCACCAGTGACCTGAACCTTACTACCTATACAGTAAAAAATAATACAATTGACAGTGTCATAGACACGAGTGGTGTCTCCTGAATAAATGCAGTCTTTCTGCCATGTGAAGAGGGAAAATTCAGGTATTCACACAATTTGTAATGAATGACAAGTTGTTTCTTCAGGCAAAATAGATTTGGTGTTTAAAATTCAATTGCTGATTCATATTGGGGGTTTAGTGAAGGCGGGTCATTTTGACCCGGAGGACACGGGGTGTATACAGAATATGAGGACATCGGGAGGGTTAAGTGTTTGAGTTGAATTTTCAACATATTTTCTATGGTGTCATCTCTATCGCATCTTCCTGTGGGAAGCTTGAGCATGAAGAGCCATAAACCATAGGCTGACGTGCAGTGGCTATAGGTTGATAACATTGTTTAACCGCATGTGCTAACTTGTGTTTCCTCCAGGAGATTATTCTGAAGAGGGCAGCCGATATCGCCGAAGCCCTGTACAGTGTGCCACGCAATCACAACCAGATACCGTCCCTCGCCAATACCCCATCTCATGGCGGCATGATGGGGGTGAATTCCTTCAGCAGCCAGCTAGCAGTCAACGTCTCCGAGACTTCGCAGGGTAATGACCAGGGTATGTGACCAGGAGTGCAGATAAGCACTGCTACAACCTTCTAGATCCACCCCCAGCATTACCTGGCCTGTACTCTCTTCACTGGCTGCAACTATATCTTCCTTGGCTGTCTCTAATTAATTTCCCAGGAGGTTGGCTGACACTGTCACTGCTTCCCCTGTTTACTTGGCAGCGAATGACCGCTCCTGGTAATCACTTAACGCCAGGGCCGATAAGGGTTTTACATCTGTTCATTGTCGCCACTGCTAATGTCAGGTCAAAGTGGGAAATATTTCCTTCCCATGGCTGGAATGCCCAGGTGCACGGGTGTGCTCACACACGTTCACATGCGCAGGCATTCACACACTCGTTCACTCACACACGTATTCACTCACTCACTCGCCCACACACACACACACACACACACACACACACACACACACACACACACACACACACACACACACACACACACACACACACACATAAACACACGCATACACTCAGTCCTGGAAGAAGTGAAGTGGCAGCTTACTCTATATGTTTGTAATGATTCATATTTACGTGCATTATGGATGAAATTGTTGCATTCACACTTCACAGTGCACCGTTTACTGCAGTAATCAGATTAATAAGACATACTGCATGTCATGGTATCTAATCAGATAGTTAAAGAGTCTGAGCTGATATGACGATCACTATTGTTCACAATCCAGAATTACATAAATATACCTCATTGTTTTTATTACAATCACTCTGGGTAGCATTGTTTACTGTTGTTATTGTATAATTTCTGTTCTTCTTCCATCTTGTTTCTTGTTCTATCAGCTATGCCTTGCATTGATACTCTGTAATGTTATCTGTTATATGCTCTTTGTCATTTCCTTTGTTGTGTGTGCTATATTAAGTCAACTTTAATTGATTTATTGATCGATCGGGGACACAGAGCCCTAACGCATCCTCCTCTTCTCTCCAACAGTGGGCTACAGCCGGAACACCAGTAGTGTGTCTCCACGTGGGTACATACCCAGCAGCACCCCCCAGCAGTCCAATTACAATACAGTAAGCAACAGTATGAACGGGTACGGGAATGCGGGCATGCCCAACCTGGGGGTACCTGGCTCCCCAGGATTCCTCAACGGTTCATCTGCCAACTCCCCCTACGGCAGTAAGTATCAAGGTATTAACCCTTTGCTTCTATCGTGTCCCCGAAAATGGCTGTGATGCTTTGGTTGTCTCTGTTGTTTTTTGTTTTGTTATTTTTGGAAATGTGTACTACTGGATAAAAGGAGGGCTGACTCTGGAGGCTGAATAACAAAAACTTTAAAATCAGACCCCAAAAAAAGAACAAAAATACAATTTAATATTTAATTTAAATATGTTCGTTTTTTTGTTAAATGAATGAACAAATAAATGAATTAATAAAAACAAATGACAAAACACAACTGTATGGCTGATATGTTTGACAGAGTCCAACACGAAACCTATTATCCAGGGAGTGGCCAATGCGGACATTTCAAGTCCCAAACCAACTCAACATTTACCAAGTAGATTTTGTTTTTAAATTCTGAAATTATTTCTCCCTCAAATTTCCATCCTTTTCCATCCAATTTATTATAATTTGTATTTATTTATATATTTATTAGTTTTCATGACATAGCGAGAGCAGGCTTGGCCTGGTCAGAATCTATTTTGACTTTCCTCTATAGCTGAAGTGTGGACTCCTCCCTGAGTGGTAATTATCTTTGCTTTGTTGCAGTAGTGCCGTCGAGCCCTACCTTGGCAGCCTCCTCGGTCGCCCTCTCTTCAAACTGTAGCAGTGCCAGTGCGCACAGCATTTTCTCATTCTCACCTGCCAATGTCATCTCCGCAGTGAAACAAAAGAGCGCCTTCGCCCCCGTGGTCAGGCCCCAGGCCTCTCCGCCTCCGTCCTGCACCAGTGCAAACGGCAACGGCCTTCAAGGTGAGGCCGCTCTCTCTTTTGCAGACGCCCCACCTGTTGGGTCCCTCGAAATGCTCGAGCCATCCAACCGACCAATCGTACACCCCCACTCGTACAGAACGCCATACAGAACGACTGACTGGTTTGTGTGTCGGTGGCTTGAGGGACGAGTGGATTGATCCGTTGTGTATGCATGCACATGTGAGTTAACATGGGTTTATTGATTGATTTATGTATTTATTGACTATTATTGACTGAGCAAAGCTGAGAGCCTATAGATATGTCCTTACTGTTCTTGGTATGGCTCAAAATTTGGATGTGCCAGTACATGAATCAAAATAAGGATGTTTTTGCAGAAATGTTGGAATATTGCTAAGCACTTAAGCACTTGCTAAGATTTCATTGACATATTTGATTTGTCCACTTTGCATGTCTGCTACAGTAAGCCTATCATTTTTGGTGGATCATGTGTTTAAAAAAGCTAAAATGTCAAAGTTGACCTGATTTCAGTTTAATATTGTATCTACAAGTTGTAATACAAGTTTTAAAACCCAGAAGAGTCCAAAACATTAAGGTAATATAAAACCTATAAAATTAACACTCTATAATATACTGTAGAGATGCCATTAAACCCCCCCTAAAGCCTCTGTTAGACCACAGTGCAAATATTATTTTTGTTGTGAAAATATGACATGAATAATTCTGAGTCGGCTTGAGAATCCATACCAATTGCAATGTAGGATGATAGAATTCTTGACAAATTTCTCTTCTTTTTCTCAAAGCCGAATTGATTACTTTGAAAACAAGTTTTAACCATAGCGTGAATCCAAGATTAATAATGTTTGAATTAATGAACTGGGAAATTAAAGTTCATGTTGCTACATGCACATACTTATTAATACGTAGTGGGCAGAAATTAATGAGGAATACCTTACCATCAAGTGATCTTGCAAACTTAAAATCACTCGAACCATGACCGCACAAATAAACTAAGAGCGATGTAATCATTTTTATTCCAGCAGTTTAGTAGTCACTTAATTGTTCTGATGAGTGTATGGAATCTGTGGATGACATTTTTGCTAATGATTTCCAAGCAGATGGCGCAAGGCTGCCTTTTTATCTCAGAGAGGCTCAGAGTTTCTGTCCGGGGTTTGATGATGAATTACAATTAACAGAACGTGGAAATGTAATCATTTCTTTGTCGTCAGTAATTATGGAATATAATGTTAAGCTTTTCAATTTGGAAAACCCAAGGAGGTGTCCGGCTCTCAAGTGGCGAAAGCGCCAGCCGTATCTGATGTTACTCAATGTTACTGTGTTGTTTCTCAGTTTTAAGGACAGGCAGCCTCCAGGGGCTTAGGGACATTTTTTTCTATGAAAGAACGTGAAGAGAAATATCACGGCATATGGGGGAACCAGGATGCTTTCTGTTGAAAATGTCAGAAAGAACCCGTTTAAAAAATGCCTGGCTCTAAAACAATATGCTTATATTAATAATGCTTTGTGAAAGTCTCTCTAGATATTAGTTCATTTAAAAAAGGTATGAATGATATTATTACAAAAAAGTATTTTTAAATTTTACAAATGTTTATTGATGTTCAGTGTTAATTGAACTGCAGTTGAACTGAATTCTGCTCTTAGTTTTGGCCTGTGTTTCTGATGCCTGTGCTGACATGGAGCTTTTTTCTTTTTTTTGCAGCGATGTCCGGGCTGGTCGTCCCTCCTATGTAAATTGCACTTTCTCGTCTTCTCAAGCACCACTCTTCACAAAATGGGCTTCGGGGGACATATTTATTACATATAGAAGATGCTGGTAGAACTGGTGTCATCACAAATAATAACAAGAAATTCTGTTATTCAGAAGAAAAAAAAGATTTTATTAAAATTATTACAAATCGACATGCAAGCAACATCATGGAGAACTCCCATTTTACTGACTGAGTTTTTTCCTCATATTTTCACATTTTCTCAGCTGGGAAGAAAACAAATGAAGAAGAAATGCCTATTTTGTATAAAGTTTCTGGCTCCATCTTGGTTATGTATAATTCTCACTATGTATTGGGGAGAAGCTGTGGATGCACCTTTTGATTGTGACAAACACTGATGAAAAATGCCTCATTTCTCAGTTCTCTTAAATAGATTCACAACAGCTTGTGTGTCTCTGTAATGTGAATTCCTTTCTTTTTTTCTTTTTTTATTTGTTGTAAGAAATAAAAAGGGCCAAGAAGAGTGTGAAACGTTGAACTGGAAACAATATGAACTATATCATTTAGAAAACAAAATGAAACAAAAAAAATATCTACAAATATAAGAAAATGGGTGGGGGGGGAGATTTTATCATGCTTATGTCATCTTAAAAATGAACTTTGTAACTTATTGTAGGTAGAAATTGTAACTTTGATATTGCAAAAATTCTTCCTTTGCCTTTGACAAGCACACTGACAGAGATATGACGCTACTGTCTGTTGGTTAAAGATGTACTTCCACTGCTCAAGCTTCCTGTTTAAGCAAGTGTGATCTGCAATGTTTTTCAACTTTTTGCTAGCACTGTATACTATTGCATTCTTAGGCTACTGTGAAGTCTGTTTCTTGTACCAGAGAGTTGTCCTTTTAATTATTGCTCCTTATTCCCTAATGTGTTTTGTATGTGGTTATAAAAAAAAAGTAGAGTTTTGTGATTTTGCCAAAGTTGTAGCTAAATATTTATACACTTGTCTTGAATTTTTTCAGATCCACTTACATATTTAGTATGGACTTGTGGACTCCTTTTGAAAATCACAAGGAGGTAAATAGTCTTGTCCATTGCAATTATTTCTTTCACATACACACTTGCAGTCACCAAGGGAATTTTTGTAACATATCAATTATAAATATTGTATTTATCTTTGAAATTTTGTACATTTCTCTCCATTGTTTTATTTGATCTTGTATGTATTGTTTGTCATGGCCTGGTATCATGATGCAGCACAGAGCGCTAAGCCAAGAATCGTTGCCTTCATTAGCTTTTTTTGTATTACCAGAATGCAATGTCCATACATTTCATTTGTATTTCAGAAATTTTGTTACATTTGTCGAGACTTTCCGTCCATTTTTTTAAAGGAAAAGTCAAATTCATTGTTTATTTTTATATTCATTTTTAAGTTATCGAAACAACTTTTTTTATAAAAAACTGTTTGTTGTATAGTCAAATAAATTGTTTGTGACACATGGCTGTAATAATACTCGTAGAAAAATGTGCATGTCCGGACACCCCTGAGGGATGATACGATTTGTGGTTGTAATTTCTTTTTGTAGAATGTAAAAAGTCATTTTTACTTTGCCACATAGCTTAACCGTGTTTACAGGGAACAGAAATCAAGATGTCTAAATTTGGAATGGAAACGTAAAGAACCACTGATGTTTTATTAAAATTTGTCAGAAAAAAACTCTTATGATGCCTTAGCAGTGGACTTCTTGAGAGTAACTTTTAAGTTTTGTTTTTTTCTTTTTCCCTACTGTTTTAACAAGATCCGTACACCACAATTGCCAACCATCAATTCAGAAAGATGAGCTATGGTGTAAAAAGCACAAACTTTTTTTTCTATAATAAAACCCATCATGATCCCTTCCTCTTTTCAGCTGTTTCATTTTTATACATATATACTGTATATACATACTATGTACACACACACACACACATATATATATATATATATATATATATATATATATATATATAAATATAACTGTATATAAATATAGTTGTAAAAGATATGCACTCTTCAGAGCTTACAGGCTTTGTAATCTTACAAAAGCCAATCTATACAGTTTTAAGTATTTGACCAGCTGGACACACCCCTCAAGGGACATACATAATGGAAGCACGGTCTGTCAGTGTGGGAAATGTAGTCCACCTCCTCTCCATTCCAGAAGGCATTCATCATAACTAGTGGTGGTCTGTTGCATACACAATTCTGTGCAGGTGCTTTGCTGTGTAGGGATTACAATTGGAGGCTTTGTGAGGGTTCTGAGTGAAAAACATGGCCCATGATAGAATTAACTACCCTTAATTCTTAACCTCAAAGAGAGAATACTGCTGAATCTGTTCTACTAAACTCTAAGGCCAATGGTGGGAGTGGGGGTATATCATGAATATATCCAGGCTATACATTTCTTTATATTTTTGTTTGTCATTTATACATGCCCTATTTTGTGCCAAACATAATAGCAGTGTTGCAATTGTATATACGTTAAATACCATGCAAGTTGACTGACTCATTTTTGGAATACGGCAACTAATCAGTGTGCAGAAGAACATTACATCAACGACTTCTTTGGCTTAACACAGCATTGAATGTAGAGAACAGATGCTTGTGAAATGTAGACTGACAAAACAGCTAGTAGGTTTGTCTGGAAAGTCATGAAGTCATTTTCCCTTTGTGCATGTTGTTAACAAAGGTACTGCATCCCAAATGCCAAATTAGCTCATCTTGGCCATGCTATGTTGCATTGTTACAGCCCCAAAACCTTCTGTGTTAGAATAACCAGAGATTGAACCATTGACCGAACAAATAAAACACACCAAGTCCTGTTCCGTGACAAAAGTCAGCAGACGTATTTATTATTCAACACAAAACAAGAAACTAAGAAAAGGACTGCAACAAAAATAAATCAAGGGAGGTGGGGACAGTTGGCCAGGGCAAAAAAGCTGACTCCCAAAACTACACCTATGTCACGTTACAGATCTTACCTGGCTAAAACAACTGAGAAAATAAAAGAAGTGAGTCTTCCAGGATATGGTCTAACCTAACTAAAAAGGTGCAAGAAAACAAGAATAAGACCACCTGTTCTCCAACCGAAATAACACTTTGAAACAGACTTAAGTAGCACATTTGCCATGACAATTCCAAAATGTACAAAGCTTGTGAAAGTTAATAGTTCAGATTAAATATGAATATCCTTGAGATAAATGTTCTAAAAAAAAAAAAATTATAATATAATCATGGAACTCTAAACAACATAACGTATGTTTGCAGAAATGGACCAGCAGTAGTTTAAATCTGAATATTTATAGTCATCCACTGTTTGCTGAGTGAGTGACAATTTATGTATGAAGATATTCCTCTTCAAAACATCTACTCTCCAAGATTTCCATGTGTATCCATCCATCCATCCATTGTCTAAGCCGCTTATTCCTGGTCAGGGTCGCGGGGGGGCTGGAGCCTATCCCAGCATGCGTTCCGGGCGAGAGGCAGGAATACACCCTGGACAGGTCGCCAATCCATCGCAGGGCACACACACCATTCACTCACACACTCATACCTATGGGCAATTTAGACTCTCCAATTAGCCTAACGTGCATGTCTTTGGACTGTGGGAAGAAACCGGAGTACCCGGAGGAAACCCACGCGGACACGGGGAGAACATGCAAACTCCGCACAGAAAGGCCCCCGGCCTGGATTCGAACCCGAGACCTTCTTGCTGTGAGGCGACAGCGCTATCCACTGTGCCACCGTGCCGCCATTTCCATGTGTATTAGAAAATAATGAATGTTGGGAAGAAGTAGCTCTATATGCCACTGATGGAGTATAATTTTCTATCATTATGTACTGGAATTCACATCTGAGCCTACAAAAGCTCTATGTCAAATTCAAACTCAGTGAACATTTACAAACTGTCATCCATATACACTCAGTGGCCATTTTATTAGGTACACTTTCTAGTACTGGGACCCCCCTTTGCCCCCAGAACAGCCTGAATTCTTCGTGGCATGGATTCATCAAGGTGCTGGAAACATTCCACAGAGATTCTGGTCCATGTTGACACGATAGCATCATGCAGTTGCTGCAGATTTGTCAGTTGCACATTCATGTTGCAAATCTCCCATTCCACCACATCCTAAAGGTGCTCTATTGGACTGAGATCTGGTGACTGTGAAGGCCATTGGAGTACACTGAACTCATTGTCATGTTTGTGGAACCAGCTTGAAATGATGTGTGCTTTGTGACATGGCGCATTATCCTGCTGGAAGTAGCCATTAGAAGATGGGTAGACTGTGGCCATAAAGGGATGCACATGGTCAGCAACAAGATTCAGGTAGGCTGTGGCATTTAAATGGTATTAAGGGGACTAATGTGTGCCAAGAAAACATTCCCCACACCATTACACCACAGGCCATTCTTCTCTGACCTCTCTCCTTAACAAGGCATTTTCACCCAAAGAACTGCCGCTCACTGGATGTTTTCTGTTTTTTGCATCATTCTCTGTAAACTCTAGAGACTGTTGTGCGTGAACATCCCATGACATCAGTAGTTTCTGAAATACTCACACCACCCCATCTGGCACCAACAATCATTCCACGGTCAAAGTCACTTTGTCACAAAGTCACAAAGTCACCTCTTGGCCATGTCTGCATGCTTTTATGCATTGAGTTGCTGCCACATGATTGGCTGATTAGATAGTTGCATTAGCAAGCAGGTGTACAGGTGTACCTAATAAAGTGGCCACTGAGTGTATTACAGTCTGTCACACGCCACGTGACAAACCCTGGACTTATACCCATTCATACAGAGACACTCGCCACTCCCCACAGTGAGAGTTTTCTGGCAACCAGCCCCGAGACACCATCCACTCAGCCAGTGAGAGTTCTCGGGCTGTTGCCCAGAAACACTCTCCACTGCCAAGTGCGAGCTCTCTTTCACTAAAACCGAGGGAGAGAGGCGGACACTCTTAGTGCACCCCTTCTCCCTCTTCCCCACACACACAAGAAGCACTCTACTCAGTCACTTTCGACAAATGCACACAAAACTCCACAAACATCAAACATTCAACATTCACCATTCACAATCCAACATTCCACATCAAACATTCCATGACACACGCACGCGCACACGCACACGCACACGCATTCACACGCATCGCACACACACCACATCAACGCACATTCACACGCACACGCACACGCACACGCACACGCACCAGTCTAACTCACTCACACAACATGACAAGAGACTAACTCCCCACTCGCCCCACCTGCTCTTAAATAGGCTTAGTTTCTGCCTGGCTCAGGTGGGACTCGTGAGGCAATCACCCAATCACAATCACTCCACTCACATTCTCACATAGACACCCAATCAGCCAATTGACTTCCATATCAATTGACTGATTGACACCAATTAAATAATTAAATAATAATTAAACCAATTATGGCCTCAGTTTGGTTTCAGTTCACTCTCACACCTCTCACACCCTGTGCCAAACCTGCCCCTGGAAAGTCTCACTGCTCCAAAGGCCTCTACCACATGCAACAACACAGGCAACCATGCCACTCCCACGTGGCCGAGACCGATGCCCTCCACACAGTCACATTAGGAATATGCATTAGGTCATCACAATTGTCTGTTTAAATCATAACTGCTTTGCGATGCACTTTCTGAAATCTTACCACAATATTTAAGACATCTTTATTCTATCCTATTTCTGAATACCTCCATAGATATAATAACATTCATGATGCATTTCAAAGAAGATTTAATCTCATTGATTCCAATCAGTATTTTTAGCAAGAAAGTTGAGTTTTAAAGTGTGTCCCAATTATTGTAATGCAGCCTTTTCAAAATCTTGCAAGCTTTTAAAAGATTATTCAAAGCACTTCAAATGGGCTTCAATCTAATGCCTCATTTCATTGCATTAAACTGCCTAGTTAATAAAGAATCAATATATTCAAAGGGCAAGGTTATCTTTTGTCTATAAAGGGGTGGTATCATTTTGAGCCTTTTATAGTTCAAATTCTGAAAAGGCCCTGGTGAAATCCATACTCATCAACTGGGTCAACTGGAGCAATATAAAAGGCACTAAAAGAATGGCTACTCTCCGCTTAAACAACTATACATCTTATCTGCCTTCCTGAGTGGGCTATGGATAGTGGGTCAGAAAATGTCAATTTCTCATCAAGACAACAGTCTCTGTGATCATCTTTCCACAGAATACATACAATTAAGCGAATGTAGAAAGGTGGAATCAGTGATTTGCAGCTTATTATGTCACCAGCAAGCTCAGATCTTGTGCCTGAACAGATAATGAGGTCCGCTGATAGCCACATTGTCAACATGCCAAAATAACAATATTTGAATGTAAGCCCTTGTGCTTATTTACCTTCTCTGGACAATAATAAGGCACGATAACCATTTGTCTTCCTTCTTAAATGGTATGACCTATCCTATTGCTATGAGCACAAAGACGGAACAGCACAAAAGAGTTTGGATTTCTTTATATTCACCTGAGACAATCGACGGGTCTCACCTTTATCATTGGATGGGACTGCTTTAAATGAAAGCCTAACCCCTC
This sequence comes from Aldrovandia affinis, assembly GCA_029706075.1. Taxonomy (NCBI): domain Eukaryota; kingdom Metazoa; phylum Chordata; class Actinopteri; order Notacanthiformes; family Halosauridae; genus Aldrovandia; species Aldrovandia affinis. The sequence goes on from JAINUG010000218.1 coordinate 144,365, forward strand.
ATCACAGGTAATGAAAACCTAAAGCCAGATTACAAAACTGATTTGTGATCATTCGGTCCTGCATCTACTGCAACACAATGTGCCAGAATCTGGCTTGCCGGGCAAGGTACAGCTCTGCGTAGTATTCCAAGGTATTTTTTGTCAAACTGAGTAAGAATCAATCATGAACTCTGGCTCCATGACCTTTCTGGTGCTGGCAATGTTACAAGCAGACCAAGGGTGTGGTTCGCTAACTGTGTTGGGATCAAAGTTCCAAAGAGAGAAATATTACTTGAACCTTTGGTAGATATATAGTGCAGCTAACAGTTTAGCTACTGAAACATTGTAGGTTTCAAATATATATGTATATATATATATACATCATTTTATATATATATATTAGGGTGCATCAAAAAAACACGAGCGTTTGCTCGCGTTTGCAATTTTGATGCACTTAATGATAAAACCCTGCAGTATAAAAATCAGTTCAATATATCAATGTTTAGGGGTCGTGCACAGTGAATAAATAACCCTATTTATACCGGGGTGGGCCATATGATCTGGTTTATCAGTATATATGTCAGATGATCTAGGTGGCAGAGGATCATCGGCGAGTATACCCGAAGACAGCAAACAGGGACCTTCATCTGAAAAATACTTTCTTTCTGAAGGCTTTTAGTTCTTTTCATGCCATTTCCGAGTATTGTTTGTCAATTTCTTTTATTTTGTTGGTGTTCACATAGTATGGGGACATCAATCCCCAACTGTATTAGCAAAATTTATTTTTATAAATATAAAACATGAATTATGCCTTCATATGCTGTAATGTTTTAACTATTAAGAGTGTTAAAGACAGTTTTCATAAAGCTACTCCCCCTGAAAATAATCAGTATGGGGAAACCAATCACAGAATATATACATGTACTGTACAAACTTTGTAGTGGATGCACGACCCCTAAATAAAGGGCTACTCAAATTAAAATGTGTCTGTGGTGTTCTCCTTCAGTGAATTAATTGAGAAAACGAGCAAAAGAAATGGACCACTCTAATAAATAGGGTTATCAATTCACTGTGCGTGACCCCTAAACATTGATATATTGAACAGATTTTTATACTGTTCAGAATTGCAAGCAAGTGAACACGTGTGACAACTTCATGTTTTTTTGATGCACCCGAATATATTGTAGTACCACTTGGGGTGGAGTGATACTCAAGGACCTTTTCAGAGGGCATGGGCAATTGAAGAATCCGGAGGAGGCAGTATTCAAAATAAAACAATCATTGTATTAAACCAATTTCTGACAAAACACAAAAAAGGATGCTGCAATCGGGGAAACCAAAACACATACAGTCCACAATCCTTTTCTTGTTGTCTTTGTACATAATCCAAGTTGTTAATCCAAGCCAGGTCCTCATACAATCCAAAATCGATACACACACAGGGTTGTCATACAATCCAAGTCAATTCCGCAAAACAATCCTCTAGCTCTCTTTCACTCACCACCACGCGTTTCCATTCCGGTACTCCGAAATTTGTGTCTTTTATTTCCCCTCAAATTGGCTTCAGCTGCCAGTAGCCACAGGGTGTGAGAGTGTGAACTGTCTCCTGGAAGGTTGCTCCAAAGGCCGTAGTTAGTGTGATTAGTGTGAGTGTTGTTTGATGTTTGATGTTTGATGTGTGATGAGTTTTGTGTGCATTTGTCGAAAGTGAGTAGAGTGCTTCCTGTGTGTGTGGGAAAGAGGAAGAGGGGGCGCACTAAGAGTGTCCGCCTCTCTCCCTCGGTGTGATCGTGAAAGAGAGTGAGAGGGTGCCCTGAAAGAGGGTCTGCCTCTCCCCCTCGGGGTGATTGGAGAACTCGGACTGCAAAGTTTGAGTGTCTCTGGATGCATGGGTTGGAGAACTCGGACTGCAAAGTTCGAGTGTCTCAGTATGCATGGGTTTGGGAAGCACTTGAAAGGTCACTGAATATGTGTGTCTGGGGAGGTTCCAGGGGAACCCCGGCAGAAGAGGCGCGGTGTCCCGTAAGTTTTGATTATTTTAGCTTGTTATTTTAGTTCGTTGTTTTTACCCGAAAGCTTTGCGACAAGTAGGGTGAAGTTTTTGTGTTTGTTTTATTTTACCCATGTGGGGAAAGAGAACTCTCTGTGAATAAATTGAAAAAATCTGGTCCATAGACCAACAAACTCCACTCCTTCTCCAGACTGCTCTGTTCCCATCCAGGGATTGTCACGTGGCGTGTGACACAGATATTAGTTTCTAAATGAGTGTCAAAAATAAAGCTTGAAAGCAACAAAATGAAAATTGTGCAAGGGTCTGTATATATATATATATATATATTGCGGTGTCCCCAGGGGTTGGGCGACACACACGGACCTTGCAGAGGGTGTAGGCAAGTTCAAGAACACGGAGGAGGCAGTAATATAAACAAAATTATAATTTATTAAACTAATAATCTTTACAAACACTACACAAAACAAAGGGCGGGGTATTTGGGGGAATACAAACACAAAGTCCACAATCCTACTCGTTGTCAATGTCCGTAATCCAATTCCAAAATCCAGTTCAGTTCCGTAATCCAGTCCGTAGTCAATCCAAAGGGGGTCCTCAAAACAATCTCATACACAAAAACACTCCAACACACTCTCTCCTCAAATCCTGGCTGGTCAAACGACTTCACAGGTTCTCTACTTCCCAAACACACTCACCAACTCCTTTCCAAACACGTTCCTACTCCTTTCAAAGTGTGATGGGAATCAGCCCTTTAAATAGGCCTCGAAATGGCTTTCAGCTGTTCATTAGTCCCATTTGCTTGACTCTGTTCTGGTGTGACTGTGGCCTGCTGGGAAATGTAGTGTTTCCTGGCTCCCATGTGTTGTAGGCTAGGCAGCCATTTCCTTGTGCAGCCCCTGGGCTGCCACAATATATACAGTGAGCACCATAATTCATTGGACAGTGACACATTTTTGGTTATTTTGGTTCTGTACTCTAGCACTTTGAAATTGAATGGACAATTAGGTCGCATATCCTTTGCATGCAATGACTGCTTGAAGTCTGCGACGCATAGACATCACCAGACACTGGGCATCTTCCCTGTTGATGATCTGCCAGGCCTGTACTGCAGCCATCTTCAGTTCCTGATTGTTTCGGGGACTTTTTGCCTTCAATCTCCTCTTCAGCATGTAAAATGCATGTTCAATTGGATTCAGATCTGGTGATTGACTCGGCCAGTCAAGGATTTTCCACTTTTGGCCATCAAAAACCCCTTTGTTGCTCTAGCAGTATGTTTTGGGTCATTGTCTTGTTGCTTGATGAAGTGCATGATGAAGTGCTGAGCATATTTCTGTCAATGAGTTTGGAGGCATTTGGTTTTATCTGAGCATATTTCTGTAGACTTCAGAATTCATTGTTCTACTTGCCTCTTTCCATCACTCTGGTACATGCTAATCTTTGTGTCATCTGTCCACAAGTCTTTGTTCCAGAACTCTTGGGGCTCTTTTAGGTGGTTTTTAGCAAACTGTAATCTCGCCTTTCTGTTCTTCAGGCTTATCAGTGGTTTGCATCTTGTAGTGTACTCTTATAACGGGGCAAAATGTCTGTTGTTGTTTTGATGCTGCTGTCAAATTGCGCCGGCCCTTTTCTGGGTGCCGAGTGCAATGTGGAAATTGTTACGTTACAGCTATTGGCAAATTGCAACACTAATACTATTCTCCTCCTTCCCTGTGTACCGAGTGCAACGTTGGCATGGAGATGCTCACCTGGCAGTCCGTGGTTGGCTGGGCGCGATTGACGTGGTGGTGGAAAGTGGTTTTAAGCAGAGCGGATTTTGTGAATGGGAGCTTTTGTACAGAATGCGTGAGACCGGAGACGCAGACGAACCCCTTCAGTCTTCAGCTTTCTCTTGGTGGTATCGTAGCAGTGGAGTTATTCCTGTGATAATCCTGTGTATATTTCTTGCGATTGTAGCATTCATTTCTTTATATTCTCATTGATCTGCAGTCTCCAGTCCCACACACCCTTCCGGGTTACCTGTATCCTCTATCACGTGCACGTGACGTATTCCCTTGTGTGATCTAATTATTTATGCAGTAAAGCTACGCAACATCCTTTATTAGGTTATGGCCGTTGCGTTCCGCATATGTGAAGCGACTACATAATTGTGATTGCTATTTGTATCGGTATTGAGCTGGCTTTTTAATATTGTCCTTTTTGTGGCTAAAAGACCATTTTAAGGCATTTATTTATTCTTCCGTCCAGCTCTCATTTTGCACGAGTGAATTTGCTGTGTACTTAATTTATTACAGAATCTATTTTGATAACAAACTTATATATTGAGTATTTTTGCTGTGTAATTTATTCCAAAGCTATTTTTATACCAAAGCTGTTTTTATACCAAATGGAGTGACTTTGAATCTTTGGTTGCTGTGAAGTTTAATTGTTTGGAGTGATGAACCTATTTATTATACTGCAGCCTTATGAGTGAAATCTATGCACCTTTAAGCGGGCGTTAGAATATTTACTGTGTGTTCCTGCCTATGTTTCTACTTGGCCTGAGACTTAAAATAAATTGTCTGATATTTACTCGCTGGTTTGGTCTCCTCTCTTGGGTACATTTCACTCACTGAGGTATTTTACCAACACCCTTTTGATAACTTTAACCTGTCGTATCACCTCATTACACCCTCTGTAGTCTTGCTGGTGTAGTCTTCTACGTATGGTAGACTTTGACACATCTACAACTGCATCCAAGAGAGTGTTTTTAATATTGGGCCGTTGTCAGGGGGGTTTTCTTCACCATAGAGAGTATTCTCCAGTCATCCACTACAGTGGTCTTCCTCGGTCTACCAGGTCTTTTGCAATAATTGAGTTCACCAGTTGTTTTTTTCTTGTTAATGAAGAACCAAACTGTTGACTTGGGCATGCCCAGGGTTTTTGCAATGTTCCTGATTGATTGATTTTCATTTCTGAACCTTGTGACGGCCAGCTTAATTTGCATCAACACTGCTGTCTTCCTCATGTTGTCATACCGCAACCACAATCTCCAAAGGCAATTGCAAAGTCTAGAATCAAGACTAGACATCAACAGCTCTCTTATGCATTCACTAACGACACAAATGAATACACCTGCCTTACGTGAAGACAAAACAAATACTTGTCTGGGGGGACCATGTACAAAAGGTGCTGTCATTTCTAAACGGTTAATCCGATATGGATGAAAATACCCTTAAATTAAAGCTGACAGTCTGCACTTCAAACTCAAAGTGCTAGACTACAGAACCAAAATAACAAAAAATGTGTCACTGTCCAATGAATTATGGTGCTCACTGTGTGTGTATATATATGTATATATATATATATATATATATATATATCACAATTTGTTGCCTGAAATTAAATCATTTTCCACATTTTTAATTAATGTTCAGAAATTTTTAGTAGGTTTTTTCACTTGGAAGACGTAGGGTAAAATGTAAATTTAAAAAAGTTTGATTTAATATGCGATTATTTGATTAATTATATTTGCTTTGTGCTAGTGAAGCTGTTATGGACTTGTGAAACTATCAATCAACAACTTTAAAAAACAAACTTTTTTGTACCAGTCCAGAAAGCAAGTATGACTGTTTCTGAATGTAATGTTAATATTTTCATTAACATTTCATAATATTTATATTTTTCAATGTTAATGTTTTAAGTGAGAAAACTGATCATAGATGCATAGAGTAAAATTACAATGACAGTGCTGTACTCAATATACTGTATCTATTTAATGTAATGGATATTAAAACAAAGCAGTATGTTTTGGCCTGTCTGTATCTTATTACTATATACCATTCATGTTAAGTGTAAACAGAGGACTGGTTTTTGTCTTTAGGGGAGTAACTTCACCTGAACAACCCGTTTCAGCCAAGACTGCATCTAACTGCTCTGACTGGGCTATTGCCAAAGAGAACCATACACAGCTATCTGCTGACCAGAAAATGTCTGTATCGAAATGCATTGTGAAGATGCACCAAAACAATTACAAAATATAATAATACTAAATATCTTGATTCTTGCCTATTGCTGAAATGAAGTGCTAGCTGTTTTTGTATGTGTGCAATGAATGCAAAAAGACGTATAACTCTTTCAAATTCATTTTTCTTTGATCATTTCAAAGGGTTCTCTTCTAATACTGTCAACTATCCAGAGCACAGCACTCAATCACAGGGAAAGTCTCTTTATTGTTCAATTCTAATGGCTGTGCTCTACCACTTTTTTAATGTGAAAATTAAATATTTATAAATTTTAAGTCAATAATACCTCATAGCTAGGACCTGCCAGAGACTCATAGAATGAGGCCCATGCTCTGAAATAAAGTCAGAGGTCAAGGAGTCATGCAATCAAAGCAGGGTAGTGCTGACCGGGTGCATCTGTTGTCGTTATTATTAGTGCCATTATTTCTGAAATAGTGGCTATTTTTCAAAGGGGAGCAATATTGACCTCAAATTTTATTTTGCTAGAGACCTGGATTTGAGGGTTGCTTCATATGAAGACATGCATTAACGGTGTGCACGGACGTCACTATCTGTATCTGTATTCGGATATAAAAGCGGAAGTGGGTGTGGCTTAAACAGGTAGTTATATAAAACAAAAGGAAATACCAGTTTATATATCCTAATTTTAATGAACATTGCAACTATTGTGCTTTCAAAGCATAAACTCTGTTTCAAATGTAATACTGACATATCATTAATCTTGATGTATAATAACATTTTTCTTTTTAAAGCTTTATTACAGCAATAACCAACATGTTTTAAATCAGTAGCTATACATATACAACTGCATTTGTCTGAACCCTGCAAGCATAAATAGAAATATAATTCCTGATGCTCATACTGTACCGGTAGTGGCTGGTGAGCTGGGAATAGAGGCTGAATTCTTACCTTTAAACCAACCATTGGTCTCAACTTGTTTTCATTTATTTTGCTTAATTAAAAAGCCTACCAATTAATTAAATAATCAATTGGCGAGTAATGACAAAGCTTTCTCTTAATTTTGTCTCGTGTCTATTTCAAAGAATAGACTACACTCTTAACTGACATCTCTCCTTTAATTGTGTAGGGTACTTGCTTTGAGAAACGTGTATTATAAAATGGATAGATCCGGTCCATTGTTCCTATTAATCAGTTTGTATTCCAGCCATGACTATAATCACTGATATAACATGGGTAAATATAATTTTCATATATCAATTGAATATCATTGCACATTAGCACCATCATCCAGAACCTGTCCAATGCTGGGTGGCAAGCAATATTTAATGTTAGTCAAAGGCCACAGATCAGGAGCTCTCTCCAAAGCTATTACCAGCCAGTGCTAGAGAGCAGGAAATGATGGAGCAACATTCTGAAAAAAATTAGCAGTGCAAAACTTCACTGGCAAATCAGATTAACGTTAATGTTACTTCAGTAATTGTACCTTGCCTGGCAGTGTCCAAATGAATATCTACAATAATGAAAAGTGACGTTTTGATTCTGTTTTATGTAATGTTAGCTAGCTAACAAATTAGTTTTTGTTGTTGTAATAGCTAGCTAGCTTTAACTAGCAGGGCTGACCCCATTTAGTCGACTGGTCGATTGTTTGGTCGATGGGCTGTTGATCGACCAAGATTTGTTTTGGTCGAGCAGTCGCGCGAAATAAAAATAAATAAATACAATTATCCACGCAGCATTAGACACCTAGATTAGCGCCACAGTTTGGCACGCTTGTCAGTAGAATAATCCATTCTGGATGCTGCAGGTATGGCAGTGACAGTCCTTCACTCTTAGCATAGCTAGGCCTATATATGTTCTCTTTAAATTATATTAGGCAGTTAAGGTAATAGTAATGTTGTGAATAATTCAGCAAAACTAATAAAAGTAACATTTTATAACAAATGTGTTTTGCTAATTGTATGGTTTATATATTTATAACTAACATGAGTAACACCCCCTCTCCATCCATCCATCCATCTTCTACCGCTGATCCGGGTCGGGTCACGGGGGCAGCAGCCTAAGCAGGGAGACCCAGACTTCCCTCTCCCCGGCCACCTCGTCCAGCTCTTCCGGGGGAATCCCGAGGCGTTCCCAGGCCAGCCGAGAGACATAGTCTCTCCAGCGTGTCCTGGGTCTTCCCCGGGGCCTCCTCCCGGTGGGACGTGCCCGGAACACCTCATCAGGGAGGCGTCCAGGAGGCATCCTAACCAGGTGCCCGAGCCACCTCATCTGGCTCCTCTCGACGCGGAGGAGTAGCGGCTCTACTCTGAGCCCCTCCCGGATGACCGAGCTCCTCACCCTATCTCTAAGGGAGAGCCCAGACACCCTGCGGAGGAAACTCATTTCGGCCGCTTGTATTCGCGATCACCCCCTCTCATGTAGCCTATATTGTATCCTTCTTGTTTTAGGCACGCGAATGTGCATTTTAATTGTAGCCTAAGATTTGCCTACAGTTAAGATTAGTGATATAGGCATACTTTAATTACTCATTTCGATATAACCTAAGAACATAATGTCAAAGAAAACATCTGGAGTATGGCAGCATTTCGTTTTAGTCGCGGATGATCCAACAAAAGTGGAATGTAAACTTTGCAAGCGTGTTTTCCAAGGCAGGGTTCATCGTTAATAAAACGAGGAGCAGCCTTTTGCCAAAAAATGTGGACAAGCTAGTGTTCCTGTGCCATAACATGAAACGACTGGGGAAGTAGGCCATCGGATGGTCTCAGACTCAAGTAAGTTATTTTTGATAGGCTATAGCCACTTTATGTTCAGCTTTAGGCTACAATTTAAGACATTAGACTATGTGTGATCATTCATTTGTTAGCCTATTTTGTTGCAAAAGAGATTTTAAATCCCAATGAGACCAACCTGGTTAATTAAATAAAACATAGCCTACGAATTAGAATGTGTTATGGTTGTGGTCAAATAAAAGCATCAGCCTATGATGTGGCCACACTCCAACTTCACAAGTGCAATGGCAGAATCTGCAAGGGCAGCATGAAGAGGAGGCTCAGAATGGAGAAGTTTTTTCTTTCTTTCAGGTAATCTTGAACTCCGGCTCCATAAAGTCATTAGCCTATTGTTACTCATTTGTGTCATTCACTTAAGAAAGTTATTGTTGTGTATTTTGGGCGAGGGGGAATTCCGTAGGAAGGAACCCCGGGGAAGTTATGGGTAACTTAGTAATCAACCACTGTTCATGCACTTCGGTAGTTCAATAAAACAGTTACGTTACGTCGTGGTCCGAGTTATACTTGTTATATAGAAAACTTGAAAGGAGTAAAGATATAACAAAAGTGGCGACGAGGACGTCTGAACCGACGCGTGTTGTCCGCAACGAGAAAGTGAAAGTTCTCTGTCTTCCCCGCTGATGCCTCGCACTGCTGTGGATGGTGGGCAAGTCGCCGCTTATCGCCACGCCTGGTGTGCTTGAGTCCGGACGCGGCCAGCTAAGAGGGAGGAGTGGATCAGTGGACTATCGACAACGTCGTGAGTAGTGCGGTAAAAGTTGAAAAGTGTACATAAGGGAGCCGTCTGTGAGGGAAAACAGCGCCATACAACCAGGAGCTTAAAATGGCTGGAGTAATTGGCTCAATCGGTCCCTTTGACGAGAGTATAGAACAATGGAGCGCCTATACCGAGCGTTTTGACTACTTCGCTAAGGCTAATGATATAAAAGCGAGAAGATAGTGCCCACTTTTTTGAGTATAATAGGCCAAAACGTTTAACTTGCTACGCGACCTACTACAACCAGCAAAGCCAGGCAGTAAAACATACAAAGAAATAGTAGACATACTGGCAAACCATCTTTCACCCAAACCCCTGGTAATCGCAGAAAGATTCCGATTTAACAAACGTAGCCAGGAGGAGGGTGAGTCGGTCACCATGTTTGTGGCAGCACTACGCAAGCTAGCTGAACACTGTGAGTTCAGGGATGTGTTAAATGACACGTTGAGAGACAGGCTGGTATGTGGACTGAGAAATGAAGCAGCACAGAAGAAATTACTCACAGAAAGAGACTTGACTCTGGAAAAGGCCATTAATATTAGTGTAACAATGGAAATGGCATCAAAGGAAGCCCAGCAACTAAATGCTACAGGGAGAGTACACCAACTCAACAGCGATAAACCAAACATGCAAGGGCCATGTTTTCGCTGTGGCAGATCTGGACACCTTGCATCGACATGCTGGTGTAAAGAGATGGACTGTCGTAACTGCGGAAAAAAAGGCCATGTAGAGCGGGCATGCAGAAATAAAAAGAGCACAGACAAAAGCGCAAAGTCTGAAAACAAAAGAGACAATGTAAAATACAAGCAGAAAAGACATGTTCCCACAGTTCAGCATGATAATGACGGAAATAGTGATTCTTCAGAGGAAGAAGTGCCTACCGACATAAATACTATACGGATAATGAGGGTAGATGAGAGTTCAGACGGCTATTGGGCTGAACCCAAGTTGGAGGACATTCGGTGAAAATGCAGATAGACACGGGATCAAAGGCATCACTAGTGTCGCACAAATTCTACAGGAACTACATGAGGCACCTCCCACTACGTCCATCAGACACAGTGTTTAAGGCATATACAGGACATCGAGTGCACATGGTAGGGATGACAGATGTGACTGTTCAGTGCAACGGGCAAACCAAAAGGCTTCCACTTTATGTGACCAAGGGAAATCATCCTGCTATAATGGGGCGTGCATGGCTACAGGGAATCCGGCTGGACTGGCAAGCGGTAAGGAAGCTGTCACACAGTTCCACTTCCCTACAGGAGATACTGGAGAAACACGAAGAGGTTTTCCGTGACGAATTAGGCAGCATGAAAGATATAACCGTGAAGTTACATGTCAAACCTGATAGCAAGCCTGTGTTCATGAAAGCTAGACCAGTGCCATACGCAATCCGACCCAAGGTGGAAGCTGACTTGGACGCCCTGGTCAAGAATGGGGTTTTGGAGCCAGTGACAATCAGTGAGTGGGCCACGCCCATCGTTCCGGTACCCAAAAAGGATGGGGAATCCGGACCTGTGGAGACTTTAAGGTAACACTTAACCCTGTGTTAGCAGCAGAGCAATATCCACTTCCCTAATTTCCGACTTGTTTGCTGGATTGAGTGGGGGACAAAAATTCAGTAAGATAGATCTCAGTCAGGCTTACCTACAGATGCATGTAGAAGAACAGTCACGTGAAATGTTGACCATTAACACACATAAGGGACTTTTTCGATACTGCAGATTGCCTTTGGCATCACGTCAGCCCCGCACTGTTTCAGCGAGCAATGGATCAAATCCTTAGCGGGTTGCCAGGGGTACAGTGCTACCTCGACGATATCCTGTGCACCGGATCAAACGACGAAGAGCATCTGCGCAACTTGATGCTACCTTCAGAGCCTGAAGGACTACGGCTTGAGAGTCCGTAAGACAAATGTGACTTCTTCCGACCATCTGTGGAATATCTGGGGCATGTGATCGATGCAGAAGGGCTGCACACTGCACCATCAAAAGTGGCAGCTGTCTTGAACGCACCTCCACCCCAAAACATCAGCCAGCTGCGATCCTTCTTAGGACTGTTGAACTACTACGGACGCTTCATCCCCAATCTGTCATCACTGCTACAACCGCTGCACGAACTGCTACGCCAAGATGAAACATGGAAGTGGACAGCCAGCTGTCAGGAGGCTTTCGAAAAGGCTAAAGAGGTGCTGGCTTCGTCCGAGGTCCTGACTCACTTCAACCCATCACTTCCGCTTCAGCTCGCCTGTGACGCCTCTCCTTACGGAGTGGGGGCGGTTCTCTCTCATGTCCTGCCGGGTGGTGAGGAAAAACCAATCGCTTTCGCATCAAGGACACTAAACAAGGCAGAGTCTAACTATGCTCAGCTAGAACGAGAGGCACTGAGCATTGTTTTTGGAGTCAGGAAATTCCATCAATACTTGTATGGAAGGAAGTTTACACTCCTAACCGACCACCGGCCTCTCACAACCATCCTCGGTCCACACACTGGGATACCGTCTCTCGCTGCATCCCGACTGCAGAGGTGGGCTTTGTTGTTGTCAGCACATGCATATGACATCAAATATCGCAAAGCAGACTCCCACTGCAATGCGGATGGGTTATCCAGACTGCCACTGCCTGTCACAAAGCCGGAGTCAAACATGGTGGACATCTTCTACTTCAGGGAGGTGGAGAAAGCACCTGTCTCAGCTGTACAGGTGAAAAAGGAGACTCGAAATGACCCGGAGTTATCTGCAGTCATGGACATCATCGTCAAGGGTCGACCTGCTGGTGATAACGCAAACCTGAAGCCCTTCCTCGGGAGGAGGTTGGAACTGTCTGTTCAGTCCGCGTGTTTGCTGTGGGGGAGGAGGGTGGTCATTCCACTGTCACTTTGCACAAAAGTGCTGCAGCAACTGCATTCAGGACACAGCGGAATAGTACGAATGAAGGAAATAGCGAGAAGCTACTTTTGGTGGCCAAACATGGATAAACAGATTGAGGAGTTGGCCAAAAGCTGTTCATCGTGCCACCAAGTCAGAAACAATCCGCCACTAGCACCTCTTCACCCCTGGGAGTTCCCACAAGGACCATGGCATCGTGTGCACATTGATTTTGCGGGACCATTGGAGGACAGAATGTTCCTTGTTGCTGTTGATGCACATAGTAAATGGCCGGAGGTGGCTATCATGAGATCAACCACCGCAGAAGACCATCGAGAAGCTAGGAGAGATGTTTAGTCGGTTTGGATCTCCTGCACAGCTAGTCTCTGACAATGGACCCCAATTTGTGTCACAGGAAATGACCGGATTTCTACAAGCTAATGGAGTCCAACACATTAAGTCAGCTCCCTACCACCCCGCAACAAATGGTCTTGCTGAAAGGTTTGTGCAAACCATGAAACATGCCTTGAAAACATCACAGGGGCAAGGAACACTACATCAGAGACTGCACAACTTCCTGCTGACCTACCGCAACAGCCCACATGCAACCACCAAGACATCTCCTGCTAGCCTGATGCTAAGGAGAGACCTGCACCACATTTGACCTCTTGAAGCCCTCAGCAGTGAAGGACATTGTCCAACGTCAACAGGAGAAACAGGTTAGGTGCAGAGAACAGAAGGGCAAAGAAAGAGTCTTCACATCAGGAGAATCTGTGCTGGCAAGGAACTACCGTGGCGAACCTAAGTGGATTCCTGCCACTGTTATTGCGCAAACTGGACCAGTATCCTATACCGTCCAAACGGCTGATAGTGTTTGGAGAAGACATGTTGATCAACTCCTACAGACTCCGTCAGTGCCGGCGGAGTTGTCCCTGGGAGACTCTTCAGACACACCTGTCAACACACCGGTTCACATACCCTCACAAGTGCAGGACTCAACCGCACCAGAGCCAACAGTTCCAGTTGAGGATGTGACCACAACAGGGACTGAGACACCTTCCTTTACAGAAGCACCTGCAACGAGTTCACCATTGAAGGACCATAAGACTAATGTGCCTTCCGATAGGAGATATCCTATCAGAGAGCGGCGGCCTCCTACACGCCTGAATTTATAGGCTAGGTTAGTGACTGACCCAAGTTATTGGGGCAGAATAATCCCCCATGGGTACGGTCAGAGGATCGAGGTAGTCTACCCTCACCTCTAGTTAGTGTTATCCAAGGGAACGTTATATCATAATAAAAGAATAATTGTATAAATTCAGACAAATAGGAAGTTGTTGTAGGATGAAAAACAAGTAGTCTGGATTGTATATGGTAATTGTTTTATGGTTGTTGTTGTTAGACCTTGGAGATGTTATGTTATATTTGAATAAGACTCTGTGGTTTCATACATAGTACATTCATTGTAAGAGGGGAGGAGATGTTGTGTATTTTGGGCTAGGGGGAATTCCGTAGGAAGGAACCCCGGGGAAGTTATGGGTAACTTAGTAATCAACCACTGTTCATGCACTTCGGTAGTTCAATAAAACAGTTACGTTACGTCGTGGTCTGAGTTATACTTGTTATATAGAAAACTTGAAAGGAGTAAAGATATAACAGTTATAAAACACAAGAGAAGCGCAGTGTGCATATAGTTGTATTTATTCAAACAAATAGGGTGTGTCATATAGAAAAAAAGTTTTGACCAATCGACTAATCGAAAAAAACGGACGATTGTTGGTCATCCAAGATTTGTTTTAGTCGGGGACAGCCCTATTAACTAGCCAGTTAAACTAGGTCTAAACAAAGGTAAACTATCGTGTAGACTATAAGGTACTCCTCTTAACTTATAAGATTTTGCATGGACTTGCACCTTCTTACTTGACTGATTTATTTCATCTCTACAATCCCCCATGTTCGCTTCGTTCACAAGATGCAGGCAACTTGGTAGTCCCTAGAATATCAAAAAATACAGCAGAGGGGCCTCCCGCGTGGTCCAGTGGTTACAACGTCCGACGCTGGCCACGGAGACCGGGGTTCAATTCCCCGTCTCGCCAAGTGTCGGCTTTGGCCGGGAGTGCCACCAGGGGGCGGCGATTGGCTGTCCGCCCCAGGGAGGGGGGAGGGAAGCCGACGTGACGTTCGCTGCGTAGAGTGGCCCTGTAAGTACCTGTAAATACCTGTAAGTACCTGTAAATACCATCATTCCACAGCAGCTGGTAGAAAAGCTGAGGTGGCTGAATGTGGACGCTGGAACCTGCAGCTGGATCCACAACTTCCTGTCACAGAGGCAGCAAAGAGTCAAGGTGGGCAGTCTGACTTCAAGAACCATCTCAGTGAGCACAGGGTCTCCTCAGGGCTGTGTACTGAGCCCCCTGTTGTTCAGCCTGCTCATCCATGACTTCACTGCCAGATCCAACAGCAATCACATCATCAAGTTTGCAGACGACACAACAGTGGTGGGTCTGATTAGGAACGATGATGAGTCTGCATACAGGAATGAGGTGGAGCAACTTACATCATGGTGCAGCTCACACAATCTCTTCCTCAACACCGACAAGACAAAGGAGATGGTGATTGACTTTAGGAGGGCCGGCAAGCTCCACCACATGCCGCTGACCATCGGAGGCACCGCAGTGGAGAGAGTCAGCAGCGTCAAGTTTCTGGGAATCCACCTGGCAGACGACCTGACCTTCACCACCAACACCACGGCCATCCTTAAAAGGCTCACCAGCGGCTCCATCCCCTCCGGCGTCTGAAAAAGGCAGGCCTCCCTGCCCCCATCTCACCACCTTTTACAGGGGCACCATTGAATCTGTCATATCTTATGGCCTCACGTCCTGGTTCGGCAGCTGCAAGGCACTGGAGAAACATCAGCTGAGCAGGATTGTGAAGTTAGCCAGTAAGATCATTGGTGCCCCTCTCCCGTCCCTGCTGGAGATCTACAACCAGCGCTGCACTCGCAGGGCCACCAGCATCATAAGGGACCCTCACCACCCTTTCCATGGACTGTTTTCCCTCCTGCCATCGGGGAAAAGGTACAGGAGCCTCCGTACCCGATCCCAAAGGATGCTGAACAGCTTCCTTCCACAGGCAGTCAGAATGGTGAACAGACTGTGCCCTCTCCCTCTGACATGCCCCCCCCCCCCCCCCCCACCCTTACACACACACTACCTGCCTGACTGCACCGGATGTGACTGCACTACTCATTTTAAGACACTGCTGCTACTGAACTGAACCTGCACTTTACACTACATTTCACTACATTTCACTACATTTCACTACATTTCACTACATTTTAATATACTGTGTAATTTAATATGTGTAATTTTGCATAATTTAATATACTGTGCTGCCACTGGGCAGCTGCTGCTCCATTGTTGTTTTTATGCAAACTGTTTTATGTTTTTATATTTGAGCCTATTTGTGATTGTTGTCTTTTACTGTAGTACTGCTGAGGGCTGGGGGGAACGATATTTCGGTTTTTTTATGCACGCAAGTGTACAAAGACAACGACAAATAAAGAAATCTTTGAATCTTTGAATCTTTGAATCTTTGAAGTACCGGGGTTCGGTCGACGGCCTTCGTCACTACCGGTCGCAGGACTACGGCAGCGAACTCACATTACTAGGGGGGGATTGACGTTAAAATAGCGGGTCTAATTGGCTACCAAATTGGGAGAAAATGGGATAAAATCAGAAACAATTTTTTTTTTTAAAGAAAAGAAAATACAGCAGGTGGCAGAGCTGCTTTACTGTGGAACAGTCTACCCATCTCTGTGAAGGAGTCAGACACAGTCTCAATTTTCAAGTCTAGGTTAAAAACACATCTCTTTAGTCTCTCTTATAGTCATTTGGTGCAGAGGTGGAGGGGGCGTAGCAATAGAGCCTTCTGGTGTAATGAGCTATCCTTACTGTCACCAATCAAAAGTGATGATCCGCCCCTTATCAGGACTGCTGATGATGTGGTGGGATGGTCTCTGAGTTCCCTCATGGCTGCGTGCTCCCTGTGCCACTCACCTAATTAGTTATGCTGCCCTAGATTGCTTCTGCTGGTGCAAAAGTGTTGTTATCACTCTACTCTCTCCCCTGATCCGGTGTGATATTTATCATAGTCATAATTGCACCTTTCCTCTTTTCTCCCCGGCTACGTGGCACCTGCCCAGAGCTCACTTACCAAGCCTAGTCCCAGGGGATTTCCGTCGGCCCAGTACCCAGCTGCCCAGAGTCAACCCCCCACCCCTGCCATGTGTTAGCCGGATGCCACTGGCCTGGACCCTAGCTGCTGGTTCCATCCACCGCCCTGCCCTGGTATCTGGAGGGATGAGGTCCACCCCACCCCTACACTTAGGATGCCGAAGAATGCCCTTCTGGTGGTCTCTTAAGCCTCAAGAGCCTCAAGGACTATTTTTTCTCTCTCTGTATCCCACCATTTTCCAGGAGTTCATCTTGATTGCAAGGGGTCAGGGAATAATTTTCCAGTTTCCGACATTGGCTCTAATGGTTTTCTGTTTTTTTGATTCCCTCTGGAAAATGTCAATTGTGAAGCGCTGTGTGACAACCTGTTTGTAAATGGTCCATCCATCCATCCATCTTCTACCGCTTCTCCTTGTCGGGTCACGGGGGCAGCGTCCTAAGCAGGGAGACCCAGACTTCCCTCTCCCCGGCCACTTCGTCCAGCTCTTCCGGGGGAATCCCGAGGCGTTCCCAGGCCAGCCGAGAGACATAGTCTCTCCAGCGTGTCCTGGGTCTTCCCCGGGCCTCCTCCCGGTGGGACGTGCCCGGAACACCTCACCAGGGAGGCGTCCAGGAGGCATCCTAACCAGATGCCCGAGCCACCTCATCTGGCTCCTCTCGACGTGGAGGAGCAGCGGCTCTACTCTGAGCCCCTCCCGGATGACCGAGCTCCTCACCCTATCTCTAAGGGAGAGCCCAGACACCCTGCGGAGGAAACTCATTTCAGCCGCTTGTATTCGCGATCTCGTTCTTTCGGTCACTACCCACAACTCGTGACCATAGGTGAGGATAGGAACATAGATCGACCGGTAAATCGAGAGCTTTGCCTTTAGGCTCAGCTCCCTCTTTACCACGACAGACCGATGCAGCGTCTGCAATCCGAGGTTCAACCATCCGACGGACCCTCCTCTCCAGAACCCCTGAATAGACCTTACCAGGGAGGCTGAGGAGTGTGATCCCCCTGTAGTTGGAACACACCCTCCGGTCCCCTTTCTTGAAGAGGGGACCACCACCCCGGTCTGCCAGTCCAGAGGCACTGCCCCGATGTCCACGCGATGCTGCAGAGTCGTGTCAACCAAGACAGCCCCACAACATCCAGAGCCTTGAGGGACTCCGGGCGGATCTCATCCACCCCGAGGCCCTGCCACCACGGAGCTTTTTAACCACCGTGGCGACCCTCAGCCCCAGAGATAGGAGAGCCCACCCCGAGTCCCCAGACCCTGCTTCCTCGCTGGAAGGCGTGTCGGTGGGATTGAGGAGGTCTTCGAAGTATTCCCTCCACCGACCCACAACGTCCCGAGTCGAGGTCAGCAGCGCCCCATCCCCACTGTACACAGTGTTGACAGTGCACTGCTTCCCCCGCCTGAGACGCCGGATGGTGGTCCAGAACCTCCTGGCCGTTCGAAGTCGTTCTCCATGGCCTCACCGAGCTCCTCCCATGCCCGAGTTTTTGCCTCAGCGACCGCGACGGCTCCGCGCTCCGCTTGGCTTGCCGATACCCATCTGCTGCCTCCGGAGTCCCACAGGCCAAAAAGGTCCGATAGGACTCCTTCTTCAGCTTGACGGCATCCTTCACTGCCGGTGTCCACCAGCGGGTTCGGGGGATTACCGCCGCGACAGGCACCGACGACCTTTGCGGCCACAGCTCCGGTCAGCCGCCTCGACAATAGAGGCACAGAACATGGCCCACTCGGACTCAATGTCCCCCGCCTCCCCGGGACATGGTTGAAGCTCTCCCGGAGGTGGGAGTTGAAACTCCTTCTGACAGGAGACTCTGCCAGACGTTCCCAGCAGACCCTCACAATACGCTTGGGCCTGCCAGGCCTGACCGGCATCCTCCCCACCATCGGAGCCAACTCACCACCAGGTGGTGATCAGTTGACAGCTCCGCCTCTCTCTTCACCCAGTGTCCAAGACATGCGGCCGCAAGTCCGACGACACGACCACAAAGTCGATCATTGAACTGCGGCCCAGGGTGTCCTGGTGCCAGGTGCATATATGGACACGCTTGTGCTTGAACATGGTGTTCGTTATGGACAATCTGTGACAGGCACAGAAGTCCAACAACAAAGCACCATTCTGGTTCAGATCGGGGGCCGTTCCTCCCAATCACGCCCCTCCAGGTCTCACTATCGTTGCCCACGTGAGCATTGAAGTCTCCCAGCAAAACGAGGGAGTCCCCGGAAGGAGTGTTCTCCAACACCCCTCCAAGGACTCCAAAAGGGTGGGTATTCTGAGCTGCTGTTTGGAGCATAAGCACAAACAACAGTCAGGACCCGTCCCCCCACCCGAAGGCGGAGGAGGCTACCCTCTCGTCTACCGGGGAACCCCAACGTACAGGCAACGAGCCGGGGCAATAAGTATTCCCACCCTGCTCGGCGCCTCCCACCAGGGGCAACTCCAGAGTGGAAGAGAGTCCAACCCCTCTCAAGGAGACTGGTTCCGGAGCCCATGCCATGCGTCGAGGCGAGGCCGACTATATCTAGCCGAACCTCTCGACCTCCCGCACCAGCTCAGGCTCCTTCCCCGCCAGAGAGGTGACATTCCACGTCCCTAGAGCTAGCTTCTGCAGCCGAGGATCGGACCGCCAAGGCCCCCGCCTTCGGCCGCCGCCCATCTCACACTGCACCCGACCCCCTTGGCCCCTCCCATGGGTGGTTTTGTAAATGGTGCTATACAAAAATAAAGATTGATTGATTGATTGGTTGACTACCGTTTTTAAAACGCTCCTCGGAACATTATATGGAATCTGCAAGTGCCCAAACAATCGATACAGCTGTTGCTATTGACTCTTGTTTTGAGCTTCCGGTGCTGACAATCAGGTGCCTGATTGACACCTGATTGGCAGCACCTGTGAGCATGGGCCCTGCTACAGTGGTCAATTGGTGTCTGCTCCAAGAATCGGCATGCCACGTTTGTCTGATCTCAATAAGGCCTGTGCTATAGGGCAACTTCAAGCTTGTGTTCTGCAAAAGCAAGTTGCAGCATTATTTGGAGTGAGCCCTAGTACCATCTCCAAACTGAAGGCCAAGTTCAATGAAACGGGGGATGTCAGAGACAGACCACGAAGTGGGCGTCCCAAGAAGATGACACCCCAAAAAGACTGGTTCCTCACCCTTTCAGCACTTAGAAACCGTAGGCTGTCTTCTACAGATTTGCAGTCAAGGTTTGCAGGACGTTATGGCACATGGCTCTCGGCCCAGACAATCCGGAACAGACTGCACGCAGCCAATCTCCGGGCTCATAGGGCTGCCAGGAGGCCTGCTTTGCGCTGGTGTCGGCAACACCTGCATTGGAACCTGAACATGTGGAGGAACGTTATTTTCAGCGATGAGTCCAGATTCTGCCTATGGAAGTTGGATCATAGGGTCAAAGTGTAGAGAAGACGGGGAGAACGCTATGCTGATTGCTGCACCGATAGAGTAACACCTTTTGGTGGAGGCAGTGTGATGGTGTGGGGCGGCATCTCCATCACTGGAAAAATGAGGCTTGTCATCATTGGAGGCAATCTCAATGCAGAGAGATATCGAGATGAGATTCTGCAACCAGTGGCAATCCCATATCTCCACAGTCTGGGACCGAACTCCATCCTCCAAGATGACAACGCTCGACCCCACAGAGTCGGGTTTATCAGGGACTACCTCCAGAATTTTGGGAGTAGAGAGAATGGAATGGCCTGCCAACAGTCCTGGCCTCAACCAAATTGAACACTTGTGCGATCAGCTTGGGCGTGCTGTTCGTGCTAGAGTGACCAACACAACCACGTTGGCTGACTTGCGACAAATCCTGGTTGAGGAGTGGAATGCCATCCCACAGCAGTGTGTGACCACGCTGGTGACCAGCATGAGGAGCAGGTGCCAGGCTGTTGTGGCTGTGTATGGTTCTTCCACACACTACTGAGGCTCCTGACTGTTTGTTAAATGAATAAATTGTAAAATTGCCAATA
This sequence comes from Aldrovandia affinis, assembly GCA_029706075.1. Classification (NCBI taxonomy): domain Eukaryota; kingdom Metazoa; phylum Chordata; class Actinopteri; order Notacanthiformes; family Halosauridae; genus Aldrovandia; species Aldrovandia affinis. Next base: position 164,952 of record JAINUG010000218.1, read on the forward strand.
TGTCTTGTTTCTTCCTTGTTACTGATAGACTTCAATCATCCAATCCACCAAACAACACCAAACAAGAGTCAATAGCAACAGCAGAATAAGCTGTTTGGCATTGGCAGAGAAGATTTGGCAAATGTTTTATGGGCGCAACCCACATACTCAGCTGTGCTGCTCATCCCACAAATGCATGTTCCTTACAAATGGGGCACCATTTAAAAGGGAAATAAACAGGCTTTCCAACGGTATAAAATGTATTGCCAAGAAGCATTGTTACAACAGAGAAATAATCTACCAAACACAAATTTCTGAACTTTTTGTTCGATGTTTAGAAATTGGAATAACAATTATATGAAAGGATGCAGGATTTATATTGACCAATTTGTCATCAGCTAGCAGTCATAATTTTAACAATGATCTTATTGTGCGTATGCATTCAGGAGGGTATAGAATTAATCGTGAATAGTTTTACTTTCAGTTGACATTTCAAATATTATTTCCTTGGTTGAACCACCGCCAGTGTAATTTCCCCGCATTATGTTGTCGGAAAGTTTTTGTTTTGGATGCCGCCTAATGTCATGTCATACTTTCTTTACATCATCTACTGTTTGTTTTGTTATGCCTGATTAATTCATTTATTTTTTCTTCTCCATTGGTGGAGTGGTGTTTTCCTATGCTGTAATATGGTGCCGTAACACTGTAACTCGTTGACCAATACCTTTATTTCTTTTTCTCGTTGTTCCTTAGCTGGTTGGGCCTGTTTGCTGTGCATCCATTTCTTGGCGTGATTTGGGCACGTGGGTGTGCCATGTTGTTTCGGACCCTTTTTATTGGTGTATCCTACTGCAAATTATGAATGAGGGTGTTTTATTCCTTTGATTCTGTAATTAGAACCAGTTTTAGGAAATTGGTCGTTAATGTTTGCTATTTGCGACAAAATAGCAATGTCTTTCCGCAGAGACTATCTTAGTAAATCTAGCCCCTAGTTTTTGAAAATTTCAAATGTTGCTACAGAAGTCCATGAGGTTAAAAATTATTTGCAGCTATTATCAGTTTCCATAGCAATCTCCATATATGTATTGGGTGCAGTGTAGCATAATGGTTAGGGAACTGGGCTTGCCTAAATGTAGATTGTAAGTAGAAATGTAGGTGATAGAAAGCTGACACCACTCATCACAACATTAGACCACCGGCACTATTATGATGGCTCAGGGCACAACCTCAGCTGGTTTGAACACATTTTGGTATTTTGAAGAGGTGCAGCAATCATACATAAATCTATTACAGAACTTCCATTTACATGTTATATTATTTGTGTGATTTGTATTTGGAAAGAATCTAAAATGCTTCTACACAACCTTTGATACTGAATGACAATATTACAGATCTGCTCTTGTATTTTGTGAATGCTTTTATAGAAGTGGTCATGATTACACACAAAAAGACAGTTTGGACAATAAAACCATCAATGAAAAGCCCCCATTCAAGTCACAATGGCAGTGCATTGTGGGAATTATGAATGGTAAAGAACTAAAGCACACGAGAGGGCTCTTATCCTGGGCTGGTATTCACAAAGCATTTTAAGGGTAAAAGTTGGTCCTAACTCTGCAATTTAGGACCAACTCTGAAAAATAATGGGCGTGTCACTCATAAATTTAGGACTCCTACATTTTTGGGATAAGAGTATTTCACAAAGGGTTTGAGAGCTAAAAACAGCTCCTAAGTCCAAGAGAAGTTAGAAGCAGTCAAGAGGACTTCTAATGTCTCTAAATACCTACTCACAGCGATCTGAAAATGGCAATCGTCATCGCAATCGCGTCAACACTTTGGAGATATTGAATGATACAGAGCTCATAAAAAGGTACCGCCTCAATCGCGAGGGTATTATGATAGTAGTAAAGCAAGTCAGAGGTGCAATCACGTACATTTGAAATTTTAAGCATTTAGCAGATGCTCTTATCCAGAGCGAATTACAAGATGTGCATTAATACATGGTAAGAACAATCATAGTTAGCGCACGAGATCAGTGCAGTAATACAGCAGTAGACATCATTGCAGGCATCTGCGTACCATACCTGTATCACGTCACCAACAAACAGAAACAACCCGATAACAGCAGAGATCAAGGTGTTGACAACTCTACGCTACTTGGCCACAGGGAAAATGCAGCTATGCAGCCCCATTATGCTGGTGTCAGAGTACCCAAGGATACTGTAGGCTACACCACTGAGGCAGTTGGCGACAGTTCCTTGGGTGCTGTGCCTCCTCCTAATGAATACATTAAATATTATGTATTACAGATTACATGATCTTCAGTAGGCGGCACGGTGGTGCAGTGGATAGCACTGTCGCCTCACAGCAAGAAGGTCTCGGGTTCGAATCCAGGCCGGGGGCCTTTCTGTGCGGAGTTTGCATGTTCTCCCCGTGTCCGCGTGGGTTTCCTCCGGGTACTCCGGTTTCCTCCCACAGTCCAAAGACATGCACGTTAGGCTAATTGGAGAGTCTAAATTGCCCGTAGGTATGAGTGTGTGAGTGAATGGTGTGTGTGCCCTGTGATGGATTGGCGACCTGTCCAGGGTGTATTCCTGCCTCTCGCCCGGAACGCATGCTGGGATAGGCTCCAGCACCCCCCCCGCGACCCTGACCAGGAATAAGCGGCTTAGACAATGGATGGATGGATGGATGATCTTCAGTGACATGTTTAGCGAGATTAATTTATGGATGACAACATATGTTCATTTTTGTATATAGGCTGAATGCATTAAATGATAGAATACAACATTGTGGTGTAGTCTATAGTGTAGATCCTAGTTGTGGATGATTGGCCTAATGTCGTATTACCTGTGGCAGCTGTTTGTCGCTTGTATTCTGCAATCTCTTGCCTCGCATGAGACTGCAGAGAGAACCACCGCTTCTCGCATTCATCAGTGGTTCTCGGGAGGAGTGGTAAAGCCGCGTTTATTTCCATGCGAATGCTTTCCCATGCTTCTTTTTTGGTTTTGGTGGCTATGCCACTTCCGAATTTCCCTTTGATTATTCATTTTCTTTCATTCACTTGTTCGGCCAGCAGTAGTTGTTGGTCTTTCGTCCAGTTTGGTTTGCGTTTGAGTTTATTGTCAGCCATGGTGATTCTAGTTTGAATAATTGGAAGGCTGCTTATATAGATACCCGCTGATTGTTTACGAGATGCAGACATGTAACGAATTGACTAGTCAGTATTCTTGGTTTCATGTTAAATCAGTGACACGTAGCCTACATTTGTATTTTAGAATCTTTATTAGAATATAACAGGAACAGGTAGGCCTACATACCCCTTTACAGTAGCATATAATTTATTTTCTAGGTTGAAATCGCAGGCAGAGACCCATCCCCGATATCAGCCAATCGCTGTGGGCATTCTGAGTAAGCTCGTTCATGAGACACAACGTCATCCATAGCAACAATGTCAACCTCGCCCTCACTCTTAGCTTGACAATTCTCTGACTTTTTTAGTCGGTATTCACAATTTTTTTTATCTTACCACTAGGAGTACTCCTCACTCTTAGCTTGACAATTCTCCTACTTTTTTAGCCGGTATTCACAAATAATTTTATCTTACCACTAGGAGTACTCCTAAGTCGCACTAAAACATTCTAGCTGAGGGGACTCTCAGCTAAAATGTTTTAGTGCGATTTAGGAGTACTCCTAGTGGTAAGATAAAATTATTTGTGAATACCGACCCTGATCTTTATTTCCCCCTCTCAAACTTAGATGTTCAAGAAAAGAATTACAGAATTAATTACCAGTAATAACATTGTATAATATGTTTAAACATTGTTTGAAGAATGGATCCACATTTGCCTTCATTTGGAAATTGGACCATTATTTATTCTAGAGCCTGTGTTGTCATTTGTATTCATTTTGAATATTGTTAAGGGCATGAGTTTAATACTTTTAATACTGGAATTTTAGTATTTTTTCAGTTATTTTCTTTAACATCATGCATGAAAACCTGATTCAATGCTGTAATCATATCTGCAAATGAATGAGACAATTGCAATTGATTACTTAATATTGACAAATATGTCACATTTTCAAGGTAACCTGATACAGGAGCTTTAAATTGATGGCATGCAGTATCTGTTCTGCAAATAAATTCAGCCATGAACAGCTGGGGGTACCTATCTATTGACCTATTTATGTAGCTTACCGCTACACTACATCCTTCCTATAACCACCAGGTTACCAGTTGTAATCAGGTGTCCTCCATTTAGCACAGATTCTCTCCTGCACTGTGGCCTGTGGGTGCATTTATTTCTGGCTTGTGGGTGGAGGCAGATTTGGTGATTCCAAACTTGGAAAAAAAGGAAACTGGGGGAAAAAATATGTAAATCTTCTGCTCAGAAACAACAGCAGTCACATTGTGGTTCTCTTTGTGGTTAATCTGATTCATACTTGGATTTGCCAATTCACTGGCCAGTAAAAGTAAAAGTACAGACAGTCCCTTACCCCCTTCAAAAGCCTGACTAAAATTCACCCATCAAAATTACTAAGCACTTGGAAAATACATGGAAAGGAACATAATCATGTGTTTTTTTTAGTATGTCAAACTAAACCTTTTAGTTTAGTTCATTTTCAAACACTTTGTTTATTTATTTATACAATATCCATCCCCCTCATCTTCAAAAACATGTCTACTTTTTAGCTCCAATTACATACACATGTTTAAAAGGTTATTGCATGGTAGACAATACTTTTTCAGGGAACAACCCTTAGTGTAGAATAGTTCTTGTTGAGTGGCCCTGCAAAAGCAATAGTTTGAACCGACTCGACAGAGTAACATCATGAGTGCATGCAATGCTTCACCTGCCAGAAAAAAACTTGCTACAGCACATGTATAGAAGGATTAACATGGTGCTTGAGTTATGTCACACTAAGCTCTCAGTAACACTGAAAAGTGGCTTAAATGGTATCTCTGTGCTCACAGTTTAAATAACTACAGCTTGCCCTTAGACGTGTATTGGACATATTATAACTGGGAGGCCATTTAGAAAAATTACTGAGGGCATTACAGTCTTCAATTCAGTCTTCTATCAGTCATAGAGAAGATAACCAGGAAAGCCTCTGGACCAGAGAAAAACCTTGAGACGTTAAGTTGAATATAAATACTGAAGTGACAATGAATCACGATGTGGAGATTAACCTTTAGGGCTTAGACACAGACACAACCATAGACAGAATAACAGCTTAATGTGAGAGCTGTGTGACTCAGTCTGCACCTAACAAACCAGTTAATCTAATGCTCCAATTCCTACTGCAACAATGCCTCTTACTTACTACGCCACATGCATAAACTTAATTTATGCATAATAATAATAATAATAATAATAATAATAATCATCATTATCATCATCTTTATGACACATTCTTTCATTTGAAAGATGATGACTGGCCAAATGTGTTAAATAACGGATTAATGAGGGATTCATAACACTAGAAGATGTGTTGTAACTGTCAGTGATCATTTTTGTGGGTGTCTTTGTAGTGCATGACAGGTATTAGATTTAAGACTGGCTGTAATTGTGCAGTTTTTGCTGATTCTCCCTAAAATATCAAAGCCAATCTCAATCATCTCCCTGAATGTATAATAATGTGAATACATAAAAATACTGTACTATGCATTGCAGCAGTGTCCTGTATTATCCCTGTGATAACACAAATACAAAAGCAAAAAAAAGAAACATGGTAGGTTGAATATTGTCATTAGATAAAATAAATGTATCATTATTTTTTAACTCACCTTTTATGTACAGCTGATAAGTTTATTGTTTGCAGTATGTACAGCTATGTATTTGTTGTACTACATGTGCCTTTCCTCTAATTTGCTTGGATTAAATGTAACCTAGACAGATACAATGTAGGAGGAAAAAAAGAAAAAAGACAGCCACTTATTTTTCTGCCTATTACATCTAGGGGCCTTGGGTAATTTCTTATATATGAATTGTCCTCTACCAAGATTCTTTGTAGACTTGTCAGCTGAAAGTTATTGTCTCTCTGATAGTTGACAATAAAGAATAAACATCCAATATATTATCTGGAGGAAAACGCGTGCACACACTTGTGCGCCCACACACGCCCAAACATGTGTTCCTGGTCCTTTGCGAACTGTCAACAGGGTAGACCAGGATACTTCAGAATAATTATTTGTCTTTCAAAAAATCTATAAGGTATTTATTAAAAACAAAAAAAGTACTGGCCTGTTGTTAAACAGGACACAATAACTACACAGAAATACATCAAGCAGAATTTACAAATAGATGAAGGGTTTTAATGAAGATGATAAAAATATTGGTATGTGCTTATTTTAGTGCTAATGGTAAAGTGTGTGCTATCCCTAACTAAACTCACAGTAATTGTAGCACAGTGATTCTTACGTTGCTAATTAGGGTGACAGACACAAGATTATTTTATAAGAAATAATAAAATCATTTACGCTTTTTATAGGGGACTAACCACCTATCATACTGTATATAATCAGGAAAAGACATGTCCAATCTGCAAACTGATTCAGAGAGACAGCAATGTTGTCTTTTTTCCACAGTAAGATTTTCTATCTAATTCCTCAGTAGGACATTGTTCCTTGTTCTTTAACAAGTGAGAATAACAGTTCACTAGATAATATATCAGCAATGATTATGAGTAGAAAAGGTATAGATGTATGTTAATTATGGTCAATTGTCAGGGTTGTTGTACGTGTATAAGAAATTAATTAATTATCATTCTAAATTAGGTGATTGTCACCTATAGGTATTTGTGCCTGGGTCACTAAGCTGAGTTGAAATAAAGTCTGCTCTAAGTGCACAATTTTAAAGAGGCTTAATTCTCTTAATAGGACGAGGGATTGTCAGAAAGACCAGAGATGAAATTGGCCAAGGGGTCCTTCATGGGTTGCACAGGCCTGCTGAAAACAACCCCTCACCCCGCACATGTGACGGATTTGCATTAATACCAGTGTTCTGATTGACCCCCATCTGTCTAAAGCATACAAGAGGACAAGAAATGAAGGAATAGGATATGCAACCATGTTGCAAATAATAGAGCTTGAAATATCGGACTACATAATTACAGTACAGTCTTAATTAACAAGTTTGTTTCTCACATTAAAGAACATGTTTGCCATCCTCGGTAAACCCTGGGTCACATTTTTAAATGCTCATTGTCTATCTAGAGTTTAACTACAAATGTAAGCCGCAATTGGAAATATGTTAAACAGTGATTTGAATATCAAATATGAACAGTTATATAGAACAACCCTAGGTACTGTTAAAAATGACATTAAAGGATGTTGTGTTTGATCATGTAGCAGGAACAGAAAGTATACAACAAGGGAGAGGAAGTCAACATCCAACATGCAGGGTTCATGAGCTGTGCCATTTCAATCTGGCCGGTAGAAAACAGAAAAAAATATTCTCATTCCATATGTGCTGCAGGTCGCAGCTAACTGCACAGAATTCCACTGTGCGGGGCGATTCAACGGCTCTGAGCAGCAGTAAAAGTTGAATGAATTTCTGACCCATTATTAAAAAGCCGGAGAGCGTTCCAAGTTCCAGGGCCTGCCAAGCCTTCCCCACCTAATATTTCCGCTTTAATTGTGCCACTTGAGAAATTTACACGCCTCGGAATATGGCATGAATCTTACGCTTATTGCAGTATCATTAGCGGCAACATTTAAGCAACATCTGTGTGCTGTAGAGCTAATTGAGGCAGCAGAAGCGGCAGCTGTAAATCCACAGGAAGACGGAAGATTTCGCCCAGCACTGCTGAGCTAGCTGCTAACCGTCAGCCTGCTCTTGCAATCTGCTCCGAGGACTAAAGTGCAGACACACGTTGTCCAAAGAATACAGAGAGGGGGTTAATGATCCCATTAAGTTTATCAGTTTGACTGGTTCTCAGTTTCCTATGAATTTTGTGAAAATGCTGTGTTTGTGTGTGTGTGTGTATGTGTATGTGTCTTGGGTGGTTTGTTTTGCCTCAAACATGGTCTATGCCTGCTACACGGCCACATTGTTACATTGTCCAGAATCCTGTAGATAGTTTTCAAATAAAGTACAACTTTTTTTTCTTCTTCAGTTTTCCAATCCCAAGGTGCTTTATTGGCATTACATAAATCAGTGTTGCCAAAACATAGGATACTTCATCTCATTGAGAGAAGAGTAAAACTTTTGTGTCACCCTGCCATGCATACTTCGAATAAGATAGTTATGACAACAATTATGCTGTACAGTAAATTATTCTGGCTACCTGTCTGTTCATATTTGTGGTGTGTGTGTGCGTGTCTGTATGTGTATGGACGGGGTAGTAAATTCATGCACTAACAATTATTATGACTGGTACAAATACATATTAATATCAATATCTTGCATGTACTACTTAATTTTAGTTTCCATGGTTTGGGAGACAAGGGGATTGCAATCTGCTGCATTGCACTCTTTGGGTGGCATTGGAGGCTGTAAAGTGCTGAGAATCAATAGACCATAAAAGCCAGCAGGTCAGAGGTCATCAGAATCAAGCGTTATAAACATTCTGCAGCCAGTCTCTGTTCCAGCCTCTGTATCTTTCAGTCCTGAAAATAATGATATAAACATTATTGTAAATGGTTGAGATATTGGGGCTTAATATTTAATTCATAATCTCCAGGTATTAAACAATTTGAGACAAACTACTGGACTACACAATCTTTAGTTGTACGGATGGGGGTTTGTTGTTGAATGTTTTACAAAACCGTCACCCAAGATACAGGAGTCTTAAAGTTCATTATTTCAAAATGTTCCAAGTATATACCCAGTTAATGGCTCTTACAATGCAGATTTTATAGATAGTGTTTGGTTCCCCTTCATAGAACTAAACTTGGTACTTTTAAAAGTTGTTGTTTACAGTATGTTTGTGAAAATTAATTTAATTGAAGTCTAAACCTATAATATTTAATGGTTCTCAGAGGACTATCCAAAACCACTGATTATAATGCAGTAATGCCTATATTAAGGTGGTCTGGAAAAAAATCAATGTGATATGATTATGATAATGGAAAGTGTGACATTTGACTTGCCATGAGTTAATGGTGCTCAATTATACTCTGAGAATAATTCAAATTTAAATCATATCTACGGGCAATGGACTAATTGAAGAGTTTGTGGTTTCTAAAATCTTCTACTTTAATATAGCCTATATGTTGAATTATTTTCTCTCTTATTAACAGAATAGCATTTTTTTCACACAATACCTAATGAGTGGTGGCTGGCCCTGGAGATTTAAGAAAGCAAAAAGTTGTGCAACATGATCAAATCCAACTGTGAAAAAATAATCATGAAAATTAAGGATAAAAATGCACTTCTATGCATTTGAATTCCCTCAGGGACGCACGTGTTCTTGATTTACTAATCTTGTGAAAAAAGCCATTATACAGTTCTCATAAGTGCTTAAGCAACAAATCAAAATGTAAAGTATGTTTTCTTTTTCTTTTCCATTTCTCATAGGGGTGTCACATCATACTAGCTTCACTAAAGGTCTGCGGTTGCCTGGTTAACTTCTGTTTCCAGTGCTTTTAATTTATTTATTAAATACACTTAAATCTAATACATCTGCTTTACAGTGTAAGGATGTCACCATAAACCAAAGAAACCAATTAAATCTGAATAAGAACCTTCTAGACATCACACCTCCCAGTATAACACAATCAACTTCACAAAAACAACTTAAAGAATTAGACTGAATGTGCACATCATTTAAAATACCATAAAGCTGGCTGGATAATGGAATATAGTTATCATTTCACAGAATCGCACATAGTATTGATATTGACACGCAATCTGGTATTCTGTTATGTTATTTTCACAATCAATCACAATAAAATGTGTTACTCAGTTATTATTAAAAACAAAGCCACATGGACAATAAAACTAGATTATCCAAACATGGATACATGTTTGCAGGCTTTCGGTTTTCAATTTAATGAGCATTCTTAAATCTATATTGTTTTTTAAAGCATTGGTGTGTCCTCATCAATCAAGGAACTTGTCAAAACAACACAGTCATTTGAATGTTCACCTCACTGTTTAGCAAACGAGTCCTCTTTCTTTCTGAAGCCCTATTCCACAGTGTATAAATCACAATGCTGGGGCCCAGGGCTGATGGACCCCAGGTTGCCCCACGTCTGTCTGATGCTGGTGCCACTGGGTCCAGAGAGGTTTGGGCTCCGGCCCCAAATCTGTGAAACAGCACAGTACCTGTGATTTCTCCACTGTCAGGCCCCTCCAGGGTCCCACGATCCCTCACTGCCACCATACATAACTTCACACAGAACTCAGGCTGCTCTGCATCAGGCCTCTCTAAACTTAGGTGGGTATAGAAAAAATGCCTTGCCACAAATACTGAAAGATATAGTAAAACAACTACCCTAAAACCAGAACCCTGAGATAAACAGATGCGCAGTATCAGCTTGAATATAAGTAAAAACTGTGTGGAGATTTCTAGCAACTACCTGAGCCCTCAGATCCAGCTCTTTCACCTCCACCCTCCTCACTGTCCTCAGAACTCCATCTCCATCTCTGCTTTTCCAAACCACTAAACTTCACTTTAAATTGCACAAAACCACACAATGAACACCCATACCAGCTTTTCAGCCCCTCTTTTTAGGAAAAATAAATGATGTGTATCCTTTATTTTATTATGTGTATAGGACAATTAGATTGAATGTATTTGTATTGGGGCGGCACGGTGGTGCAGTGGATAGCGCTGTCGCCTCACAGCAAGAAGGTCTCGGGTTCGAATCCAGGCCGGGGGCCTTTCTGTGCGAGTTTGCATGTTCTCCCCGTGTCCGCGTGGGTTTCCTCCGGGTACTCCGGTTTCCTCCCACAGTCCAAAGACATGCACATTAGGCTAATTGGAGAGTCTAAATTGCCCGTAGGTATGAGTGTGTGAGTGAATGGTGTGTGTGCCCTGCGATGGATTGGCGACCTGTCCAGGGTGTATTCCTGCCTCTTGCCCGAACCTGCTGGGATGGCTCCAGCCCCCCCCGCGACCCTGACCAGGAATAAGCGGCTTAGATAATGGATGGATGGATGGATGGATGGTTGGTATTTGTATTGTGATCTCTTTCTGTTGTGAAGCACATTGAGATTTCTCTGTATTTTAAAGTGTGCTATATAAATAAAATTCATTATTATTATTATTATTATTAACTAAAAATTCAAACATAGCTTTGGGGTAGATGTACAGACATGCAAACTCATGTTCAAACTGCATAGACACCGCAAACACACACACACACACACATACACAGATATAGAAATAAGCCCCATTAGTCTTGGAACATATACAGTAAAGATTATTCACAATTATTTTGTACAGCAAAGATGGATGTATACAATAAACAATACAGGTAATTGTAAGGAGATATATACAGTGCCTATAGAAAGTCATCATACCCTTTTCAAATAGTCACTTTTTTTGTCTTACAGCTTGAAATGAAAGTACATAAAATCCATCTTTTTCCAACTATATTTACACATTTTGCCTTACAACATTCAAGTGAAAAAAAGGGCACAATTTCTGATAATTAATAAAAAATGAAAAACTAGAATAACAGGTTTGGAAAAGTGATCAGTTCTCTTAGAATAACCATTATAAACTTGCTCAAGTATAACCAATCATCTTCCAGATCACACACCAAGCTAATTGGCCTCCACCTGACATAAATTGTAGTGGTTTTGATTATTTCACAATAAAATCAGCTGTTCCTTGAGGATTCCACTCCTAGTAGTGCATGGTAACGCAAATAATTCACCATGGCTGGAAAGGTGCTTTCAACAGGACTCCGGGATAAAGTTGTGGATAGGCACAAGTTAGGAGAAGGATATAAAAAGATTTCAAAGGCTTTAACTATCCCTCTGAGTACCGTTCAGAGTATTATTAAGAAGTGGAAGGCATATGGCACCACCCACACCTTGCCAAGATTGGGCCGTCCCTCCAAACTGGATGACCGAGGCAGGAAAAGATTGATCAGGGAAGCTACCAAGAGGCCAATGGCAACCTTGAAAGAGTTACAAGTCTTAATGGCAGAGATTGGGCAATCTGTGCATGTGACAACAATCTTACAAGCTTTACACAAAGCTGGCCTGTATGGCAGGGTGGCAAGAAAGAAGCCTTTTCTGAAAAAGTGTCACACTGAGTCTCGTTTACGTTATGCGAAGAAACACATAGAAGATTCTGATGCCATGTGGCAAAAGGTTATATGGTCAGATGAGACCAAGATTTAACTTTTTGGACTGAACTCCAAGCGCTATGTTTGGCGGAAACCAAACACAGCACACCACCCAAAACACACCATACCTACAGTGAAGCATGGTGGTGGCAGCATTATGTTGTGGGGGTGTTTCTCTTCAGCGGGGACAGGGCAATTGGTCAGGATTGAAGGGAAAATGGATGCTGCCAAGTACACCCAAATTCTTGAGGAAAACCTGTGGCCCTCTGCTAGACAGCTGAAGATGGGCGGTTCACCTTCCAGCAGGACAAGGACCCAAAACACACCGCCAAAAAAACAACACAGTGGCTAAAGGACAGGAAGGTGAATGTCCTTGAGTGGCCTAGTCAGAGCCCTGACCTAAATCCGATAGAACATCTGTGGATGGACTTGAAGAGTGCAGTCCATCGCCGCTCACCACAGAATTTGACTGAACTGGAACAGTTCTGCAAGGAAGAATGGGCAAATATTGCCCAATCTAGGTGCGCAAAGCTGGTAGAGACATATCCAAACAGACTGATGGCTGTAATTAAAGCAAAAGGTGCCTCTACAAAGTATTAAATCAGGGGACTGATCACTTTTCCAACCCTGTTATTCTAGTTTTTCATTTTTTATTAATTATCAGAAATGGTTTCTTCTGAGAGTTATTTGCCTTTCCCCATGGTTATGGATAACAAATGCATTTTACAGTAGCTACTGTGCAAAAGTCTTTGGCCACTCTGAAAAAATCTAATTGAAGCCATTTATCTGAGCAGTAAGTGTTCATGTTGTCAAAAAACACTATATAACATTGAAGTAAACACAAAGAAACATTAATACAATGAAAACTGACAAAAACATCTTAAAACAAGTCAGTATTTTGTGTGGTCTCTCTTACAATGCAAAACTGAAACACTTCGCTTTGGTAGACTGTTGTGTAATTTTTTCAAATAGTCCTGTGGTAAATTCTTCCAAGCTTCTTGCAGGATTTGCTCTTCTTTTGACTTTGGCTGCTTTTTGTTCTTTTCCCTGTCCAACTGATCCCACACAGCTTCAATTATGTTTAGTTTGGGGCTCTGAGGTGGCCAATCTAATACTGTGAGTGTTCCATCTGCACACTTCCACTTCAAGTAGGTCTTAATCATGTTTGTAGTGTGTTTGGGGTCATTATCATTTTGAAAGATAAAGTTTTTCCAATCAGCCGTTTTCCTGGAAGTACAGCATGATGAATCAAGATCTGTTTATACTTCTCATCATTCATAATTCCATCGATTTTGACCAGATTCCCTACACTGTAGGCTGAAATGCACCCCCAGACCATGACAGAGTCACCACTGTCCTTCACAGAATGCTGCAGACAGGCATCAATGTACTTCTCGCTAACTCTTCTTCTGACATATTGGCGTCTTTTTGCACCAAAAATGTCAAATTTGGATTCATCGCTCCATAAGACTCTTTCTGCCACTGGTTATCACTCCATGCATTATGGTCTTTTGCATATTGCAATCTCTTCTGCTTGTTGCTTTTCTGCAAGAATGGTTTCTTAGCTGCAACACATTCTGCAAGACAATTTCTTGTAAGACTTCTTCTCACGGTTGACGCATGTACTTTGGTGCCAGATGAGTCTGCCAGATGCTGAGCAAGCACTTCACTGTATTTACTTCTGTCCCTCAAGGAAGTGACCTTTAAGTACTGTTCATCAGACGCAGACATCTTTTTGGGTCTTTCACTGTGTTTTCTGTCTTCAAATTTCTTTATGACAGCTGTTACTGTCGACTCTGGGACATAAAAACAACAAGCAATTCTGTTTATTTGTACTTATTCTAATATTATATAGGGTTTTTTCAAGCAAATAAACATTTACAGCCCAGATAAATAGCTTTAAACATTTTTTTTTTGGTTGGCTAAGACTTTGTGCAGTACTGCACATTTTCACATTTTTTTACAAAGCGCTAAAGAAAATATCTAAGCTATTTGTGCAAAAATCACACCAGAGACTTTGTGTGCCTAAGCTGTAAACATTGTGTCAACACGGAACAATTTTGGAACAATAATGGAGCAACATGGAACAATAATTTCATACATTACTTTATTTACTTAAAACAAATATAGGCATGGGACTAGACACGTCCTGTAGATGTGACCTGCAGACAAACTAATGCATGCTTGCATGCACATATTGCATATAAGATGCACTTGTACAGACATGTACAGAGTATATACAGTAATCATTCACGTGTGTATACTCAAGCGTATTATCATGCCGAAACAAAACAAAACCCTTCTGTTTATCTGCAATTGCATTCCCTTTGAAGCATGTTCCAGTGCAGCTATCCTGGTGACTCAAAATCATGAAAGAAAATGAAATCAGTTATAGATATTAATGATTGATTCACATCAAATATTTACCAGTTGTATCATTGGCAATGAAGTCCAGGAGCACTAACCAACAGTAAAGTGTGAGTGTGATGCAGCGGGTTACTTTAATATTTATTGTGTTACAATAACTGTTCACAATGCCTTGCAGTGATATATAAGTGGCCAAGACCCTGCATTCACAAACATATCTCTTACTACAAGGAGCTTCTTTATCCCCTGAAAGGCAAATAACTTATAAAAGGAAACAAGGATCATAACTCTGTACATATTGTTTGACATTTGAGTTACAGTACCAGTCAAAAGTTTGAGTACACCTTCCATCCGGATTATGGCTAATAGGGCACTCCTTCATTCTTCAGCAAGATAACTACCCAAAAAACACCTTGAAATTGTGCAAGAACTATCTGGTGAAGGAGGAATGTGAAGGACAACTCAAACTAATGACCTGGCCTGTCCAGTGTTCAGACCTCAATCCCATACAATTTGTATGGGACAAACTGGACAGAAGAGGCAAAGCAAAGCAACCCACAAGTGTCTCTGGGAATTGCTGCAAGAGAGCTGGGAAGACATGTCGGGTGATTTCCTGCTGAAACATATTAACCAAATGGCCCGTGTTTGTGAGGCTGTTATCATGGCAAAGGGTGGCTATTTTGAAGAATCCAAGATTCATTTTTTTGTAATTCTCAAGTATTTACAGAAACTTATATGGTGTAAAACATTGTCAATTATGAGATAAGCCTAGTTTCGAGCAGGTGTACTCAAACTTTTGACTGGTACTGTATATACAAAATGTATCAAGGTTATGTATTATAGTACAACCATGCATTATTTCAATTTATACTCAAATGTGTCCTTGACCAATATATTCTCCATTTGCTCTCCATAATGTCTTGCCTAATATTATCCAGGACTACTTATACAGTAGCTTACAATTAACATGGTAGCCATTTATAGAAATTGACTGCAGCCATACAGGCTGAATAACCTGCTTGAGGGTACAACAGCAAGGGCCCCACCTGGGAAAAGAAACTGCAACCTTCTGGTTACAAGTCATGCTCCCTGAACTCTACTGCACACTGCCATCCACCCCAGTTTAGAATTGGCTCCAGTTATGAAATGCCAATTACCCACAATAACAAATATCTCAAACTGATAAAATACCTGGTACAATTCAGCAAACATGGAAACACAAAATTTAATTAGAAACAAAATCCTTTTGTTCAAAGACTATATACAGTAATCTGTGTCACACACATTTTTTATATTAAAACCAGCAAAATATATACATTTAACGATGTGAATGTAGAAGCTTCAATACATTTTTCAGTTTCCATTTCCATTCAGGCCCAAAGCTTATTTTTAAAATTATTATTATGTTATATTAAACGGACAATAAAGCAGATAGGTTATCTGCCTCTTTTTCTAAATTAATTTAGTATAAAATGAATAATTCTGTGTTGCATCATCTTGCTTAACCCATTTGTCAAGGCCTAAAAATGGTTATATCCGCCTGTATTTCACCATTACCGCAAGAAGCCAGTGAGATTTTGTTTGAAAACTTCCAATCCAACCATGGCTTCCATGTACAACCAACTAATAGCTATTCAGGTGATAAACCCCAGAGCCCATGTTCAGTGGTTGGATACAGGTGCGTGGTTGGTGTTACATAGGTTGAATGTAAACATGGTGAAAAGGAATGACAAAACAATTCATATAAATTACTGTATACATCCCTGAGACATTTGATTGCAATTTTTTTTAAGGCAAAAAAACTTTTAGTGATAGGTTATGCGCGGGTAAAGTTTGCGTGTGAATTTGGGTGGAATAAGTAATGGTTTGAATGCCCCGCAGTTTTATAATCATAAAAATTATGGATTGGCAGAATGACTTTCCCAGACTCATTAAACACTTTTTAAGGCAATGTCATCAAACAAAAAAAAAAAAATTACAAATTATATTTTTTTATGAAATGTTAAAAATGTTTTGAAATTAATATACATTTTTTTATGCCAATTCTCATGGCGTTGGCACCATACTGCAAGGGGGCTGACAGGAAGAGGTTAAAATATTAAGGTGTTAAAATGTACATTAGTCAATCTCATTTGCCACCTGTCCTCATGAAAACATTATATGATTTAGTTTATTATAATAATTTTTTAAATAAATTATTATAATTTTGTTTGCCCCAGTTTTTGTAATACACTCAACTTAAAGTTGTGAATCCGCTTTGTTGTGACCCACCAATTAAACCTATTGTGACCTTATTCTAACCGAAATTAGGAAGTAGATATTATTGTTTGTAAAGAATGAACAGTCACAGGGCAATGTGTAGCATATGTGGTGTCTAAATTACATTTGTATGGCTGTGTTTGTTTTCAGCACTGCATTCTAAAATTCTGTTTCCTTACTGTCAAATGGCTTTAAACTCTTTTGTCTGATCATGTTGGGGTTGGAAGGGGAACGTGGATCAAACCTGGCATTGTTGAAAATGTGCAATATAAAGAATTCTGTTTTCTGCTGTTTGCCAAAACAGAGCCTCAAAAACCAAGGGAGAGGTTGTCTGAGCTCCAACTTCTGCTGCAGCTTTGCTCCCCCTGATATCCAAATCTGCTCATTTCATGACAAGTTTGCACAAATTATGGCTACTCCAAACCAGCCCTTAACCATTTATTCATGCAGGATCATTTCAACAAATTTTCACAGACCAATTATCTTGTGATTACCTGGTAAATAAAACAAATAAGCAGGCAAAGAAATTACCATGAGTGCGCTTCTCAACACCAAGGTTGGTGTCTGATAAATAAGCAGAGGTGTTTCTGTTGTAATAAGAAAGTGCTTTTATAAGAAATACTCTGTACTGGTCATGAGCATTAATTTAAATTTAAGGTCATATGAGCAATACTCATCAAAATGTATAATACTTATACCGCAAAGACGTGCCTGTAGTAATATGATCATAATGAGACAATTTGGTAAAACATGAATAAACAAGGACATTTTAAAGCCAAGTGAAATGTACACTACAACTGAGCAACCATTTCTTAATTTCTTTCCAAGGGTCCATAGGCCTTTGGGAGACTCAACGGTCATGAGTTTAGAATTCATAAATCATAAGCTGCATAAAGACACAAAGCAGTATGTTTAAAAAATATTACAAAGAAAAAACCCATGGCCCTGTTTTCTTTTCAGTAATGTAATAAAAGCCTAATAAAAAATGTAAAAGACTATAATCTTAAAAGTAATTGCTAATTACCAGATGTGGCTGGATATACCTCCTTCCAACAGAAAAAAATATGGAATTCATACAGGTTGCTGGAGTTTGTTGCAAGGAAAGAAGGCAGCCAAAAGACAAGCATTTCCTCCATCAGATAAAAGACAGATTCACAGAGAAGTACTTAGCAGGAGGGGTGAGATGAAATAGGAAAACGAGGGAGCATGTCAAAACACACGGGCCCAACAAAACCTTTCACACAAAGACCTCGCTCCTTTCTTATTCTAAATAAATGAATACTTAGTTATTTACCATGGTCAAGGGCGTCCATTTCATTACAAAGGTAGTCTCACCAATATATAATGTGGTGCAAAAATGTGGGCACCCCTGGTCAAAATGCCTTTTACAATTAATATCTAAGTGAACAGAAGCTAACCTGACCTCTAAATGGTACAAAGTTAAACATCAAATTTTTAAGATTTTTATTTAAATGTTTTAGTTTCAAAATAATAAAAAAAGGAAAATGTATATATACATATATTACCATGTAGTATATATATATATATATATACATATTACATTATCTCCCTCTCTGGAAAGAGGCTGAAACAGCATGTGGTGGTATTAGACTCCACAGCCAGCTGTTGCGGCTCTGTGTGTGGTGGTGGTTTGGTATCAGCGGTTCAAAGAACGGACAGTGGCATATGGGATGGGTCAAGGCAGTCCATTTCAGAAAGGCTGCTGGACATGACTACCTTCACAAATCTTTCACGCACAAGGTAGAACACCGTCTCCGCTCCTGCAAGGTGTGGGCTGAAGAGGCCGTTCCAGGTTTTTGGGGGGGTTCTATATATGAGGGCCTGTCAAAGGAGACTCCACAACGCTGGTGATCATGATTTAAACTTGACTTGGTCACAGCCCTGTAATAATAATACAAATGATAGCGATAATTTCCGGAAGAGGCTGCTGATAAGGACATAATGTTAAGGCCCTTGGCAGCTCGCTCGCTCATGTGCGCAGATGGACAGGAGGGTTAATATAATAGATACTGAATCAAATGATGTGCCGGTCTGAAGGATTCCTTGTAACTGCCGCACGTGAGCGGGGAGTTTGTCCATGTCTGTGATTTATAAAGTCGGTCTCCGAATCACTGGGTTTAATGAGACATAATGGAAGGAAGCAGATTGCTCAGCTCTAGCAAAGTGGTGGGCAATTTTTCACATTTCTCCAAATAGCCAACTGAACTACACATCGCCACCTGGTCTTTGCAATTTAATGAATTCAGTAATACATTTTTGGTCAAAAGGATCTTTCTTAAGAACTTACATTTATATGACAAGAAAATTAATGATTCACTTAAAATTATTATTATTATTATTTATTTTTAATCTTTACTGGTATGCTTCACCTGTGCATTGTACTAGTACTAGAATTTGACCCTATTCGCATTTAAAGAATCATTCACACCTTAAAGTGACTACTGTATCACTAAGGTTCTGTCATATACCAGAGACAACTAAAGCCTAAAAAAGACAAACAGCCTATAAAAGTGGAATGGGATGCTAGGAGGGTGCCTCTGCGGCAACGTGGACTTGTCTTGCCTTTTTAAATAGAACCCCTTGAGGTTCCAGTGTCACGGCAACCTTCATTAGTGCTAGCAGTAGCCTCCAGTCTGGGCATCATTAGCAGTCTCAGAAATCAGTGGCTGAAGATGGGGCCATTCTTCATCTACCTGTCTGACTCTTGCAACTTGCTCAAAAAATACAGTGTGTATAAATATATTCAGCAGGCTTGGAGAGTAAAAGGGGCTGTGCTTTTGGGGGAGGGCAGGGTAGGGGGCAGCTTTGAACAAGGCAACCACATTAAGCACACACAGAGGAATTCATGAGCCCCTGGTTCATTCTGGGCAATTATCATGATGCTGTGCAGTCATTGTTTGTTTAAGTGTTTACTATAAAAGTGTGTGTGTGTGTGTGTGTGTGTGTGTGCGTGCGTGCACAATTCCACTAAACTGCACTGCCCTCTGTTGGAAAACACACAGCACACAAAAGGAATCTGCACTGATACACTGTACCAGAAACGATGACACTGTGGAGCATATTCACCTGGTAAGTGGAACGGATCTGTACATCTAAGTTTACTTGATATTAAAAAATATATTTGCTATATGTAAATGACAAGGCAGCAGAACAAAGCATTGCATCAGAATCTTTACATTTCAAAAGTATGTATATTTATTTTATTATAGGCTGCACACAAATAGCTTCTGTCTGATTTGAACATTTCTGAAGAACTTCTTGGTTATCGATAACATAAGAACATCAATAATGAAATGTGCCATAAAATAACATTGTCAAAAAATTCCAGAACTGAAGACATTTGACAAATACAGTAGTATGTATCCAAGAAATAAGAGGAATATTAGTACAATTAGGCATAACACAAACAAAGGCACATTATGCAATAAACCACAATAGAAAAAAAAAACATGCATATTAAAGACATAGGGTTCAAATGTAAATGTGTTTTCTAAATCATATCATGATGTATCTGAATTCCCACCTCTATAAACACACACACACACACAAACACAAAAGCAGCTGCTTAGCTCAGACACACCATTTCTTACAACCTCTGATGATCTTAGGAGATTCATACACATAAGTTTAAATTTCTTAATAAAGCAGTAAAAGATCATTTGCAATTTCCTGTTCTTGTTTTCATCCGAGAGCTCTCACAGTAATATTTTTAGCTACAGATGTCTCTCCAAATGATGTGGTAAGACTATATGCTGCTCTGTGGCCTCATAGGAACATAAATTACCCACTTCCAACAACTTCCACAAACACAATAAAAATACAAATCTAATTAATTGGGTGTGGCAAAGCATAAGAAAAAAAACTGATCAAAGCTATTCAATAAGTACAATGAAAAACAGAACAGCTTAGTCATTTTAAGCATAAGGTGAAATGCAATAGGTTCAAAACAATATGCTTAGACATTTTCTTTGTATTAAATACACACAAACGTGTTTTGCAAAACTTTTGATCCACTCTTGTTTCTTGTGCTACCATAGCAATTAGGTTTTGTGAAAGCATAACTATATATAGGCCTTGATTCAATCAACATTTGTCCTTAATTCTAATTTACAAGTAAATGCAAGGCTACTTTCTTTAATCCACAATTATTTTTATTGGTTTTGGTGACTGCTAAATTCCCCAAACCACATTTGTGAAGAAAAAGTCTAGCACTTGCAGTTAAAGAATCAAAATGACATGTTCAGGAAATATTTTCAGCTTCCCCCTTTGTAAGAGTGTACTGAGGAAGTTGTTTTTATAGACACGGGGGGAAGGGGTATGTGTGTTTGCGTCAATGGCGGGTTTTACGCTTTGCATCCTATGGTCTCTCGTGCGTGAGGAGCCACTGTTTAAGGTGGTTCCCCTTCCCTCCCATGTAGCTACCACTCTGGCCACTGCTGGAGATCACCCGGTGACAAGGAATGAGAAGCGGGACCTGAAAGAAAGAAATACATTCATCCCTTTATTCTTCTAGGAAGTTGGTTGGATGGTTATGTAACTTATATTGACAACTTCACTGCTTTCTGTTTGTGGAGAATCAGTGTTGATATCTATAACTATCGACGTTTATTATTAATAATAGTTTAATAGTCAATATCATATAATGCCTTCCTGTAAGGACTGATGCGGTTTGATTAATAGGAAGCAGTGGCAGTAAAAATGTATTGGCTATACATACTGCAATGATTGGAATAAAAATGTGAAACTTAATGGTTTGTATGGAAATGCAGTGTAGCATTTTTAAGTATCCTTTACTTCACATATTTAAATAACAGTACATTTTTTGTACAAATACTGTTTCACTGATTACAACAAAGATGTACCCTATTTCTAATTCAACTATCTCTTCCCTCGTACTACGACCTTGCTGATGCAACTCTGGGACTGGCAGTGACAAAGGCGCCGAATCGCCTCCTCCGACATGGAACTTGCCAGGCCATCAACTGTAACACTTACAGATAGACACAGTCACTTTTGCATGCGGCGAGTCCCTGCCGGCTTCTTTCCCCTCTCTCCCTGGGGCAGGCAGCCAATCGCTGCCCCCGAATGGGGCTCCCAGCCAGAGCCGGGCTGGTGCAGAACCCCGGCCGCAGTGGGACACCTGCACTCCGGACAAGTGCTTTTACTGGATGTGGATGCGCCACCCGGGGGCCCAGACTTTCAAATAATAATGTGCATGTACTCTTAGAACTGAAGAACTATTATGCAACAACAACAATCACTACCAGCTAAAAAAAAGAAAGCCTGTATATTTGGCCACCAACAGTCACAATATTTGGACACATCGCAGCAATCACTCGCACCTGCCGATTCTCCCTCCACAACATCCGGAGGATCCGACCGTTCCTCACCCAAGAGGCCACACAACTCCTGGTCCAGGCCCTGGTGATCTCACGTCTGTGCCATCAAGCCACTGCAACTAGTCCAGAATGCTGCCGCACGTCTGGTGTTCAATCAACCGAAGTTCACCCACGTCACCCCTCTACTCTACTCTCTGCACTGGCTCCTCATCGCAGCATGCATCAGATTCAAATCACTGGTGCTTGCTTTTCAAGCGGCTAGAGGTACTGCTCCCCCATACCTCCAGACACTCATCACACCCTACCCCCAAGCCAGACCCCTCCGCTCCACCTCCTCTGGAAAACTGACTGTCCCATCCCTCCGGGCGCCTGGCAGCCGCTCCTTGCGGTCTCGCCTCTTCTCAGTCCTGACCCCTCGGTGGTGGAGCGACCTTCCGCAATCGGTCAGGACCGCAGAATCACTTGCAATCTTCCGAAAGAGACTCAAAGCCCACCTTTTCAGACTCCACTACCACTGAATTCTGTACATCTAGCTAATTGTCATCACCACTGCCTACTTGCTCAACACTATGTAACCTTTTCCTTCCCAGTGTTACAGATATGGTATGCAGCTGCCTGCAAAGATGTCTATCGCTGTATTACTGCACTGATTTCTTGCACGAACTATGAATGTATTAATGCCATGTATTAATGCACATCTTGTAAGTCGCTCTGTATAAGAGCGTCTGCTAAATGCTTAAAGCCGGAGCAACAAGACGGGCTGTGCTTTTCCACAATTGAATTGTGTAATAGTTATTAACAGAATTCCCAATGCAAGTATACACTTCAAATTTATATTTTAAGAGCTTTTTGAAAAAGTAAGGCCGAAAAAAGCCCAATCCCCAAAGTCTATGTCAACCGCGTCGGAAAAGCACGAGTCAGATCAACATGTCATAGAGAGAACGGAAGAGGGGATTATGGCATTACACTGTACTGAAATGCATTGAGCATATAGCAACTACAATATTCTACACTCTTAGAAATAACTTTATTAATCAACATGACAAACCATTTGCTATGTATTCTATCACACGTGATGGTTTTTAAATAATTTTCCAGACCGGTTAGTGATATTCATAGGGAAAGCAGCTAGCTAGCTACCTAGCTAACATTACTACTGGCTAGCTACTGCTAACGTTAGCTATGCTGAATGCTGGATAGCAGCAAGCTAATGTAGGCTAGATTTGTTACACTGTATGATCCAGCTGTCTTTATATTAAACATTTTCTACATACCATGTCTACGACTTTTCCGTGTCTTTTGTTTTAATCACAAGTAGCTAGCTAGCTAATTTTATAAATCTACATAGCTCAGTTATGTTATATAAATATAAACACATCGTTATTGTAATATAGGCACTAGCTAGCTTAGCTGAGCTGGTATCATGCGCTGGTAAAGTGAACACTATAACGTTAACTCCTTATAACGTGAATCATGAAAACGCCCGCATAGATCAATACCGTAAATACATTTGTTTGGCATTATTAATTAGTTTCATATTCAGTGGCTGTAAAATCAATAGTAAAAGTGGGAAAACTATATTTCTGTTGTAGGTGCACCTGCAACAACTGTGTTGCGATGACCACGCATAATGAGAGTGTCTGCTGTTGGGAGTACAGGCAGACACTCAACACTATGCGTGAGTCCATCCAACAGTGCGAGTGTATTACCGTACACCCGGGGTTCGCAACTGTTTGCCTGGACGCTCATGTCCTCAGGACGGTCGGTAGCTGGCTAGCTAGCTGCTATAGCTAGCAGTTAGCAGTGCTAGCAGCTAGCTCCAGATTGTGTTCTATCTATTACATCACATAAATTGCATTGTGGGTAGATTTACGAAGATTTGACAGATTATTGAGTTAAGTTTTTAAACTTCAAATATGCATATGTTTTTCAAATAAATATGATCACAAACTTACTATGATATAGTTAGGGGGTATTTGAGAGACATGTGTCACCACTTTTGCAAGGTAAATTCGCTGGTGCCTACACTTTAAAATGTAAAATGTAAATGTACACTGGAAGTGACCCATCCATCCACTGTAGAGCATCAAATATCAAAGCAAATGCCATTGTCATCCAGACACCTTTTTCCATACCCCTTTACAATAAGACCCAACTCTGAACGAGCCAACACAGACTACAGAAGACCTCCAAGCAGGCTCTTATAGCAAGTGGCTGAAATAAAAAAGAAATTACATCAAAAATTGTCTATAGCAGCCGTTTATATTAAACACAGTTTACTATACATTATCTAAATTACACACCAAATCACACAGCTGTATCGTCTCAAGGCTCCCTGGCTAAACAACTGTCACATTAAATTAATAAACGAACCAAATGAAACTGCAATGAAATGAAACTGGTTGCTGCAGTCCATAGACTTTATTATCACACTTTTACTGAATAGGCTACATCCATTTACAAACAAAAGAAGCTGCTATGCATACCTCAATAGATGAGGAATGACATAATTTGCTGTAACTAATCTGTGCTTAACTTAACTGCTATGTCACAAGTCACCTTCTGAAACAATTATTTTAATCTTTTCATTGCCAAGATGTTTTTGTCACAAAAGACAAAACTGCGTCAAGTGGATGTTGTTGCAGTAACCCTCCATAGGGTAGCCCTCCTTGTTGCTGGTTTGTATTTGGACATTTTGCTAAATGCCACATTGTGAAAGAGAAGAAAACCATTGTTTTTGTGAATATGTTCTCTCTCCTGTCGTAAGGAACATAATACAAATTCTCAAAGCAATGGCTGTTGTTAGCTAGGGATCCAAATCTCTTATACATGTCAGAAAATTCCCCATATAAAAGGAAGGAAGGAAGCTGAAAGATTGTTTAGGTGCATCTCTCCCTGTGTCTCCCTCTCTAACTGACTGTCTAAGGTACACCTCCCCCCAGGAAGGCACACTAGTTACAGCTCAAAGCTCAAAGTGTAACAGTATGAGCAGAGGGGCACATTTCTCCCACCCCAACAGGTATACAAATTAAGGAATAAAGGTAGGATCACATGACCAACACAATCTGTGCTGCGCTCAAATGTTATTGTTGGCTTGGCCACATGGGTAAAACCTCCAAAGAACAAAATATTAGAGCTGTGCGACTACAATGCAACAGTCAACATGGATCCAAGATCCTCTTTCACTTGACATCACAGTGAATTTAATCATAAATCGCTGATTACTGAAATGTCCCTAATATTTGTTTAGTTCAACACAACAGAGGGTACGGAGACCAGTTATACAGTTGTTACATATGTAAGAGACTCATGAAACTCAATTATCTCAATAATAACATCAAAATATATCGTATTTCATTGATAGAATACTTCCTAAATAACTATGCATACATAAAAAAAACTAGATAAAATCATCCATTAAAAATTATGCATGGTTGCAGAGAGAACAGGATTCTGGAATAGAAAAACGTATAAATACACTCTCTTATAATTATACTGGCAAATTAAACATCATAAAAAGAGAGAAACAAGCTAGAATACGTATATCCTGGTTAATGCTCAGTGTAACAGAAGAGAAAGCGGCAGCCGATTAAGCTTCTCCCATTGTTTATTCATGTCTACAGGCAGTCTTTACAGAAGTACGGGCCAGATTACATTTTCCCTCGGAGTACACTGAATAAGTTTAAATTGCCATCGATACTAATCAAGATGTAGGTGGCCTTACGACGACACTGAAACACACATGCTGCAAAATCTAATTCAGTCAATGCACAAAATCCATCATTTACACGCCTCTATTTCAAATGCTGAAAAACGTAGTGAACCCATAGATTTGTCTCCCCAACGAAGGAAGGAAAAAAAACCAAAAAAAAAAAAAAAACATGAAGGAGCGTTCCAATCGATGGCGGAATCCCTCGGATTTGGGTAGCGGCTGAATATTTTCCGCGACTTTGCATTTCGCTCTTCGGGGTAGAGACCCACGAGGGAGAGGGGTTGTTTTCACTTCCAGCCTCATCAATACCGAAATCCTCGCCAACAAGTGACACCGAGAAGCTGTAATCAATAGCTCTTCCCGTGCGTTTTTTGTCCGGTCAAACGGTTCAGCTTCACTGACAAGGGGCTGACACTTAAAACATGATGCTAAATCTTTATCAACAGCCATCGAGATGAGAGCACCGCTCACTGCAGTCAGCGCATAAGCTGGCCCCTTCATAACACATTTTTCTCTAAATAAGGACGCGGGGGGGAGTGGAAGCGATATATATACGACAAGTTAACTCTTCATGTCAGGTCAGGATCAGCGGTGTCAGGTTTGCAAAGCGATTTAGCTCGGATGCAATAAAACATTGCCCGTCTCCTCTAAAAGTCTGTTTTCCCAGCTCTGTCTACCCTGAGATACACTTCAGCCAACAAGGCTTCAAGGCCTGGTGGAGCCATCACATTCACAGATTTAGAAATGAATAAATAAGTGATTGGGGGTGGGGGCTTAACACTGACACAGTCACAGTTTTATACTAAACAGTAGCCTGACATGTTCAAATATGGAATTCAGAAGTTTTACAAATATTTCCAACAACTGCATGCACACGGTAAGTAGTGCACTGTAAGTAACACGCACAGTGCTTAATTTGACTGCCAATGAAAACAGTGTTACATACAGCAAGTCATTTTTTCTTGTGTCATCTGGCGACCCACCTCAACTCCTCCCACGACCCACCAGCGAGAACAGACCCCACCGTTTCGGAACCGCTGTGCTGTATCACAGATTATCTTCCCTGACTGTGGAGAGGTAGGCTAATGTGACTAATTGGAGTGATCTGAATAAATCTGACAGAATTTTTCCCAAGGTGAGAACATCTCAAATGTGCGTATGACATGCAGGCATTATATTAGAAGAGATCATACGACTCTATGATGGAAAACTCATCAAATTACATCAGGAATCAAAATGAAATAGATGTCTTTATCGCATGATTCTATTGTGAAAAAAGTCGTCGGCATGTGCTTCTGTCTTTATCTTTCCTTGAAAAAAAAATCCTTGTGTCCTTGGTATAAATTGCAGAGATAAATCTGCATCTCTCAGCTGGTGGTGGCACCTCTCTTTACATCCCCATAGGGTTGAAGGTCATTGTATACATTACTGAATAGGGGAGGGAAAAAGCTGAGCAAAATAAAATAAAATCAACTGTGCAGGATACCCATCATGCAAAATGTCATACTCCTCAAAAAATTTTTTAAATAGACTACTATAGATGCATGTTAGAATAGATACTAACATGCATATGGTCCAATGGGGTATTGACATTAGCAACAGACAGATACTCATTTGAACATTTTAGAATGTGTGGTGGGAAAAATGCCAAGGATTCCATTTGAGTCAGCTGACTGTGCCAGAAATGAACGTGATAATGAATGTTGTCTTTGTATTCCACAATAATTACAAAGCAGAGCAGTGAAGATTTATTGTGAATGTTTGGACTCCTACGTTGGACCACATCTCCCATCACAACACTCACCGGGTTCCTCCTCATGGCTCCACCCACTGCTCGTACCGCCTTGCTGTTGCCTACCATCTCAGCGAGACGTTTGTAAGATACAACTTCTCCCACCTTCACCTCCCTGACAAGGGTCTGCAGCACTCGGCTGGTGAATGTTCCTGCCAACATGAAGAAAGAAGGTGAGAGAGAGAGACAGGGAGAGGTCACTCAAGTTCTGCTGCCTAAAACGTAATGTAAATTACTTAATAATTAATCAATTAAGCAACATTAAACACCTTGCTCTCCACCAGCTCCCCCAACCGCATTACATATACCCACCCAACCACATAAAATTACTCAACTGTTCACACAAGCTCACTAATGGTCACGATACTGCAACAAGCAATTTGTGGCAGTTTCAAAAGGTCAATCCACACTTCAGGAGTTAACACCCTCCCTTCTCACAAAATAATACTCCTTTCAGTTTTGACAAAAAAAACTAAAACGTTAGTCAAGGAAGTGTCTGAACTCAAAAATCAAACATCTTATGTGGTGTGCACTATTAGCACAAGTTTATGAATATAGGTCATAATACAAAGAGTAAAGGGAAAAGCTTATTAATCCAATAATAAGGGCAATTCCAATGCTATTAGGCTCAGTCAAATCGGTTTGGAGAAAGTGGGGTAGGTTGGTGGGGGGGGGGTTATATACTCAGACTCTGGGTTTGAAAGTAAATACATAAATAGATGAACCATTACAACAGGACAAAAATAACAGTAACTAAAAGCTCTTCACTGGCTGGCTGGAGATGAATCACTTGATGGACAAATCTGATTAGTCTAATATTATGACATCAACCATATTACAAAATGATATAATAATCCAGGTTATATTAGAATAGGGTCATCCCAGAAATGAACCTTTTCTTCATTAATTTATGTGGATTAGCAAAGGGCAATAATACAGCAAATCTGTCCCAGTTTTTATATAATCATTTAAAAGTGAACACCAATTGTGGCAGTCAGGTTGAGTTTGGGGTTAATCGGGCTGATTTGTCCTTTTTAATTGCTTTCTATTCAGAGTAAATTCATTAGATAATGTTCTCTTCAAAATTCATGAATGACTTTAACCAAAGACACCGCATTAACAGTGTTGTATTGGGCTCATTTGTGCTTTGCATTTTGCTTTGATTTGTTCACTGTAGCAACTTAAGAATATACTTATTTTAGGTAAATTCATCCTCCTTTTTCAAATTTTTCATCCAATCCATCCAATATTAAGACAGATATAATCTTATCGGCCACGAACATCCCGTAGAAAATATATGACATTTCACATTTCCAGTGAAAATAAATAAAACTGGACATCAGTTGACCCAAGGAGGATGACATACTGTGGTTCAATGAAAATATACAACCTGCATAAAAAATAAAACAAATAAACAAAAGGAAGATGGTAAAGGAGGAACAATGGAATATCAATGTCATCTCAATGCATAAGCAAAGTGCCATATGTATTATTTCCTTTAATAAATGCATTCTATAATGTCTTGAGACTGGACAAACATTTTTTTAATTGACTGAGTTCAACAACATAGTTCATGTCAGGTTATAAAAAAGAAAGTTTACTTTGCTAAACATATTAACTGCCATTAAAGTTGAAACACTGTACTCCTGACTTTCCAAATAAATATTGTGGTGACAAGTAATCTGAAAGAAAATACATTCTTATTTCAATCTCTTGGCCTATCTTAGATTAAGTAGAAAGGAAAGGCAGTGCAGAGACGTGGCTGTATTAGTGATCACACCCTCTACCTAAACCATGGCCGTGCCCCACGGTCTCCAAGCTACACGTGCAGGAGACAGATAATCAAGGCCATCATTTGCCTTAACTTGGGGGAATATTTACTAAATCTGAAGAGGGATAAATGCGATTGATATCCACCCATGTGACTTATTAGGCTTTGTCTGAGAGAAAAAAAGCCCCCAAGGTACTGTTAAATTATTTTTCATTGATAATCACGCTGTCACCACTACAAGCTAACTTTCTGAAGACCGACCTGACTGAGCGGAGGCAAGCCCCTTAATTTCTTAATAAATTATTCTTTACCAAAAGACCAGGATTAGGGCGGGGGAAGCCACATCATTACTGACAGAGCTGTCAGCAGGGAAGGTGAAAGGAAAACTGGCACATTTTAATTTATCTGTGGAGGAACGAGCTGGCCTTTGGGGATTAATCTCTGTATCGTTGCTGAGCTTTAGCCTTGGGACAGCCAGAGAATTCAGCAGAATTCACAGATTGAATGTTTCAGCGACGGAATCCACCTCAAAGGCCTGATTTGGTTTCTCATCCACTTGAATGAGGAAGCCGCGACTCGGGCAACAGAAGTTGAAGTGGGCATTGTCGTGCGGCTCCCTTGTCTGGCCTATTAATTATTGGTGGCACGCAATACGTCGGAAGGGATCTAGAGATCTCGGTGCAAAGAACCGGCCCATTGAAATGAATGGATCTAAGTTTTCCCAATATCACCAAGTATTGTGGTCTTTGCCCATTCGAGGTGATTTTCTTCAACCGCAATTTATTATTATTTTGAGTCATATTATTAATATGATTTGTTTAAATCATGAGTTTTCAATCGCGGGTCAAGAGCTACGGGGTCCCTGAACATGTGATTCTATTCCACACCATGATCTGGAGGGACAAAAAAAACCCCACAACTATATATTTAATACATAAACGATAAACAGAAATGATCATCAGTGCACCCACAGCTCAAAATACAATGCAATAACTAAAGATATAATCAGGGTTGGGTTGTAATGGAATAGATGTAACGGCGTTACGTAATCAGAATACAAAAATCAAGTAACTGTATTCAGCTCGTGTTATATTTGAAAATCTGAATACAGTTACTTTAATAAACCTGAATTGAATACATTTTGGAATACTTATTGGAATTCTTGGTGGAAAGTTTTCCTTACAAACATTAATGAGCTGATATTCATTACTAAAGCTACAGCATGAAATTCTCACGCCTACATGATTATCATCACACAGCTCACGAAAACTATCGCCGCTGCACAGAACCAAAAAAAAAAGTGTTTAAAAAAAAAGGGCGCGCCCACATTGACAGCGACAAGAAAAGTAATCTTTCAGTTCGTGGCGTTATCGACACCATTTCCAGTTTAAGCAAGACCAAGAAGACCATGGGAAAAATCTGTCGGTCCAGTGTACCTTGTGTCTTCCAGGAATAAAGATGCTGTCGGCATCAAAGGACTCGACTTCGAATCTTAAAAAGCACTTGGAGTAAGTCAACGTTAGCTAACCTTCAGCTTAAAGAACACAGTTCTGCAGTAATTTGCTGTTACCTGACCTTAGCCTACGATTTGAGGCATCGCAATAACTGCTCTGCTAATTTTATACTGCTTTCTTTATTGTTGAAACGATTACATTTTCTTTTTCTTTTTTCTTTTATTCTTTTTCTTTTTCCAAGTTTTCTCCCTATTTGGTAGCCAATTGTACCCTACTATACGTCAATTACGTTATGCACTGCCGAGCATTCGCCGCTACACAGCCCGCCAACACTGGCACTTTTCTAAGCCATATCCCTCACAAGTCGCTGTTATTCCAGTGCCAAAAAAGTTTCAAAAATTACATTGTTTCAGATGTTGTGTTTGAGTTATGCTCATGATGAGCCATTAAAACAGTAAAAGAACTTGCCTTTCAGTTTCCCTTTGCTTTTTATTATGATTAATTTTTAATCTGTCCATTCTAATTCCATAACATGTTAATGATGACTAAAACAAAAAATGCAGATACAATGTTGCATATATTTAGCTAAATTGACATCTCAAATTTATTAGTATTTATTATTAAATGAACAGAAGCTGACCTGACCTCTACACAGTGGAAAGTTGAACATGACATCCCTTTTCAAAGTGTAATGCATAAAAACTATTTAAATTTATTACTGATAAAATAAAAAAGTGAACATGGCCTGTGCAAAAGTTTGAGCACCCCCCAAGTAGCACCACCTTTGGCTATATAACAGCTTCCAAATGTCTCCTGTACCCAAAGACATACCCATCTGTGATGGAAAAAGTAAGTATTCCAAAAGTATTCTAAAAGTAATCTGAATACGTTACTTTTTTGAGACATGTAACTGTATTCGTATCTGATTACTTTCAGAGCTGTGTAATCAGTATTCAGGCACTAATTACATTTACAAAGTAACCCTCCCAACCTTGGATATAATATGTAAGCATGTATGAAACTATAAATATAATAAATTATTTACTTACAGAAGTTAAGCAAGTAAATAATTGGAGATACAGTTGAAATTCCATGAGAACTAAATGGGTGCACACACAATGCATGAGTCTAAGCTTAGTTCATATAAAAATAAATGTACAAGGCAAAGATTGAGGTTTCACCACAGAAGATAGTGCTTTTGTTGACTGAGCTGGAAAGCAGGCACAGGGGCCAGCCCTCCAATGTCTTCTTAGCTCACGACCCGAAACGTTATTCTGACAGGTTACGGTTCTTAAAGATGAAAAGTGAAAAGGTTCAAAGGTTCACCTCTGGCAAGGAGCTCCCAGGCCCAAGCCCCCGCAACTGTGATGTGTGCTGGGATCGGGAGAAAGAGAGTTTTGACTTGTGATTATTACTAATATACACAAGTATGCAGATCCAAACAGGGGCCCAGATTAGCAGTCGTCCTATCATCTCAGACGACTAAAAATTAAGAAGGACGACCTTCAATTTCCAAGTGGTCGTCCTGCTGACAACTGTGAATTTATTATATTTTAAATTAGCTAACTGGAACTATTTCTGTTTTACACTCACATCGTAACAAACTCGGCATGCACGGATATTCAAAAATATTTCCGAACTTCCAAATGGGAAAAGCGGCACATTGTCACTCGCATGCAGTCTGTGCTCACCGCGTTTGTTGTTGTTGCTATGCCAAACTCTGCAGCAGTCAAGAAAGTGCGCAGATCGCGGCACATAGACACAACAGCGAGAACCAGCTAGTTAGTT
Source organism: Aldrovandia affinis (assembly GCA_029706075.1). Classification (NCBI taxonomy): domain Eukaryota; kingdom Metazoa; phylum Chordata; class Actinopteri; order Notacanthiformes; family Halosauridae; genus Aldrovandia; species Aldrovandia affinis. The sequence goes on from JAINUG010000218.1 coordinate 197,678, forward strand.
AGCTAGCTAACGTTAGCATTCACGGACATTGGATATCAATATCTGTTGTTGCTAGTTGCTTGTAATACAAGGCTTAGTAAGTGATCATGCATTTATCACTTACCAAGCCTTGAATTAGCAAGCAATATCCGTGAACACTAGCTAGCTAGTTACTGTCTATATTCAGTTCAGTGAGTCCTCCTGCCAGGCTGAAGAATTGCTGTGAGTTTCCTGCAGTGATTTCTCATCTCCGTCCTACAGTCCAAGCACAAATCATTCCCACATCTCTGCTCGGTTAAATCTAGGAATTATTAGCTAGCTATTATGTTAGCTGCCATACCACACTCTAGTTGGGAATGGAAAAATCTCTCTCGTTCGAGTCCCGCCTAGAGTGTACGTTATGATATACTGTACAGTCAGAGCACTAGTCGCTAACGCCACCTGCGGGCACCCATCAGAGCTTCACTGCTACACAGTCCCATGAGCACACGCTGCATAAGTCAAACATAAATATCCGTTTAGAAAATAAATAACGTTAACCGTCGTGTCTATATTTGGGCTACATACGACGTATAGGGTTACCACCCGTCCTGGAGCGACTGTCCCGGAAAATCTGTATTCCTTTCCGGGACACTAATTGTCCGGGTTTTTAGTCAAAATGCACTTCTATCATTTCATGACTGTTTCTAAGAGGTTTCATCAGACTCGTTTCATTTCTCTCTGTGCTGTTTTCTTCCTGATTGTCAATGTGACTATCGTATGCATCCAATGACAAGTCGCAAAAACAAAACCTTGTCATTTTATTTGATTGGAAGCCAAACTGAGAGCGTTACCTTATTGCTTAGCAACTGCCTGGGTTGCGTGTGCGTGACAGTTCTAACGTTGGTTCAGTAACGGTAACGTTAGCAAACGAGCTGCTTTTCAAAAACATTTACACGTTTACATTTTAGTTTGTTGCTTATATTTTTCAGCCAGCTAACCAAAAAGAAAAAACGTCGTACAACATAACACCGAATGGGCCAAAAGATAATATTTTGCAGAATGGGTAAGGCCTACCCAAGGGGATCCATTTTCTGCAATCTGTCTTGTATGTCCAGTCAAAATAGTAGTCAAATATGAAGGTAAAATGGCACTTGAAAGTCAAATAAGCATCAGAGTCTTGTACAAAGTAAACGCAGGAATCGCAAATATAGGTAAGAGGCTTTACTATGTAACATCGGAATAGAGCATAAGAGTAGGCTATAATGGTTACAAAGTGCGGCTACAATGATTACAAAGTGAATATGGTTTCCAGCCTCACCCCCCCAAAAAAAACCTAACAACGTAGTGATCGCATTTTCAAAGATGTGGAGATTTATTGAGGGTGCAAGTCCACCTCCCACTAAAAAGGCTAAAACCAAAGAAGATCAGCTAAAAACTCTAAAAAATATGATTCAGAGAGCAGAGATCGCACTTTCCAGGAAAATTGGAAGGTGAATAGACCAAGGACAAGTAACTTTTAGGAAGGACAAGTATCTTTTCTAAGATACTTGCCCTTTGACAAGTATGACTTTAACCCTAATCTGGGCCCCTGTCCAAATATGGGAGGGGGGCATATTAACACGTGGGGGGGAATATTGACAGCTCTGTGGTACTGGTGACACCTTGAGCGCAGAAAGATGCGGACAAGACAACCTGATAATGTACATGCACTCATGGTGCAGGCTATGCTAATTCACACGGTGGCAGAACACCTTGGGATTATGGAACTCCTTTTCTTTGACTCATTTGTTTCTCTCTTTTCAAATGTATTTACTTATTCTTAAAAAAAAGTGAAAACATTTATTTAAATTATTTGCTATTATCACCAAAGCTAATTAATACAGCAACTAATATATTAGGCTGCTACGTTTATCTAGTATTTTGGACAAATGCCTTAAAACCAAACCAATATGTCCTTTAGCTGTATCGTATTATGCCACCAAGCACATAAAAAGGCTATTTCCACCTGTTTTGTACTACTCTTTAATAACACCTTATAACTTTGTAATAACACACTGCAGAAACATGGTTGATGACAGGATGTGAAGAGCGCACATATAACATCAAGACCTATGAAATATGTGAGCATATATTCATGGCATACACTTAGAGTACATGAAAATATAAAACAAAATCATAAATCATTTCATATTTTACTTACTGTGCTATTTATTATGACAAATTATTCATCAACCAGGGGTAAATTATTACATACAGTTCATCCCCAACATGTATACCACCTGTGCAACAGATTTGGTGCAGATATCTAGATGCAATGCAATTTTACAAGGGTTTTTCCAAGACAAGGCTCAAGTGTGCCTTTGGTGTCCCAAAATGTATCCCAATTGGCATGTTTGTTGCTGTATACACAAGTGTCCAAATACCTCTCCAAAAAGTACTCTATTTTCCATAACATCTGACATTTTTTAAATGTCCAAGTTATATAGTTATAGCAAAAGCCAGCACAAAGCCAGCCAGGAATCCTATCTAGGGCCTAAGCAGTAGGAGAGGGGAGGGGGGTCTGTTGGAATGTTTACTCTTCCCCCAGCTGTACCCAGGCACTGAGAGGACTGGGGGAGGGGTGTAGCATGAGATGGCTTGCAGCTGATGAGAGAAGCAGATAAGCTGCCCAGATAAGGTGTCCCTGGGAAAATAAAAATACAACTATGTATTAGCGATGCACCGATATGAAAATTCTGGACCGATACCAATAATTCAAATGACACAATCGGCCGATACTCATAATTTGTTATTTATTGTCCTATTTGTGCCCTGGCAAAAAAATAAAAATAATTCTGCCCTTCATTATACTTTTCAGTGAGCATAAATTCAATCATACAAATGTATGGAATAGCTTTTATTGTAACACTCTTTCACATACTCGTTGTACTGTGCTACATGTCTTACTTGTAAATTGCTGATCAGATTTGATGTATTAAAATTCTTGCTTGAGTTGCCTTCTCTTGAAATCTCACTGGAGCATTTGTTACAAATAGCAAATCGGTCATCTTTCTCCGACACCTTGCAATGGGCCCACACAGCTGACATTTTTCTTCACTTGACAGTGTCAACAAAAGCAGCACCGCATGGTGATAACCACATTTTACACTGTTATCGTAATTTTTAGGGCTGTCCCCAACTAAAACAAATCTTGGTCGACCAACAGTTGTCCAGTTTTTTCTAAACTTTTTTCTATATGACACACCCTATTTATTTTAATAAATACAACTATATGCACACTGCGCTTGTCTCATGTTTTATAACTTTCTTAAGTGAATGACACAAATGAGTAACAACAGGCTAATGACTTTATGGAGCCAGAGTTCAAGATTACCTGAAAGAAAAAAAAAAGAAAAAATCTCTCCGTTCCGAGCCTCTTCATGCTGCCCTTCTAGATTCTGCCGTTGCGCTTGAGAAGTTGCGGTATGGCCACATAATAGGCTGATGCTTTTATTTGACCACAACCATAACACATTCGAATGCGTAGGCTATGCTATATTTAATTAACCAGGTTGGTCTCATTGGGATTTAAAATCTCTTTTGCAAAAAAATAGGCTAACAAACGAATGCTCACACATAGCCTAATGTCTTAAATTGTAGCCTAAAGCTGAACATAAGGTGGCTATAGCCTATCGAAAATAACTTACTCGAGTCGGAGACCATCCGATGGCCTACTTACCCAGTTGTTTCATATTATGGTACAGGCTTTGGCAAAAGGCTGCTCCTCATTTTATTAACGATAAACCCTTGAAGGGTAGTCACACCAAATATTGATTTGATTTAGATTTCTATTCTGTTCATTCACTTTGCATTTTGTTAATTCATAAAAATAAACTATTAACACTTCTATTTTTGAAAGCATTCTTACTTTACAGCATTTTTTCACACCTGCCTAAAACTTTTGCACAGTACTGTATATTGCTTTATACTACCTGCTTTCAGTCATCTGGTAGTAATCCAGTGTTGATGGTTTGCATAAGAATATCTTCCAATGGTTTATATATAATTTACTATATACTGTATGCTATTTGAGTAGTCTGTGATATATGAGTCCTCCAAAACATTATGTACATTGGCTATACATTTAGGCATATTTTAGCCTCTTCTCTGGTAAAGCTCTCAACAAAGTAACTGTTTAATGTTTTAGAAATATTCTTATTATTATAAACCAAAGTTCCATCCTTATTCGTAATGCACTTAACCGCATCATTAGCTTTCCTTTTACTACTACAATATTGAAAAAACTGCTTAGGATTACTTTTTGCATCTTTCAAACATTTTAATTTCAAACTGCCTTTTAGCTGCTCTTATTTCCTTTTTAGCCTTCGCCTGCATATTACAATAATCAACCTTGTTTCTCTCTGAGTTTCCGTTTTATATACCCTGTACTCTGTTCTTTGGGACTAGTTAGTTGTCCCTCGTGGTTCTACTACCTCTTTGCTGCAAATTCTGTCAGGATTAGTACACAAAACTAGATCCAGTATTGATTTCCCTCATCGTAGGCTGAGTAACAGACGGTACCAAAAAGCAGTCATTAACCACATATAAAAACTCCTCATCACATTTACCCTGACCTGACACCTCTTCCCAATTAATAGAGGGACAATTGAAGTTGCCCGTTATTAACATCTCTCCTTCCGCACAGGCTTGTTTTATGTTACCATGGTATTTATGTCGCTTTTACAGGAGAGAAAATGGGGAGAGTTGGCAGGGATGTAGACTACCAGTCAAAAGTTTTTGAACACCCCCATTTTCCAGTTTTTACTGACATTTAAGCAGTTCAAGTCCAGTGAATAACCTGAAATGGTAAAAAGGTAAGCGGTAAACTGCCAGAGGTTTTTATTTAAAAAAAGTTTAGGTTACCAAAAACTGAAAAAGAATGTCAATTTTTTGGCAGTGAGTAGTTTCCTACACCATCAAAAGGCACTTGGAAACTGGAGGAAACTCTGACAGGAAGAGGTCTGGCAGACCCAAAGCCACAACAAAATCAGAAGACAAGTTTCTGAGAGTCCACAGCGTGATGGGCGATTCACAGGACAACAGCTTGAAGTACAGCTTAACACTGGTCAAAGTAAGGAAGTCTCAGTTTCAACTCTAAAGACAAGACTTAGAGCTGCAGGTTTGACAGGTCGAGTGGCAGTAAGAAAGCCGTTGCTAAGATGGCAAAATAAGAAAAAGAGGCTGGCCTGGGCCATGAAGCACCACCAGTGGACTACTGAAGACTGGAAGAAGGTCTTATGGACCGATGAATCAAAATGTGAAATCGTTGGTTCATCACGTAGGGTTTTTGTACACCGTCGAGTAGGCGAAAGAATGGTTCCTCAGTGTGTGACACCAGCTGTCAAACATGGAGGAGGAAGCGTGATTGTCTGGGGCTCTTTTGCTGGATCCAGAGTCGGCGACTTGCACAGAGTGACTGTTAACCCACGTTAACACATTACTTGTTCCCTGAAAAGGGCCCTTTTTTAACATTATTTTTCAGTGTTTGGTAACCTAAACTTTTTTTTTTTTTAAACCACTGGCAGTTTACCTTTGTACCATTTCAGGTTATTCACTGGACTTAAAATTCACTGCTTAAATTTCAGTAAAAACTAGAAAATGTGGGTGTTCTAAAACTTTTGACCGGTATTGTATATCTTTCAACCCAAAGACAGTGAAGCAGCATTCAGACAATCATTAGCTTAGTTTTAAATATGCAACAGTTAATTAGGATTACAAATTCATTAGGTTGTTAGCTGCCACACCACTGAAAATAGGGCAGCGTTAAATTGACTCCATGATGGCAATCACTGCCACGATATGCTTATGAATTGGTACAAATTACCGGGCCATGAATTTTGCATGACGAAAAGCAGTTACCGTAGACTTTTATGAATAACCCCTATTATGTTGGTGTTTCCTTTATTTTGGCAGTTACCTGTACATACAGTATGAAAGGGTATATTCTTTGCATACGTGAGTAACTTTGTTTTTGTTAGAATTCCATTGACCTTAACAAGCCCCAGGTCCAGTAGACAACAAAACAGCAAAACATCCCCATAACATAAAAGATCCACCACCATATTTTGTCGTAGGTATGACGTACTTTTCAACATAAGTGTCCGGACGTCTTCCAACAGCAAACGCACCCATGGTGTGCATGGCCATAAAGCGTGAAGGTTGGTTCTGATGGTAGATTTTGACTTTGTGTCCCCTGGATGCAGCCAAGTTTTGTAGATCTCCAGCTGTGGCCCTTGGATTTTATTTTGCGTCCCAAACCATCTGCCCCACAGTTTTTTCAGTTTTTTTAACATTTTTTTCTTAATTCATTAGAAATATAGAACAGACAATAATTGTATCTCCATAAGTATTCACCCCCTCGACTTAATACTTGGTAGAAGCACCTGAGTATTTGGGTAAGTCTCTACCAGCTTTGCTGGGATCGAGGTCTGGAATTGTGGTCAATGGGATTGAGGTCTGGGCTTTGACTGGGCTACTCCAGGACATAGATTTTTTTGTTTTTGTACCACTCCAATGTGGCTTTTGCTATATGCTTTGGGTCATTGTCCTGCTGGAATGTAAATCTGCTCAAGTCCCAGGTCTCTTGCAGACTGCAGCAGGTTTTCCTCCAAGAATTGTTTATATCTTGCTCCATCCATTTTGCGCTCTATTTTGGCAAGTTTTCCAGTCCCTGAAGCAGAAAAGCATCCCCATAGCATTATGCTCCAGCCACCATGTTTCACAGTAGGGATAGTGTTCTTGGGATGATGCACATTGTTAGGCTTGCGCCAAACATAGTGTCTAACATTGAGGACACAAAGTTCAATATTAGTCTTATCAGACTATAGAATCTTCCTTCACTTGGTTTGAGACTCTCCAACATGCCACATGGCAAACTAGGCTAGATTTCATGTGAGTTTTCTTCAACAATGGTTTTATTTTTGCCACCCTCCGATAAACAGCAGATTTGTGAAGCGCCGGGCTATTGTTGTCCCATGGACAGTTTCTCCCATCTCTGCCATGGAAGACTATAACTCCGCCATAGGCCTCTTGGTGGCCGCCCTAACAAGTGCCCTTCTAGCACGGATGCTCCGTTTTGGAGGACAGACTGGAAATTCACAGTTGTGCCATATTTTCTAAATGTCTTAATGATGGATGCTCCGGGGATAGAAGAAAAAAAATAGTATATAAATAAATAAATAAATGTTAAAAAGAAATTAATAAAATGTGAAAAATACCAAAGCGGGTGAATACCTTATATGGAATAACTAGTTTTTATCCTTCTCTGTATGTACAGTGGGTTCGGAAAGTATTCAGACCCCCTTAAATTTTTCACTCTTTGTCATATTGCAGCCATTTGCTAAAATCAATTAATTTCATTTTTTTCCTCGTTCATGCACACACAGCACCCAATATTGTTAGAAAAACACAGACTTGTAGAAATTTTTGCAGATTTATTGCATGTCAGAGTAAAAACCAAGCCATGAAGTCCTAGGAACTCTCCATAGGGTTAGGGTTTTTACTCTGACATGCACTGTCAACTGTGGGACCTTACATAGACAGGTGTGTGCCTTTCCAAATCAAGTCCAATCAATATAATTAAGCACAGCTGGACTCCAATGAAGGTGTAGGCCCATCTCAAGGATAATCAGAAGAATTGGACAGCACCTGAGTTAAATATACAAGTGTCACAGCAAAGGGTCTGAATACTTATGGCCATGTGATATTTCAGTGTTTATTTTGTAATAAATCTGCAAAAATTTCTACAAGTCTGTGTTTTTCTGACAATATTGGGTGATGTGTGTGCATGAACGAGGAAAAAAATGAAATTAATTGATTTTAGCAAATGGCTGCAATATGACAAAGAGTGAAACATTTAAGGGGGTCTGAATACTTTCCGAACCCACTGTATGTTTCCTATATTCTACAGTAAATCACTTTGAGCTACACTAGTATAACTTTACAAACATTTGTTTCAGTATTAGTGTGAACATTATTAGCTGTTTTTATTTTATTGTTTGCAAAGCAGGAGGGGAAAGTTTGCAATGTTCTCAACTCCCACAGCAGAGGACTGGGGGAGGAGCTCAGCATAAGATGGCTGAAGGGAGATGCAAATAAGCTGCCCAGAAGAACACAGACGTCCCTGGAGAAAGAAAAATAAAACAAGATATATGCAATATGGTAAGGGTGATTTACAGTAGCATATAAGATACATATTTTCAAGAATGTCTGTTCATGTAAATGTATTTCAAAATAATTTATTGCATATAAATAATTATTTAGTCATGCTTTATATCTTTATCGTTGTACCCTTGAGCAAGATACTTAACCTGAATTGCTTCAGTTAATATCCAGCTGTATAAATGGATTGTAAAGAAATGTAAACTGTAAGTCGCTCTGGATAAGAGCGTCTGCTAAATTCCTGTAATGTAATAATCTGTTTTATACATATCCTTCTATCCTTGTGAAGCACACAATAAGTACAGTTACTTTCAAGAATGTGTTTATTTATTTTCGTAATGCAATTTTAAAATGCAATTTCTTATTGCTGTTGTAAGTAGTCACGTGTAAGCAAATGCTTGCAGAGAGCGAATTAGCAAATTGCTGCAGCTGCACATCACGTTTATCAGCTGGTAGCCGGGGTACCAAGGTTTCAGATTTCAATGAGGTGAAACACTGCTATTCTAAAGCAGTTGCTAGTGGTATTCTTTATTGTTGTTGTAAGGTGAAGTAGTCGCGTGTATGCAAACATGTAAAGCCATACTCAGTTTTAGGATGTATATATATATATATATACACACAGTACTGTGCAAAAGTTTTAGGCAGGTGTGAAAAAATGCTGTAAAGTAAGAATGCTTTCAAAAATAGAAGTGTTAATAGTTTATTTTTATCAATTAACAAAATGCTAAGTGAATGAACAGAAGATCAATCTAAATCTAATAAATATTTGGTGTGACCACCCTTTGCCTTCAAAACAGCATCAATTCTTCAAGGTACATGAAACTACAGGTCTGTCAGTTTAACTTCCATCTCATTGAAAACACTAGAATGTATTATTAGGGATAAGTTGGAATCATTCTTGAAAAATTAAGGGAGAACCAACCTGGTTTTCTCAATGGGAGGTCATTCCTAGCAAATCTCCTGGACTTTTTTTGAAGAGGCTACAGTGGTTTGACCCTTTATCAGCCTTATGGCATTATATAGCATTGCCACATATGCCATATGAAATTGACAAGGTACCACATGAGAGGCTCATTGTTAAAATGAATTCAGTAGGAATTACAGGAGTTGTTTCAGAGTGGGTTGCAAGGGCAAATGCAAAGAGTAGGTGGGGTAGTATCTGACCTAGGTGCTGTGGCCAGTGGAGTCCCACAGGGATCAGTGCTGGGACCTCTGCTCTTCCTTATTTACAAAAATGATCTTGATAAATAGTAGGAATGTTAGTAGGAAAATAGTTACATTTGCAGATGATAGTAAACTTGGGGGTTTAGCAAACAGTTTGGAATCGACAAAGGTAATCCAAGATGATTTAAACAGGATCCAAGAATGGGCAGAAATATGGCAGATGAAATTCAATATTGCTAAATGTAAAGTTATGCATGTGGGAAAAAAAGATATGACAGAATTATTTTATGGGAGGAGAAAATTAGTAATCAGTAGGTGTTCAATTTCAAAAAGACTTAAAAAAGACTATCTGCATCTAAGCAGTGTGTTACAACAGTGAAAAAGGACAACAAGATACTGGGATACATAGCAAAAAGTATTGAGTATAAATCAAAGGAGGTTATATTAATGTTATATAATGTCTTTGTCAGACATGCCATTTTTCCAGTACTAAAAAATATGTAACAAATTAAAATGTTGTACTATGAAAATGTATATTCCATATGCATTAATGAAAATGACAATGACAATACTATACTTTGTCCTTTCAAAGAAAACATGTTTATGTCAGTTTTCATAACACAAACCTAACTTGTAAAATCATGCAAACCTGGCAATAATGCTAGACTCTCCATAATACTCAGAATAAAACCAATAATCAAAGTGAAGCTGAAAAAAAAACATGGTAGTTGTGTGTGAGGACTGAGATTTAGCATGACAATTACACTTGACCAATCAATGGTTTGCAGTATTGCTAGCTCCACTCTTAGGTCCCTGTTCAGCTCGCTAGTACGTAAACAGAGCAGTAGCTAAATTCAGCACGGGTACTTAGGTTCGGTACGGTACGGTTGGCAGTGGAAAAAGCAACAAAACGTGGGAGCATGGATTGGTTACTGTGCCATGGCCGTGCCGCACAGTACCACACCGTACCGTACTGTGCGGTGCGGTGGAAAAGCGCCATTAGAGTACTGTGTCCAGTTCTGGGCACCACACTACAAGAAAGATATAGAAGTTCTTGAAAAAGTTAAAAGAAGAGCAACTAAATTGGTACCTGGTATGACAGGTATAGACTTAAGACACTCAATCTATTTAAGCTTAGCAAACAGAGACTTAGGATTTGATTGAGGTATTTAAATTCCTAAAAGGGGTTAACAAAGTGAACTACCAAAGATTTTTTAAGATAAGTTTGGTAGCAGAACAAGAGTGGAAATGAGTTAAAGGCTAATTCTGCAGGAATACTAGGAAGTTTTATTTATGTATTTTTTACACAGAGATGTCAATGCCTGGAACAGCTTGCCAGGTCAGGTACTAGAGGCAGAAACACTTGGGCTATTCAAGTCCAGGCTAGATGCAGTACTAGATACTCTTTAGATTAGTGTAACAAGTGTCTTAACCCATTCAGACCTAAAATGCTCTTTAAAACCTAAGAATTATTCTACACAACCTCTTAAAACCTGTTTTCTGTAAAAAAAAAGCAAGTGTCTTATTTCCCCAGGAACACTGCTACTAGAATGCTAATATTGAATTAGGTTATGGACCAGATAAACAGAAGATACCAGATTCGTCAAGAGAGAGATGGTCAACCACAACAAGAATGAACTCACACAAAGACGTTAGCTATAGTTTAAAAGGTAAGAGAATGTTTTTTTCTTTTTGTATTATTTCTCTCTAACCCTTTAATTTATTTATGCTTTAGAAAATTAGAAATACCCGTGCATAAAAACAATGACAACAGACATATAATACAATGAAAAACTATACTAATAATACTTTTTTCCCCACAGGACAATTCAAGACCTCTCTTCAATCACAGGTAAGTATGGCTCTCCTATTTATTTACCCATATAGTGTAGGTTATTACTTTTAGAATTTGTAGATAGTCAGGGATATACTTATCATTCAAATAGGAATCTTGTTTTAAACCAAAAACTCTTATACTGAAACCAGAACTCTTATTTTGAAAGAAATTCAATCGTAAACCCATTCAGCAGTATTACTCAATTCTGGATGTGAGAATAAAATATCAATTCAAATATGAAAATAAAATATTGATTTACATATGACTATCAAACCCAACTGTCATATCATCACAAACACATCAGTACATTATAATTCAAAATAAATGAACCTGCACACTCCCTATGAGTGGCAAATTAAATTGCTCAGTCCTTAAAACTACTCAGTCCTTGAATATTGCAAAATGAATCCTCATCCAATTAGCTCAGTTCAATCCGTGGTTATTGAACCACTTTCCATTGGTTCCGCTGGTGTGTAGAGATGGGAAAATAAAACTGTCCTACCAATTTTGTAGAAAGCACAGTTCAACTTTTATCTCTCTCTCTCAGGTCAAAAGGTGGTCGACTTGGGTGGCTCGCCAGTCCACACTCTGCCACAGTCCCACAGACCCGGCCTTGCATAAACAAAGCCAAAATAATAATTAACATCCCATTGCAAATGACTGCAATATATATGTGACATTCTTCAAATAAAAATGTTGAAATCCATGTCAAAGATTTTGTCTCTTTCTATGCTTGTACTATGTAAATCAACTTAAGTGCTCATCTTAACAAAACCAGCGGTATCATTAGCTTGAGTCAGCTAACTTAGCTTCACATCGCTATTGTCATGCTAGCTACTGGCTAACATGATCATTATTAAGACACAAAACAACTGCAACCCACAGCTATCGTCATCACTCCAATCTGCAAGATATCAGGCAACAGAGATGCACTTGCGAGATCAGTCGCCGAAACCGCCTGCAGTCTCGGTGACGAAAACACCCGAACACCCCCGACACTCAACACCCACAGATCAAAGAGCAACGCCGCTAACCACGAGCCGCGAAGCCATCTCACTTGTCTCATCTCATTTACCAACAACAATAGGCATCCAAAGACATTGTAAAAATTAAAGTACTAACTCACCAAGGGAAATCTTCGAATGTACAGCAATTGGAACGTTGGAAGGGTGATTCGGTCGCGGAGAAACTTGCCGTCTTCTTCCAAGGGCAAACGGAGGAACGTTGCCACTACGTTGCTAGCTCTCTTAGCTAATATTCTCAGTTCGATTCTGTAGCCGTTACTACTTGTTTCACACTCGGATAGTACTATTAAAATCGTCACTAGATAGTTATTACTGAAAGATAATTTGATATCTTGCTGTTAGTCTTCAGAGCAAACTCACATCTGTAGCCTAGTCTACTTGAACATGGCTTCTCGCAGAATGAACATGCCTTCTCTCTCAACACGAACTAAGGGCAGGTCCTACTTTCTAACTGGCCTACTCTCAACAAGATTACTGTTAACATTGTCCCAGTTTCCTTTAAACGTGTCTGGATACAGAGAATTGACTCACCATTTTATAACACTAGAAGTGCATTGAATGGGCCCAGTCCAATTGAAGCTCACCCTGAACCCAGTCCAATTGCAGCTGCGGCCACAATCACAATATTTGCCATTTTCAGATTAAATAGTAAAAATGGAATGGAACTCGTTTTTTAGCTCCCTTGGAGAGAAATCACCCCCTTTTCGTGATTTCTGATCAAATGAATCGCGACTTGGAGTGAACACACTTCAACGCACATCTGTGACGATGGAAAAGTGTTCTTCAATTAAAACGTGCCACTTCAAAGACTAGACAACCGCTGGTTCCCCCAATCTCCTGCTGTAGGCTGGCATGGTCTCAAAAAATGACTGTGTGGAATCTTCCAGGGCTTCTGAAGTGGGATCCGACTATAACTTTGGTTCCCCACAGAGACCACAATCTCTCTGGGAGAAAAATGACTGCCCTCAGCAGAATTGGATAGTGGCTTTCATTAAGGTCACTTTAGGTGACAGAGGTGGCAGTGATCTCCCATGGTTAATGAAAGGTTTAAAACAGTGGGTGAGGAGGTCAAGACCCTGTTTTACTGGGGCCCACCAATGTCAATTGTTTAAATAAGGGTTGAAGAGACCCTCTGAAATCTTAGCCCGGCCCGCACCTTGGACATGCCATAAAGACGTTACAGGTCATTAAATTCCATAAGGAAGCATATTACAGTGGTACTGGTGGCTTGGGAATTGACAGAGCCGAATTGGCTGAAAGGATCAGTGTTGCTATTGATCAGCACAAACATATCACATGATTATATTTTCACCATTTTAGGAAATATTTATGAGTGAGTGCGAGTTTGTCAAACTGCTATCGATCAGCACAAACATATTACATGACTGAATTTTCAAAAAAAAAAAAATAATAATAATGATTGAGTGTGTCAAACTATAGCTAATCGAAGAAATAATACATACACTATATGGCCAAAAGCCAGTGGACACCCCTACTAATTATTTAGTTCAGGTGTTTCAGCCACACCCATTGCCAACAGGTGCATAAAATCAAGCACATAGCCATGCAATCTCCACAGACAAACATTTAGAATTCAGAATGGTTCATAAAGAGCTCAGTAACTTTAAATGCGGCACTGTCATAGGATGCCACCTTTGCCACAAGTCAGTTCGTGTCATTTCTGCCCTACTAGATGTGCCCCGGTCAACTGTAAGTGCTATTATTGTGAAGTGGAAGTGCCTAGGAGCAACAACAGCTCGGCCACGAAGTGGTAGACCACGCAAACTCACAGAGCGGGGCCGACGAGTGCTGAAGTGCATAGTGCATAAAAATCGCCTATCATCTGCTGCATCACTCACTACAGAGTACCAAACTGCCTCTGGAAGCACCATCAGCACAAGAACTGTGCGTCGGGAGCTTCATGGAATGGGTTTCCATGGCCGAGCAGCTGCACGCAAGCCTCACTTCACCATGTGCAATGCCAAGCGTCGGCTGGAGTGGTGTAAAGCATGCCACAACTGGACTCCGGAGTAGTGGAAACGTGTTCTTTGGAGTGATGAATCACGCTTCACTATCTGGCAGTCTGATGGACGAATCTGGGTTTGGCAGATGCCAGGAGAACACTACCTTCCGGAATGCATAGTGCCTACTGTAAAGTTTGGTGGAGGAGGGATAATGGTCTGGGGCTGTTTCTAGGTCCCTTAGTTCCAGTGAAGGGTATTCTTAATGCTACAGGATATGAAGACATCTTAGCCAATTGGGCGCTTCTAACTTTGTGGCAACAGTTTGGGGAAGGCCTTTACTGTTCCAGCATGACTGTGCCCCTGTGCACAAAGTGAGGTCCATAAAGACATGGTTAGACGAGTTTGGTGTGGAGGAACTCGATTGGCCTGCACAGAGCCCTGACCTCAACCCCATTGAACACCTTTGGGAGGAATTAGAACACAGATTGTGAGCCAGGCCTTCTCGTCCAACATCAGTGCCTGACCTCACAGATGCTCTTTTGGCTGAATGGGCACAAATTCCCACAGACACACTCCAAAATCTTGTGGAAAGCCTTCCCAGAAGAGTGGCAGCTGTCAAAGCTGCAAAGGGGGGTCCAACTCCATATTAATGCCCATGGTTTTAGAATGGGATGTCCAACAAGCTCATATAGGTGTGATGGTCAGGTGTCCACTGACTTTGGTCATATAGTGTACATAGACCAACCATATTTTCTTATTAACTGGCTTCATATCATAGACCTTGAGTCTAAATGCCACATTGATTCTACTAGGCCTTTAAAGCTCTACCTTGTTTAATTGTAATTAATGATGGAACATTTTGTATATTTGTTCCTGGCAATCCTGATAAATCCATTTGCTTTTGTTAAACACACAAAGCACACATGCAGAATAATTGTCTATTCATTTATAAGTTTATAAGTTTGTACAATGATGTGATTCTACTTTTAAGAAAGATGCCATTTGAAAGAATATGTTGTACATAATTTAGTATTTTTCTATGGACCTCTCTTTTTTCCCCAAACGCAAAGAAAGAAGAAAAAAAAAAAGGTCACTTTTTTTTTTTTAAAGGGATTCATCCATTTGAAGACAAATTAAGTCTCACTGTTCCTCCGATGATATGAAATTCTGAGAACTTTCATTTTCCTAATTCCTCTCATCATAGGCAAAAATCTGGCACCTTACCAAGTGTCACTCTGAGAAAGTGATTAAACCTGATGGAGGAACGTTATCACCACAGATTTGAGAAGGCCTCCTCTTTGTTGTACTGAGAGAAGAAACGCCTCGTCCATTACATGTGGATGCATAATTAATGAAGATGAGTATGCATAATTCTTGGAACCCGTACTCTGTTCAAAAGACTCTTTCTCCCGCCTCCACTACATAACATTCTGTGATGAAGAGTGTAGAAGACATATGGTGACGAGTAACCATCAGAAGAGGCTTTTCAGTTTTGCTGGAATCTTTTGAATATCTGATAGCATCACCTTTTTATGGAAGTGTCTTATTTTCTGCATTTTCTCCCATTGTCATTTTTGATTTGGTCATTTGTAGTTAAATATCTTATGTATTTCATCATCTTTTTAAGATTGGGACTCATGTTTTTGGTTGTTTCCTCAGTTTTATAGCTTCAAATTGGACATAATTATGAATGAAAATGGAAAACAGGAGAAATGAGCGAATTAAAAGGAAAGTAATGCAGCATGCATTTCCAACATGAGGTCAATTCTAAGTTACCTGTGAAGACTGGTTGTGCCTAGCAGTTAGACAACGGTTTATTGTTTCGTAGCAAATATTGGACTTGTAATGGACAGAGGTTTACAACAGCCTTAGCTATTCAAAATGTTGACATTCCTAACAACCTACAGTAAGGCCTCGTGAGGGTGACTGATTACAAATACCACAGGTGAACAATTAGGTCCCTCGTTTACATATGCAAAATATTTAAAACTGCCTGAAGGGCCGACAAGAGCAAATAGTGTACCTTTAGAAATGAATGGCTATTTGTGAGTAGACTTTATCCATAACAACCTCCACTGTATTCATGTCTTCTTGATACAGACTACATAACTGATCCACATACCCTTAACATTTGTGAACACACACACACACACACACACACACACACACACAAACACACAAACACACATGCAGAATAATTGTCTATTCATTTATAAGTTTATAAGTTTGTACAATGATGTGATTCTACTTTTAAGAAAGATGCCATTTGAAAGAATATGTTGTACATAATTTAGTATTTTTCTATGGACCTCTCTTTTTTTCCCCAAACGCAAAGAAAAAAAAAAAAAAAAAGGTCACTTTTTTTTATTTTATAAAGGATTCATCCATTTGAAGACAAATTAAGTCTCACTGTTCCTCCGATGATATGAAATTCTGAGAACTTTCATTTTCCTAATTCCTCTCATCATAGGCAAAAATCTGGCACCTTACCAAGTGTCACTCTGAGAAAGTGATTAAACCTGATGGAGGAACGTTATCACCACAGATTTGAGAAGGCCTCCTCTTTGTTGTACTGAGAGAAGAAACGCCTCGTCCATTACATGTGGATGCATAATTAATGAAGATGAGTATGCATAATTCTTGGAACCCGTACTCTGTTCAAAAGACTCTTTCTCCCGCCTCCACTACATAACATTCTGTGATGAAGAGTGTAGAAGACATATGGTGACGAGTAACCATCAGAAGAGGCTTTTCAGTTTTGCTGGAATCTTTTGAATATCTGATAGCATCACCTTTTTATGGAAGTGTCTTATTTTCTGCATTTTCTCCCATTGTCATTTTTGATTTGTAGTTAAATATCTTATGTATTTCATCATCTTTTTAAGATTGGGACTCATGTTTTTGGTTGTTTCCTCAGTTTTATAGCTTCAAATTGGACATAATTATGAATGAAAATGGAAAACAGGAGAAATGAGCGAATTAAAAAGAAAGTAATGCAGCATGCATTTCCAACATGAGGTCAATTCTAAGTTACCTGTGAAGACTGGTTGTGCCTAGCAGTTAGACAACGGTTTATTGTTTCGTAGCAAATATTGGACTTGTAATGGACAGAGGTTTACAACAGCCTTAGCTATTCAAAATGTTGACATTCCTAACAACCTACAGTAAGGCCTCGTGTAGGTGACTGATTACAAATACCACAGGTGAACAATTAGGTCCCTCGTTTACATATGCAAAATATTTAAAACTGCCTGAAGGGCCGACAAGAGCAAATAGTGTACCTTTAGAAATGAATGGCTATTTGTGAGTAGACTTTATCCATAACAACCTCCACTGTATTCATGTCTTCTTGATACAGACTACATAACTGATCCACATACCCTTAACATTTGTGAACACACACACACACACACACACACACACACACACAAACACACAAACACACACACACACACACACACACACACACACACACACACACACAATAATAATTACACCACAAGTATGAATTAAAAATTAAATCTGTAAAAGGCTTGTGGCTTCTGCTTCTCTGAAAAGGAATACATTTCGGACAGTACACACTCCATTGCACTCACTAACTGATGTTAAATGTGACAATTGCAACTTCAATTGTTTTCAACAACACACAACTGATATACACTTGTAAAGATGATGCATTCCACTCCACAAAGAAGCGCAACCACAGATGGGGGGGGAGGAGAGAGAGAGAGAGAGAGAGAGAGAGAGAGAGAGAGAGAGAGAGAGAGAGAGAGAGAGAGAGAGAGAGAGAGAGAGAGAGAGAGAGAGAGAGAGAGAGAGAGAGAGAGAGAGAGAGAGAGAGAGAGAGAGAGAGAGAGAGAGAGAGAGAGAGAGAGAGAGAGAGAGAGAGAGAGAGAGAGAGAGAGAAGCCCAATTACATTAAAACACATACATGTACAATTATAAGTATTATTTTATGGATATATTTCAGAAATCACTTGAAATGCATTTAATCCACTTCCCTGACTGGAGAGGGGGAACAAGATACAAGATCGTCCTTGTTCGCCAGCGTATGACTTATTCATGTAGCGGTACTCGCTGCAACACTGGAAAGTACATCAAAAAGTGTTAATGGTTTCAATATTTAGCTGCTGCAGGGAAGCGCTCTCTAAAGAAGACGAGGGAAAAAAAGGACCCCAAGCTAATGGCTGTGCCTCGCCATTAAAATGAAAAGCTTAATGCATTTTATAATCAGAAGACAATTTGCAAATCATTAAGAGAAATCTAAGATTCCATTAAAATACAAATCAAGTGGCCCTCGCTGGACTAATAATCTTTTTTGATAATATTTAGCAGTCCCCCATGTCTGTTCCCCCCTTCCCTTGGCCACCGCAAATGATCTCCTCCAGAACCTGCGATTTGCTATGACCCACCACTTTAACGAGAGAGAGCCGGGACTGATCTCCTATTCAGAGCAGGTACTAATGAAGAATTCCATATATTCTGAAATTTAATTAAAACCCCAAAGATTTCAAATTAGATGCAATCTGAAGTGCCTGGGGCAGAAATACATGCACTTGGTGGCGAGGGTATCGCGCTGAAAGTTGATATCGTAATTGGTCTTGATGTATTTTTGTGTTGCCAGGGTGAAGAGCAGGAGCTCATAACCATATAAAAATTCTCTGTAGATTACCTGCTCATTGAAAATGCCATCACTCAGGTAGTCCTCTGCTAAATTACCATGCTACTAAAATGCACAAAGTGATTGGAAGGGTAGGTTGGCACAGCTGGCCCCCACTGCCAATGAGTTATGCATGCTTCTCCACCACTGGCTTTCTTTTGTGAAAAATATGCTCTGATGAATGTTAACATATAATTGGCATTCAACCTGCGTAAGTCAAACCGTTTTGTTATTTCCTTTGAAAATGATTTGTATCCTGGGCAGTTTATTATTTTTCGAGGAAGCAATTGGTCGTTTAATGACACCGAGGTAATCAAAAACAATTTTGATTCTCAGACACAGATCTCGGTATAGAAGCGACACTTTCGTGTATTGCTTACTGTTATGTTTAACCCGTTAACTGTCACCCCCTATTTTTTGCATTCACGCCTATTTGGACATACCTAAATATAACAGTTCATAGCTCTCGATACTGTGATGGCCACTTGCCTACATTTGGTATCATTTGAAAGGAAAAGCATTGTAGTTTATTGGGGTGTGCTCAAACAACACATCCAAAAGACCGAAGATCAAACATACAATAAAGTAGGCTTTTATAGTTTTCTTGTGTAGAACCTCATGTTCGAAAAGCAATAGTCACATTTCATGATATACCAGTGGATATTTATCCTTGTCCTATATGTGAGCTAAGTCTGTGCAAACAAACAGACTTCTAGACTCAAGGACTCATGAATTAGAAGCCCTTTAGTGAGTGGTGTCACCGGTGGTCTCCAAGTGTCCTAAAACCTATCCAAGGTAGCCAAATTGGCCCAATGATTTCTATTCACTTCTGTGACACCGGGAAACATACTAAAACATTTTGATAATAAAACCATAAACCACCATTTCTATCACCCAAACCATTATGGATTGTTATTTTGCTGCCAAAACAGATACTAATGTGATAGCTAAAAGCGTCTCCTAATGTCTACAAATGGCACAATACACTTCTGTGACAATGAGAATCATACTACAACATCTTGCCTATGAGACACACACCAAAGTCAAACCAAAGAATTGTATAGCAAGAACAAATGGTAACCAACCAATGGTAAAAAAAAAAAAAAAGCTCAACAAGCATTTACTGTACCATTATCAACTTAAAAAATAAAATAAAACAGCAACAGCTGTCAAAATTAGCTAAATAAATCAAATATATCAAAATATTGCACCAATATAAATAATATAATAATAATGATAATGTTAATAACAATAATATAAAAATAAAAAATTACACTTCTGGTAATTGTCTGCCCTCATTGCACAAAACTATTTACAGTGGCAGTTAGTGTTCTGTAGTCAGGCAACACAGGAAAAGCTAAAGGTTTTTTTCGTTGGGCCAGGCATTGAAGCAGTCTGCCACAGGACATTAAGTTAACATCAAGTTAATGATAGGTGTCTTCTGGTGGCAGCCTACTAGCTGACTGGTAGCTACTCCCTGGTCGTAAACGGAATCCTGACCGTTGAAAAAGGTTTTCTTTGGGGCATTTGGTATTGTAAAACCAAATAATAAATCCAAATAAACTATGAGAAAAGTATAGAGTTTTCCAAAACTCCGAAGTCCAGGCACTCTCTTCAATCGCATGCCTCTTCATTAGCATCATGTTGTGCACATAGCACATTCATGATAGTAAATGCAAACAAAAGGAAACCTTATACAGTTGTAAAGGATAACTTTGGCACTTTAGAACCATAGACAAATTTCAGCATACATAGAGGGAAGTAATATCAATTATGCCCCTGGATCATGCCACATGATAGCACTGGTTGCCATTTGGGGGGTCTGTTTGGCCAATACTTATCGGAGAATGATGGGTGTGCGCTTATTTTGTAGCAAGAATTTACCATCGCGAGGATACAACACTTTCCAATGTGAAATATAAGCACATATCTCGTAGACCCAGAAGAATGACATCTTTGCTGTTGTTGGTGCATACAAAGTGCATAGAAAACATTGAAACTCTCTGGATTTGGCTTGCTCTTGTGACAAAACAGGGTCACTACTTTTGTTTGTTAGACCCTTACGGTGATCAGGATGCGCACATTATTAATGATCTATCATATTCTGGGACTTCTAGACTTCACCAAAGGTAAGGAGCAGCTATTCTTCTGGAGTATCTTGCCTTGAATCGGGATGGAATTTATTTTGCGACTTCGCAGTTGATGAATTGGCCTGCATTGTTGAAAAGACGAGATTCCACCCAATCTGTGCATATAACACATGTCCATATTTTCGGTACATTTAACTGTGATATTTAAAGAAAAATGTGCTATGTGATGTAGACGGCCTGGCGGCGGTATTAAAAATGCCTTTGAGCATCTATTATTTTTCAGTATGCTATGAGTCTGAATTAACTTATGACAAAGTAAGGGAAGTCTCTCCATTTCCTCATATGAAATGTCACTTTTGCTCCCTGCTCATACATTTTTCACAGAGAAAGCAAACATATTTTCCAAGACAATAACAGTGTCATAACATGCAAGTCCACAGAATATTCCTGCATTTAAATTCAATAGCTCCTGTAAATCTGTCATACTAATACTTTTTCAGCAGGGTGTGTGCATGTATGCATGTATATAAACACAGACCTACAGGCACACATGCACACACAAATGTACACCTCATAAAATTATTGTAAACAGCTAACACATTTCAGCTTTTTTATAGGCACTGTATGTATGATAAGAGAAAGAAAGAATTAACCCTGGTAGTGAATGTCAGCTTGCTGAATTAAGCAATGTCTGTTGAGCTTAAAGGGGCAGTTTAAAACCAAATAAATAGATAAATAGATAAATAAATTATGACTAGGTGTGACCTCTATTTTGGTACAATCCAAAGAGGGCAGAAGCTTGTAAAAAGCCTTTAGCAGCATTTAGCAATGTAACATCACTCTTTCCATCCCACATATTCACACATGAAATTGTAAAATATGTACCTGCCAATCATTCCCAATTTGAATTCTCCTTTGACATGGATGAGAACCTGGAAGATTGAAATATGATAACTTGTTCTCACCACAAAGATATGTCTGGCAATGTGAGAGCAGTAATTTTGCGGAACCTCTGTTTTCAAATAAAATTTTCTGTGGAAAAGTGAAATACAGAGAGCAGCTCAAGTCAAAAGTCTGACAGACCTATCAATCTTTATGACGTAAATTGACGTTATGATGTCTGAAAGGATATGTTTTGAAGGTTGGTCATGCAACACCAAAAATTGAGATCAGAATTCAGAGTGGACATTGATCTTTCCTCACTATCTTTTGGTCTTTGATCTTTAAAGGAAAATCTTTTAAGCTAAGTTTTGTTTTGTTTGGGTTCTATCCACACAAATGCACATGCCATGTTTTTGCATGGAGGTAAATATTTTAAGAAGTAATTTCATAAACCCAAAAAGTGACTACACATAGGCTCAAAATTATCAAGTAATTTCAGTAATTATGGTGCCAGGAGTGGGGTTTATTTCTTTTTCCTCCATTCAAAACAAAACAATACAAAACAAACAGCAACAAAAAATAACATGGAGTGATGATTTTCATTAGTAAAATAATTATTTAGCAACATTATATGTTTAATATGGCAAAATAGGGATTTAATTTGCTCCCCTCCAGCACCAATGAAGAGAGATCTCAGTACATTATTGTCAATGGTCAGTTCACAAAATTTGAACAATTGTCTATTCTCTGTGTTTTCCCCCCTCTGGTTTTGACAAAGTTAACAATGGGCTCATTGAAACTAAACAGCCTTCACATGTTCTCATTTCAAAAACCTTTAGCCAGTGAATGTCAAGAGATTAAACTGCATTATTTTCCATGTCCATGCCAAGAATTATGGAGAACCCAGCCAAGACTAACACAGCCAGTTGGAGTGGCCGCATATTACGAACCATCATAACCAGCCCACAATACAGTTATGTGGTGTCTCTCGTTTCCTGTGCTATAAAATATATCATTATGGCAACAGTGTGGGTAGAACATTATTGAACTGTCAGTCAAAGCTAAGGTCTGACTGAAGGTCTAGTGGGTGGCATTGGGGATATTGGTCAGCTACGAACCTCCTTGCAGGAGAGGGTGGTGAAAGGCAGGCAGAGGAAGTTTCTCCACAGTCCGTGGCTCGTTGAAGTAAGCCTGCAGCCAATCCACAGAGAGACGCAGAGGTGTAGTTATATCCTCTTGGCCCTTACACACAACACAAGCTGATGGGCCTTCGTCAGCGCTGTAGAAAGGATAGTATTGGTTAAACATGCACAATTAGGAGTCTCAGGAGATTTTGTACCTTTGTACTGATGGGTGCCCAAAGGACGAATCTAAATATTCTCAATTTATATTAGAGATGCACCGATCGATCGGCCTCTGACCGGAAATGGCCGATTTTCAGCTGATCGGCCTCAATCGGTGACTTGATCCCGATCACTCCACATAGCCGATTCTGTCGCGGTTGGCTCCTCGCCCCCTCTTTTCACGTGACGTGCGCGTACCCGTGAGCCAATGCAGACAGATCAGATGAGCGCAGCGCTGAACACTAAAGCTTTCAGTTTGTCATACATGTCAATCGAAAATAAGCCGCGGAGGAACAACCTCGAAAACGTTCGAACGACCAACCTAATCATTTAGGTTGACCAACTCGTTTTTCTACAGTACCGTAGGTACCGGGTTAATTAATAATGAACTTCGTTGCGCTAGTTCGGTTCCTCTGAACCATTTTCCATTAATAGAACATGGTGGTAGTGCATACACTTGACGTAATAATGCCCTGCTGAAGCACTGAATTGCACTGAAATCATTATGTTCGCTAATGAGTGACGTTATGAAACAGTGCTATTCACTCATACAAATCTAACTTATTAGACCTAATGATAAATTCAAACGATTTCTAGCTAAACCACAGCTGTGCGTTTCCACTATCAAACAAACTCAGAAACAGCAAGCATCGCCTTTTCCAATTACTCCTAGTTTGAAACATTTTTATCTAGGCTTTGAAGCTAGTTAAAGTCGTAGTCGTTAGGCTACCTGACTCACGCAAATAACGAAATTCTGCTGAAGAGCGGCTTGTTTCAATGCCTTTGACAAGCTCCGCAACTGAAACATCCGCCCTTATATCGCTACAAGTGTTTTCCATTGCACTATATAGAATTGGGATCTACTCTAATCCACCTCTAGCAAACAAATTAGTCTAGCGCATCATAGGTTCGAACTAACCTGTTTTCCATTAGCATTGTCGCAATAACTTTCTGATGCACATCAAGTTGAAGCCATATAATTATTTAATGGAAAAAGGGCTTGTGTCATCTGTCATCAGAATATAACGTTAGTGTTTTAAATAAATATTTCCGGACTAATGGTCTGTCACCATGTCAGTACATTTAAACTACTCTTGTTTCTTTTTATTTATTACTTAAAGGCTACATGCCACTGTTGTTGGATTCTCTTTTATTCATCATTGAATTTAATTTGCACAAAAAAAGAAAAGCTCTGTCCAGTAACCTGGAACACTTTTTTTTATTTTTGAAATGTGTTTTAGTGAGACCTACCTCATGCTTCTGACCTACCTCAGAATTGTCAATCTTAATTTTCTATTAAAGCAAAGTTACAAAAATGTTTGTGTAAGTTGTCAATTATTGTTTTTAGGAAAAAAAAAATCGAATCGGCCAAAATCGGTATCGGCAAGTCAGACTAATCAAAAATTGGAAATCGGAATCGGCCAAGAAAATCGCAATCGGTGCATCTCTAATTTATATACATATAATTGTCACTGAAGTGGTAAGTACCACAATCCAACTCCCTTGCAATTTTAAATAACTTTTTTATTGCAACATGGAACTTTAAAACAAAACATCAATTTTCTCCATCCAGAAGTCTCTCCAATTCCTCCTGGCCACGTGACAAGTTAGTTTCTTAATGTACACTGTGAGCAGAGATATCACTGAATGACATTAAAAATAGTCATTCAGACAACCCTTCTACCCACACTCACACATTCAAACAGTGAGCCACAATGCTCTGTGTAGGCACATTAATGTGAGTAACATAATCCCCCCCCATATAAACAGATTGAATGAAAGGCTTAAACCATCACAGAATATTACTATCAGAAGCTACTAGTATAAGCATGCTACTATGTTGCTATTAAATTCCATAGTAATATAATTTCATAATATAATATAAAGTTTCCTTCCTTTAAATGTTTATATAGACAGTATGAATGGCTTGGTTTCATCAGGTCCTTGATAATGCCTCTTGAAAAGCTGATACATAGATGTGTTCAGATGGTTACCCTCATTCTAGTGAGGTCCAGGGAGCAAGGAGCAAGGAGCAATACCATCAAAATGGATGACCTTTAACAAACATTAACAAACCCATGACTTCACAAACGGTGCACCAGGGTACACTGACACACAGAGCAAAGAGGCTGGAATTAGGAACATCTTTGTCTGTTAACATTGTGTCCTTACAGGATGGCTCGTAACATATTCCCCAGATATCCCTAGCGTCTCACTACACAAGTTCAAATAAGTCAGGCAGCATGAAAGGTAGTGTTAATTTCAGCGTTTCAATAAATCCATAAAATATAGGTAAGTTAATGTGGCATCGAGTAACATAAATGCCATTTAGCAGGTAACAATTCCTTAAGCCAGAAAGGAGTGGGTATTCAAATGAGTGCCCAATAAAGATTTATGCTCTGATACAGGCTTTCCAGCATATGGTACTTTGGTAATTGCCAAAACACTATGTTCACTTCAGACAACATCTGTTCACAACTGAGCAGTTTAGTGAGTTGCTCATGATGCAGATGTTCTACGAAACAGCCTAAGACATATACACTGCTCAAATAAATGAAGGGAACACTTAATCATCACAGTATAACACCAAGTCAATTAAACTTCTGGGATATCGATCTGTCCAGTTAGGAATCGTAAACGGTTGTGAATCAATTTCACCTGCTTTGGTGCAAATTAAGTTGACAACAGGTGGACAGGAGAGGCAACAGCAAGACAACCCCCAAAAAGCAAATGGTTTTGCAAGTGGTGGCCACAGACCATTTCTCTCTCCTTATCCTTCCTGACTGATTTTCCTCTAGTTTAGCATTTTGCTAGTGCCCTTGTCACTACTGGTAGCATGAGGCGGTACCTGCAGCCCATTCAGGTTGCACAGGTAGTCCAGCTCCTCCAGGATGGCACATCCATACGTGCCGTCGCAAGCCGTTTGCTGTGTCTCCCAGAACCGTCTCAAGAGCGTGGAGGAGATACCGGGAGACGGGCCATTACACGAGGAGAGCTGGACAGGGCCGTAGAAGGGCAACAACCCAGTGGCAGGACCGGTATCTGCTCCTTTGTGCGAGGAGGAACAGGAGGAGCACTGGCAGAGTCCTACAAAATCTCCAGCGGGCTACTCGTGTGCATGTTTCTGACCAAACTGTCAGAAACAGACTCCATGAGGGTGGCATGAGGGTCCGATGTCCTGTAGTGGGACCTGTGCTCACAGCCCAGCACCGTGCAGCTCATTTGGCATTTGCCAGAGAACACCAGAATTGGCAGGTTCGCCATTGGCGCCCCGTTCTCTTCACAGATGAGAGCAGGTTCACACAGCACATGTGACAGATGTGAAAGAGTCTGGAGACGCCGTGGCAAACGTTATGCTGCCTGCAAGATCATCCAGCATGACCAGTTTGGCGGTGGGTCAGTGATGGTCTGGGGAGGCATATCCTTGGAGGGTCGCACAAACCTCCACGTGCTAGCCAACGGTACCGACTGCTGAAATCCTCAGACACATTGTCAGACCTTACGCTGGTGCAGTGGGCCCTGGGTTCCTCCTGGTGCAGGACAATGCCCGGGCTCATGTGGCCAGAGTGTGTAGGCAGTTCCTGGATGACAAAGGCATTGATGCCACTGACTGGCCCTCACGTTCCCCAGACCTGAATCCAATTGAGCACGTCTGGGACGTTATGTATCGGTGCATCCGCCGCCACCAAGTAGCGCCACAGACTGTCCAGGAGCTCACTGATGCCCTGATCCAGGTCTGGGAGGAGATCACCCAGGACACCATCCACCGTCTCATCAGGAGCATACCCAGACATTGTTGGGAGTGCATACAGGCACTTGGGGGCCATACACACTACTGAGCCACATTATGAGTTGTCGTGATGAAATTCACACAAGTTGGATAAGCCTTTTTCACTTTGATTTTCGGTGTGATTTTGAATCCAGCCCTCAATGGGTTAATGATTTTGGTTTCCATTGACCGTTCTTACATCATTTTGTTCTCGACGAAGTACACAATGTAATCAATAAAGATTTTCAACTTGGAATATTTCGTTTATCGAGATCCGCGGTGTGATTTAAGTGTTCCCTTAATTTCTTGGAGCAGTATAGTTAGACTATTTTGACAAAAACAATGATGCTCCTGATATGGATCCTAAACTGTTGTCCACCAGCACACCAGAAACATGACAATTTGCTCTTGACTAATACATGACATAAATTGTGCTTTTTTTAATGGGATGCAATGATCTTTAACAGTACTTCATTATCAGTGACTTGCTGTAGTTTTTCAGTCAGGCAATTATATCCTTATTTAAGTTTCATTTTATGCCATTCTCTATGACTCAGAAAGTAGGATTTTCTTTTCTTATATGAACCACTGTGAATAACACAACAATAATTGCTAATAAATAATTTGTCTGATAAACTAGTCTGATAAATGAATTAGTCTGACAAACAATACTATTACAATGTGGTCCAATGTTTCTCATAGTTACAAGCAATCGGGTTGCTCCCCCGCAGGCAGTGTGGTATAATGGTTAGGGAACTGGGCTGGTAACGTTAAGGTTGCAGGTTTAATCCCCAGGTGGGACACTGCCGTTGTACTCTTAAGCAAGGCACTTAACCTGAATTGCTTCAGTTAATATCCAGCTGTATAAATGGATTGTAAAGAAATGTAAACTGTAAGTTGCTCTGGATAAGAGCATCTGCTAAATGCATGTAATGTAATGTAATGAAGAGTGTTGCCAGCCACGGCTTCTTTTCTCTCTGAGGCCCATCAGCTGAGCTTCGCAGACATTGGAGGACTGCACTTACTGCTGGCAAGTCACTGGCCAGCGGAGTCACTCCTGCTCAATGGAAGCCTTGTCCTAAAACCTCCTGCCTGGGCGACACTATAGAAAACTGTGCAACTGTGCAAAATCCTGGCATGGCCAGGATTTTGGAGCATGGGGTACATCACTCTACCAAAGACTTGAGCTAATTTAGTTGGACATGCAACTAGGGCTGTGACGGTATGACATTTTCACGGTACAATAATCGTTTTTGTTATATCATGATATCAGTTTTTAAGCTAAAAAAAAGTATCTCAGTCAGTTTATTGTATGGCTCTTTGCAGACTTATATACCATTGTAATTAAAAAATAAAACAAAAAATGCAACTGAATATGGTTCACTCCTTGTAATTGTATGTTTAAATCTATTTAAATCATTCACTTTGCGAATTAAGTAACATTTTGCTTTATCGTGTTTATCAGCTTATCGGATCTAGTACTATTTTTAGCCACTCACTTTTTCCATTGTGGCATAACATGAAGGATGATGCTCACGCAGATGGGATGCAAGGTTTGACATGTTCCCTCTTCTGTCCATTACGTTTCACACATTCTCTACAGATGGGAGATTCTTTCTCAATAACACAATTTTTTTCTGAATCCAAAGTGAGCCCACACGGATGAATGAGTTTGCTTTTTGGGGGGATATAATTAGTCGTTACAGACCGCCTGGGCATCGGAATCAGTGTCGGACATCGCAAGTTTTATAAAGGACTACAAACTGAGATTTATGCCATGTAGCTAGCTAGCTACCTAGCAGGGTTGGGGAATGTGAGGGAGCTGTCTGCACATGCGCAATCACGTTGTAAACTAAACTAAATGCAAGAACAGCCAAATAGGTGGTGGGATTAAATTACATTAACATACGCCCCAGGTGCAGTATTATATTATTGAATATGGGTTATTTAGACATTTTAGTAGGGTAACGGTTGAAATATTTCCCCCTGCAGGAAAATAGCTTTTGCCACTATTTACTATCACAGTATTTTGTTAAGTTTATGATAGTACTATTTCATATTGTAATATTGTGGTATACCGTCATCCCGGTATTCCGTCACACCCCTACATGCAACCCTGAAGACCAGTCATTTATACATTTTTGAAAGACCAGTGAATTACTTTGTGATGTATTACTGAGGGCAAAGCCATTACTTAACACATGATTGTATTATAAAATGGAAAAAAAGAAATGGCCCAGTTTGTTCTCTGTGGGATAGCAGAGTTACAGTAAGCTCCTATTGGGACTTAAAAGGTTATTTAACAATCATGTTGCCTATCACATGAGCAATGGTGAGGCGGCCTACAATCCGAATCTCCACTGAACCAACAATGAAGACATGCCATTGCACAAAATGAAAAAAAAATATTATAACTACTAATGAGCAGCATAAGTTCTTCATCCATAACCTGAAATCGATATCTATTATAATTGTAAGATATAGAATAGATAGATAGATAGAATACGTAAGATAATATTAAATAACTAAACATCAATTTTCTGTAATATTTTCATGGCAAGATAAGTATTTCTGTATCTGCTTCTCTATTTCTAATTCTCCTGCTGCCAAAAGTCTACATTTGTGAAAAATGAATTCCCATCCATCTAAAATGGTTAATGATGTAAATTGAGCATTCCACTGGTCTCTTTACAAAAAACATGCATCTTAATTTTTTGTAACACATCGGTCCAACAGTCTTTTGGGCTGAAATATTGTTTCAATAACGTGAAATAAATGGGGGGAGGAAACTAAGTGGCAAATCTGTATTTCATCAGTAGCAAGCACCTGCGTGAAGCCTTTGAGGTGTGCAGCTTTCTACTTTGATACTAGTCTTTTTACTAAAGGTTCTAATCCAGTTCAATGTACTGGAAATCTCTCACAGCCCAACAAATAATTAAGATGGTTCAAAACTCCAATGAACTAAACCTAAAGTAGGTTGAGTAGGTAAATGGGGGAAAAAAATAAAAATAAAATGTAATAATAATTTACATTTTAAACTGCCTTTTGTGGCTATACAGATAAGATGCATGGATACATGGGTTTTAAACAAATGGAAGCAAATTTAACACTTTTAGTCAACAATGGCCAACTCAAACATTACCCTTGTTCTGGGGAGCATCTAAAGGTACTTGATAATGTAAATTCAAATATAGAAAATGACAAATGGGCTAAACCATTATGCAACACTCCTCTCTAAACATGTACATTACTGGAACAGAGACCTCAAACAGTGCCATGGGTGGACATACCCTGCAGTTCCATTCACTTGTGTACAGCCTTATAAATCAATAACATTACCACTTAACTTCTGCAGGAAATGGTTTATGTACATTTTAAAAACACAGAGCCTCATCATGTTAGGTCATCACTCCTGCCTCTTACTGCAGATTGAATGTTTATTGGATTCTATATCACAGAACAGCTCTGTTTTTAGGGAAAAAGCTATTGACATAAGTGCCCTGTTATTTGAGGTGATGTTAAAAACCCTTTGGGGGCCCTTAAACAAACAGGCAACACTCATACAACAATCATACTACAAGGACAAAAAACAACAACTTCCATTTTAAATACTACCTACAGCAATTCACATCTAGTACTGACATTCCTCAGAGCCCATTTAAAAGCATGCTCAATCTATCAATCTCTTTGTAAGTGATGAAAGTTTGGAATGAGCCCCGTGCTGGGTGAGTCAATCTACACATTAAACTGCAACGCATGAGATCAGAATGCCATACCACAGGGAGAATGACATATAAAGAATATGGGCAGTGTCCCTATCTGCTCCAGGGACAGCCACTTTAGGAATAAGTCATCAGCATTGAGATGGTTATTAAAAGGAAGGAAAAACTTACCTGTATGTAGACATAGTTAATGAGATGGAAAAACATTCATATTTCAGCCCATACAAAGGAGAACGGCCTCAGCTCAGGCATGGGTAATGAACAGCGGGGCCTCACTTCCCTGTGAACCAGAGGGCCTGACTGACAGAGTGCGCAGTCTGAGAGCACTGTAAAATGGCTGAAAAATGTAGATGACTGGCTACACTTTTAAACACTACGTTGAACCCTGATGCGCATTCTGCAGATGGCCAACTATGTATTTATAAATACATTATTAGAGGTATTATCTCTGTGGACTTACCCCATTTTCGACAGTAATTACGGGAGGGGGTTATTACGATTGAAGAATCAGAACCCCCCCCTCAAGTTTGTCAAGGAATCATGACTGGCATGCTTGGTACCGTATACATACGTTAGCATGTGCTCGGATCAACGTGTGACAAACGTGATTTTGAGCTAAAATGTAATACCCCACCTAACGATTTGTTTTGGTTAATTGCTTTAAACCACGAGGACAAGCCAAAGAAAGAAAATGATCATCTGTGCCATTTTCCACTTTATTAGGGATATCTCCTCCCAACTTCCAATGACCAGAGCCAAAACACACGTTTATGTTAGCTTTGAGTGTTGCGTGCCTAACATGATGAAGTATATGAATTGATATGAATGACTTGCATGTCTACTGGAAATGCACAACTAATGGATTAAGAAATGAACTAATGAAATTGTAAGCACTGGAAAGAACAGTACACCATTAGATTACTGTGCAAAATGAGGTAGTCCAATGATACATTTCTTAGTGTAAGGTTAACATACATGGCACCAGTAAGTATTCCACTTCATTTGTTCACTCTATTGTGAATGGTTAAAACTAACAATATTAATATTATAATGTATTAAGGTAAAAATTTGTGAGCTATCCACAAATAAATAAAACAATCATTCATTCATAAAAGGATCAAATGAGAGTATACAGTACAGTTAAATTATCCACTGCATGTAGCAATGCATGTTGCTAGCTAGCGAACCTCCGTGGGTTGGGAGGAGAAACAGGAAGCTGAAGATAGCAAGTGTAGCTAGCTGCAATTCAGGAGTATCTCAAATGCCGGAAGCTAGCTGGCTAGCTGTTAGCTTTCATGAATGAAACCCTATGTAGCTGTGTAGCTATGTAGCCAGCTGTATGAATGAAACAAGGCAGATGTGGTTTCTATCTGGCTACACCAATGTATTACTGTTTTAGGAGTATACATTTAGTCCGGTTTTAGGGCCCACCTTGTAGTTAGCCTAGCTAACTGAGCCGCACACCAATATGATGCAGGGTTTACATGTGAAATGAGAAGAAATTCTTTACAGAAATATATACGTATTTGTTGGCCATATAAATTATACACCTCTAAAAGCAATACTATTAATCTTTTGGATAGTATTAGATAGCAAGCAAGCAATACTTCACACAGAAAATATTTCTTTTTCCATGTTCTATTGGCTGAAATAGCATGTCACCTACTGCCATAGACTTCAATACTATAAGGAGAAGTTATCGGTTTAAATATATCTTTTGTTGTTTTGTAGATACTGACCATGGGATATCACAGTGTAACACTTTACTTCTATTCCGACTGCCTTCAATGTCAGCTGTACACCAGTGGTGATAACACAGTATACTATAACAAAACAGTTTCCAGAATACAATTCTAGCAACCATAAATCAAGCTCACATTATTAGGATGCTGGCAGGGTCATACACTTGATAAGGTTAGAGGGGGCACGTATATGTTCCTATTAGACAGCCAAGGAGAACACTAACTGTTCGTGTTTTCTTCCTCTCTCTCTCTCTCTCTCTCTCCTCTTTTAGTCTTTCTCTCTCTCTCCTCTTTTAGTCTTTCAGCTCTATTCCACATTGTTAAGTATTCTCATCTCCCACTCCTGTTCTATTCATGCCGCTGGACTTCTTGACACCTCTCTAGCCGGGCCACTGTGCTCCTGGTCAGACTCCTCTTTGGCTCCTATTTATTCTGACAGCGACACTAACTCCTCATTGTCGTTTCCCCGACACGCCTCACTGATACGCTTTAGTAACCTCCAGCCTCTGGCTTTTCCTGCAAAGGCGTGTTTGAAGCTGGCCTCTTTTTCACAAAGGCTATTTGAGTGCCACTTATCTCTTTTTCCCTGGTTTTATACATACATAACACTTAATGTGTTTAAAGAGCACCCGAGGCTGGTCTTTGAGGAACATATCAGTCGTTGACCCTACAATTTTCTAATCAGGGGCTTTAAATACATGAGACTCTGCTGAGCAAATACAGAAAAAAGAAAGATAAATTGACATACTGTTTGACACTTTGTAAATTTTACAGTAGAGCTTCACCACTCATTCTGAAGTCGTGTCAGTCTTTGGGGGGTGGGGAAGGGAGTTTTTATTTCTGTTCAATTTTCACAATGTATACTGGTAAGCCAGCACCGCTGGAACAAACCCCAGAGTATAGAGTCCTTTATGACACACATCACACAAAATACATTACTTTCAAATCAAACAGCTACAGTATAATCAAATTCTCAATTAAATTGCCATCTGTATGCTTTATATTTGTTTAATGATATTTTAACAAATCATTGTGGACACCGTGAAGATTCGACTGGAAAATATGAGTCAACACACAATGTAGGCTATACACATACTCGACCGCGGCCTCTGTCACTTCCTGGAGGCCATCTACCGTGGTGTACCTCCGCTCAGTAAATAAATGTGGCAGTTATGGAAAATGCTCAAACACCAATCCCCTCATCCCCACATTTAGAGATAACCAAGCAAGATTTGGCACAGCTGGGGAGGTGAGAGGTGACTACTGCTTCTGAATGCTAATGCCTCCCCCCTGCCCCTCTCCCCCTTTCTCCTCGCCTACATGGATGAGTGCTTGTCCGGCTCCTTAATTTCACCCCCCGTCCATCTCCTTTCTCCCCACGTAAAGATGTCCAGGCTGCTGCGGGATGATGGAACCCAAGGGGTTGGGGGGGTCTGGGGTAACTCACCCCAGCTGGAGCTGGAGGATCTCACACTTTGCAGGGCAGCAGGGAGGAGCATCCCCCGGTGTGTCTGGGGGCCCTTACCCTGCACTAACACTCATTACCGTGCCTCCCTCCCGGGGCCCGCCGCGCCAGACGCCATCCCGCCATTCCTGCCACGGGAGTCTCTGGGCGATGGCCCGGCCCGCAGGCTCCAGGGCCACTTCGTGTGGTCGTGCGGTATTCACTAACTGGGTGACGGGCTGTCAGATTAGCCACACCTTTCCAAGCGCAACGGCGGCACATACCTTTTTGTGTAAATGGTAAAATAAAATAAGATATTCACACTTGTCTTTTGGCCTTTAATTCCCATATTCTTTATATATATCAAATAAAAAAATAGATATTGTACTTCATCCAATCCCTTGTGGCTGCCCCTTTTTTTGCCGCACCGGTGGTTTTCGGCACTGCGAGTTCAATGAAAGTTGAAGCCGCTGGCTCAGTAAAGACAATGGGTGTCTCATTGGATCGATGCAGAGCAGATTCATGGATATTTGTAGCATGTAGAACGGCGATACAGTGGGCCAAGTGAACAGTAAGAGCCATACATATATAAAGATCAGAAAGAATCTGCATGGCATTTGTGCATCATTGATCCAAAATATATATATATATATATATATTATTTTGGGATTATAATCACTGGGGCAGAGTCAATCAGCTAATCTCTAAGGCCCTCTCTCAGGTTTTTATTATTCACTTTTGTGCATCATTATCACTTAGGCCAACATTACAAAGTTCTAAGTTTCCAATGTGTGAATTGTGAAAATGCTGGTCAAAACACTGATTTAATTTTCGTTAGAAGTTCACTGGTTTGCAGGCGAATGCATCAGCAGAGCGCATATGCTTCCGCTGCAGTGGTACGAACATGGGTTCTGATGGTGCAGAAGTGACTTGAGGCCAG
The DNA here is from genome assembly GCA_029706075.1 of Aldrovandia affinis. Taxonomy (NCBI): domain Eukaryota; kingdom Metazoa; phylum Chordata; class Actinopteri; order Notacanthiformes; family Halosauridae; genus Aldrovandia; species Aldrovandia affinis. Next base: position 232,420 of record JAINUG010000218.1, read on the forward strand.
CCCCATGATTCCAAATTGGGGAGAAAACAAAGGGGGAAGAAAAGTACTTTAATTAGTGAGAAGTTCTTGGCATAAGCACAGCATTCGATTGCTTATCACATATCAGACTGCCACCATTACAGAGGGATCTTTGTAGGAATCAAAATAAATGTCATGTAAATGCACTGATTGCACTCATTCTGCCAATCCATGTACAGAAAATAAATAACAATAATTGTTGAACGATCTGGACTCTGCTGTGGCAGCCTCACTACGTTTATACAGCAGACCAATTCCCACGGTGCAGAAAGAGTTACTGCTTTTAAAATTGCTGATCCTTAACAGAAATGGGAGGTGTAAAATGTGCAAACAAATCCAAACAATTGAACACGCACACATCTAATGCAGCAGGCACTATGAGAGAAAACTTGAAACAGAAAATCTATGTAACATAGAAATCTGGAACCATAAGAAAGAAAAGGGGGCATTTGTTTTTGTCAGGGGAGCAGATTTGTAATATAGCAATCTGGAATTATAAAAAGGAATGGGGACATATCTGTTTCTGTTGTGGGCTGTGGGCTGTGGGCTGTGGGCTGGGGGGGGGGGATGCTGCATTGAAGTTCATAATGTTTTTTTTTAATGATTTTCCCCCAAATAATGAGCAATGATTACAATCATTGAGCTCATACTTAATCAAATTTCAATGTCACTCCGAAAAAGCAGCAACCATGGTAGGTGCAACCAAACATTAAAGATAAGGGAAACGTCCAAAAATACATTGTAACAGGGTATTCCCAGAACATCTGCATGTACCCATCCAGTTTTATCATCAGATTTTCATTTTAAGAGAGGGAAATATATTTAAATATATAAAACGAAATATATCAGAATGAAACATGCGACATGCTGTATGTTTCAAATATGTCTTTACAAATATGTATTAGCTTATATCACCCCATAGGTGATCCTGCATCTAACCGCAGTATCTGGAGTCGCAATGAAAAGTTTAATATTTTAAACTTTTATGAGGACACAACTTACATTCTATGCTAAATTATACGAATGCGAATAAGTGTGATTGGTCGTGACTCCCCAGGAGATCGGTCAGGAGGAATCCAACTGCGTAACCCCTGCTGATATACGGCAAGGTCTGTTCCGCCTCCCGGCAAATGTACTCAGAAAAGAAAGCGGCCACTTCAGGCTGGGTGGCTCCAATGCGGCGTGAGCCATAACGGGCACATGCTCTCACCGAAGTTCTGGACACGCATTGCTCCCAGCACCTGCAAAAATCTAAAACCAACCTCGCCTTAGAGGAGCCTCTGCAGAAGATTGAGAGCAGAAAGGAATTTGCAGATGCAAACAGGGCTACATGTGTGAAGCATTTGGGGGTTAGCCTCAAAGCCTCAGCTACTAGTGTAGTGCTTCCCTGTGGTCGCTCCTGACAAAAGGCAAAAAAGACTCAAACATTCAAGTTTAAAGAGCTGCTATAAATCTTGGTCTTGATGCACTGTTTTGAATATGCTGAGTGGAAGTAGCTAATAAATCACCTCACTGTGCATTATAAGTGCTGTTGATAATAATTATAGTTCAGCAAGAGGCAGTACAGCACCATGTTTTATATGAGGCACCTCAAAACTGCTACATATATAACTGTGTTCAGCACTGTATTCCATATTACTTCTTAGATTAATACGTTTATTAAGAAGGGTTGCTTACATAGTACTTCATGTTTAGTGATTAAGTGCAAAAGTACACGTCTCGAAGCATCCAATTAATAACAGGTGCACAAATCTGCATGCAATTTGCAAAAAACAACAACTTGCATATAAACTGCAACTTATAAAGTAGATATTATTGCACACAGACTTGAAATACACAAAATCAATGTTGTATATTTTGCACAGAACACTCCTATGCTGTATCCGAGTTAAAATTCCAGCAATTTCCAATAACTTTGGCCTGTATAATTTTTCCCCATTCATGTTAATGAAATGTATAAAAATTAATCTAGCCTGAAGGTTGATGTTGCAGAGGCCAAAAAGACAATGCATTTAAAGACAATGAAAGATTAATCATCATGTCACCTAACCAATTAAGATGAAATAGAAAGGGGAAATTCTACATACTACATAGAAAGGGAAAATTCTCAGCAGCCTATGCTCTTCAACCTAACTCATGCTTTTTTGTTTTGATGCTTCCAGAAATGTGCTTTTTTATATACATTATGCCCATTTTCCACATCTGATTTCCACATCTGTCCTACAGTTCAGCAATACAGTGTACTTTATTTTCAACTGACAAAATACTCTGACAAACCACTGCCAGAAATATAGTACTTAGGCCTTTTTAGACTTTTTTATAGGTGGCATCATAACAGAACACAAAAGCAGTGCTTTGAAATGTCTCCTATAAAGACCCTGGAGTAGCGCATTCTTGTAATTTTTCTGATTGTGATTTAAACATATACAGGTACAATGCCCCTTTAAAGTCTACACCCCATCTAAAAAATGTCACCTTTTGTTGCCTTACTGCCTGAAATTAAAACATAATAAATAAACTTTTCCACCTTTACACATTTTACCCTAAAAATTCCTGAACCTAAAAATAAAAAAAAACAGAATAACTTGGATTGACAAGTCTACACCCCACTGAGTTAGCACCCCTTGAATTACAGCATAAATTACAGCCATGGGTTTGATATGTCTCTACCACGTTTGCACACCTAGACACCTCAACACGTGAGCTTCACAAAGCTAATATTTATGGTAGGGCTGCCATTAGGAAACCACTTGTAACCAAGGTCAATGCACAACAACGCATAACCTGGTGCAATGCTCATAAAACCTGGACTTCTCAGCAGTGAACTAAAGTAATCTGGATGGGCTTAAGTTGGATAAGTATGGAGAAAGCCAAAGGAGGCCTTCAACTCACATTGCCTATTCCCAACTGTTAAACATGATTATGGATCTGTTATGGTATGGGCAGCCATCCAGTGGAAGTCATTGGGTCTGATTATTACTCTCATTGATAGAATTACATCCAAGGAATATGCCACCATTTTAGGTGACCAGATGCACCCTATGGTGCAAACACTGGCCTCTCCAATCACCAGATCTAAACATCATTATACCTTTATGGGAAGTTCTGGAACGTTGGGTGTTCAGTAGATTTCTACAGTCTTCATCTTTCAAAGAACTAGAATCGTTCCTTCTGAAGAATGGTCCAATATCCCATTACAAACAGTTCAAAATTCGTATAACTAGAATTTCAAGGAGGACTGACACTGTTCTGAAGGGTGGCCCAACTCCTTATTAGTTAATACATATTCATATATTGCTTGGTGTTTCCATTATTTTGGTTACCCCCTGTAAATACAGTGGGTATAAAAAGTATTCACACCCTTTGGCATTTTTCACATTTTATTTTCTTACTTCATGGAATCAAAATGGATTTATTGCCAGTGATCATTACAAAATGCTCTATAATGTAAATAAAATTAAAAAAACAAAACTTAATTAATTACAAATGAAAAACAGACAATAACTGATTCCATAAGTATTCACCCCTTTCGCTGAGACACATCTAAATAAACTCTGGAGCAATCAATTGTCTTCAGAGGTCAAAAAATTATTTATCCACCTGTGTATAATTCAGGTATGTCAAATGATTTAAAATCAAATGCACCTGTCTCTGAGCGGTCCCACAGTTGGTTAGTGCATTTCCAAACAAGAGCTTCATCATGAAGACCAAACATTCAAAGAAAATCTGAGAAAAGGTTCTTCAAAAGCACCAATCAGAGGAAGGATATAAGAAGATTTCAAAGACTTCAATGATTTTCAAATCCCCCGGAACACGGTTAAGTCCATCATTAAAAAATTGAGAGAATATGGCACAACTCTGAATTTGCCTAGAACAGACCGTCCTCGAAAACTGAGCATTCGTGCAAGAAGGGCGCTTGTTAGGGAGGTTATCAAAAGGTCTATGGCAACTCTGATGAAGCTACTCTTCCATGGCAGAGATGGGAGAAATTGTCCATGGGACAACAATAGCCCAGGCACTTCACAAATCTGTGCTTTATGGGAGGTTGACAAAAAGAAAACCATTGTTGAAGAAAACTCACATGAAATCTTGCCTAAAGTTAGCCAGAAGGCATGTGGGAAACTCAAACCAAATGGAGGAAGAGTCTATGGTCTGATGAGGGTAAGATTGAACTTTTTGGCCTCAAAGTTAGACACTATGTTTGGTGCAAGCCTAACACTGCACATCATCCCAAGAACACTATCCCTACCATGAAACATGGTGGAGGGAGCCTAATGGTATGGGGATGCCTCTCTGCTTCAGGGACTGGAAAACTTTTCAAAACAGAGGGCAAAATGGATGGAGCAAATCTTGGAGGAAAACATGCTGCAGTCTGCAGGAGACCTGGGACTTGGGAGATTTCTATTCCAGCAGGGCAATGACCCAAAGCATGCAGCAAAAGCCACACTCGTGGAGCTCAAGCAATTTTGTTAAGAAGAATGTGTGAAAATTGCAGTGTCCAGACGTGTCGAATACTCACAGCTGTAATTGAAGCTAAGCCAAGCATTAAGTCAAGGGGGGTGAATACTTTTTTTTTTTTTTACTTTTACATTTATTTTATTATTACAATTATTGTATGGTTTTTTTATTTTTATTAAATGAGAGAATGCTTTAGAGCTGTTCTTTTTATTTGACATTATAGAGTATTTTATGTTGATCAGTGGAAATTGGAAATAAATCCCAATTAAATCCAATTTGATTCCATAAAGTAAGAAAATAAAATATGAAAAATGCCAAAGGGGTGAATACTTTTATACCCACTGTGTGTGTGTGTGTATATATAAATATATATATATATATATATATATATATATACACACACACACACACACACACACAAGTGCATACCTGAATCTAATAAAATAACCTACATATACATGTAATACAGTTCACTCATGGTTGTAAAGCTTTTTTCCCCAGAGTTGTGTCATTCAATATAAGGGGAGGAAAAAAGGGCCTTGGTACCTGGTTTCTGGTGTAATGCACACCAACCACTTACACACAAGTGACAGACCACATTACCCCTTTTCACTTCCACTTTGATTTCCAGATGTCTGTCGACAGTTGTTATGCATTCTCCATTTCTCAGATACAGTGTGGGGCCTGACTCAAAGAAACACAGCAACAGCAGTTATCAGGATGAAAAGAAATAAGCAATGATTCTCATAGGTCAGGGCAGGGCAGCCTGTCAGGGCATTTACTTCTGGGAATGTATTAACAGGTTTATGACTTCCACCCGTTACTTATCCTGACATTGTGAGTTGAGCCTCTGAGTGATGCTTATCCAGAATCTTGAGTAACGCAGTATCCCTGCATTTCCTGTTGCTTACCCCGGTGAGCTCAAATATGCATGGCACACTCCAGGGATATCATATGGACATGTCCACCATATGTTCTCTTGGAATAGCCTATATTCTTTAAAAACATCTGCAATGGTGCACATCTTTCATATACACAGAGTTATGTTGAGCTTTTTCACGGTTAGCATATTCAGCCACATATTTAAAGTAAACGGGCTAGTACAAAAAAAACAATATGGCTGAATGTTTTGTTGTTAACCCTACGATGGCTATTTTAACAGAGATGGAGGAAAGGGATTTTTTTTTTGTTGCCTGTGTGGCTTTCGACTTTTGGGAGAAAGTGTATCGCACCTTGTGTCTGGTGGGAAAGCTGCCATATGGTACTGTGAAACCGGTGGCTGCAACACCTAGCAAACTGAAGAGCTTTAACAAAAATATGAGGCACATTGCTGTCGGACTCCAAGTGACACGATTCCCAGGGTGGACATCACGATTACCGTTATAAACAGGGTAGTTACTGGAACAGAGAAACAGAAAGGGAGGATCTCTCTCCTTATTTTTACGTTTTTAAACCAAAGTCATTCAAAGTAATTAAATTAAAGAAAGGCTTGTAAATATCACAATATTTGATTAACAGAGTCAAAGTGTATAACAGAAACTGGCATATAAGGGCAATCTAGAGTCTACTTGTATGTACCCTGAACTGCTACAGAATATTCTTTATGTAACGTTTTAAAGGATTAAACATGGGAACTTTGCGTGAGTAACCCTATTCTGGTCTGAACTCATATTACCATTTACTTTATAAATCACTTTGCCTCAATCAATTATTTTCTATATTATAAAACATATCTAGGCCTATATATTAATTTGACTTTGTAGCATACAAAGGCCAATGTTTCCTTAACATGCATAAATCAGAAGTCATAATCCAGCATATAAAATATCTAGGCCTAAATCCTATTACACATATGTTTTTAAATAATGTAATGCATTATAACAATAAACTAAAGAGATAAAGGGCATCAGATATGCATTATTCATGGCAATAACATGAAATCATTGTGAAAGTATAAATACCTGCACTGACTGGACTGGATGCTGTGACTCTCGGCTTCTGTTTGCATCCTAAAGAACAGGGATCATAAACCTAACTTGTACTGACACCAGGGCGGATGCAGCAATATCTAGCCCTTTAAATATTTAACCACCTTTTTATAAGTTAATACATTTTGTATTGGGAGACTGTCTGTTGGAATCTGACCAGTTTTGAATTGTATTGTTGTTGTTAAGTGGAAATACAGTGACAAGAATACGCACATCCATCACCAGAAAGTAGTCTGGTTGAATCCAGCCACTCGACACAGTTAAGGGGGCAGAAAGCTTGTTTCCCGTCCCCAGAGACAGACCTGGCCGCAAAGAGTGGACCAGATAACAGCCGGGTTCAGTCACTTGAAGTAATCCTTTAGTGACTAAAATGACTGGAGTGACAAAACGCGGGACTGTGATTTACACTTTTGGACATTAATACAACTGGATACTTTGAGGGTTCCATTGAAGGGATCAACGAGGAAAAAGGATTTTGGAGAATGCCCGCTGCCATGGGAAAAATAAATGGTGGGAAATGTCAGAATGGAAATCCGGGAAGCGTGAAAACTGCCAGACCACTTTCCATTGTGCAGCAATGTCTGTCTGCCTCGCCTAGAAACACCGTTCTGGCAACTCTTAACAGGATTTGACGGCATGTTCTCTTAATTAATTTAAGATGTCAAGAATCTCAGGGGGAGGTTTGATGGGTGCAAGTTCCAGCAATACACCAGAGTAATACATTTTATCTGAAAAGAATCCAGCAAAGAAGGAAATCTGGATGAGGCCATGATGTTTCTTCAAACAACTAAATAGAGTACTGGGAAAATGAAGGGAGAAAAAAATGTTAGTGTTTCTGTGTCAACTTTTTAATTTTTTTTCATTTATAATCTCCTGACATAGACACGTTTGAGTGTTCTGTGTACATTGCCCAGTGTCACAAGGTGGATAATCATGTTCTCAAATTGACTGGCTGTTATGCAACAGTGCTCAACATACCAGTTCATTGCACCTGATATTTTCAACAGCATGATTTGCAAACTGAATGAAAACATATAAAGGCAGGATGTATTTTAGATCACAATTGTGAAATGAGAGAGAAAAATCGGAGAGGGGGAGCTTTTTCTTTTTTAGAAATTAAGAAAAATTCATAAAAGGCAGTGCCTACAGCTAACCCTTCTTCATGCATATATCAGGCTAGTTAAAGAAAAACATTCTAAACATCTAGCACTAAAAGGGAAAATTAGAGAAGATATATGAAGGTAAAGGCTTAACTGATAAAAGTTTCATAGTTTCAAGGGTGTAAGTAGGGTTTTTTCAGTGCTATAAAATGAATCAATTTGCTAGAGATACATTGCATGTAGAACCATGTGAAGTATTAATAGGCCACAAGTGTGCTCTGTTACATCATTGCTGTGTAAACCAATTTTCATTTAATTTGAACAACTGAAGAAAAAATCTAATCTCTTTCAAGCATAATTATCATCATACCACTGTTAATGCTTTTACAGGCATACATCATACAAATGTCATAATTCTAGTTCTCCATACAATTTAAGCAAAAAGGTGGAAATTACATTCCACATAAAAAAATTTAAATGCAAAGTCTGAAAATTGAATTATGGGTTGATTTAAACTGAGATCCCAGAGGAAAGAAACTGTTAAAATTACCTGCAGTAATTTGGGAACATTTAGATGCTTTAAATGAATTGTTTTTTTATGCATGATTTTACACAGGGAAAATTGTGCCAACTTATGCACTATATTCATTTTTGTGAGAATATTGAGGTCAGAATCTCTATAGACTAGACTTTGCGCTGCAAAATGAAATATGTTCCCTTGACAGCAAAAGGCGGAAAGTATAATAAATAAAATATTATGGAGATGTGTTTCTAATATTGTATTGTCACAATCAATTTCCCATTACCCATCCATATTTTGATATACACTATATTATTTTCTCCAAGAAATTCACTTTATGGAGCTACTGACTCCAGTTTACATACAAACTACTGTCTACTAGGAAGGTTGAAAATGAAAAGCCTATGGCTATATGCACAATGAATTGAGCATTTAAATTACAATTAGATTAGTATGTATACAGCTCTGAACATTTCTGTTCATTCATAGACGTGAGGAGAAGAGTGATTTTGTCATCACAAGTAAAACAGAGCTGAGGAGAATTGAATCAAATGAGCTACCAGCAAGCAGGAACAATGAACTATTCCATCAAACTGTGAATCATAAGATATGATAACCATATTCCCCATTAGCAAAGATGGTAATCAGAAGACATCATTTTAATAAATAGGATTTACATGAATTTACAATGATATATATATATATATATATAGATATTGTATACTTGCATGCTTTTTTGTCAGGTTTCATTTAAGTCTGATTAACTTATGGGATAATGAGGCTATAATATAATAATAATATAAGTACACTGACTCTCATTACTATCTAAAAGATGGCTCCATGGCCATAATGCTCTCTGAGGATACCAAGGTCATTTCGAATTTTCTGTGACAAAGTTTTCTTTGATCTCTGTAGATCCAGTTGCATTACTATGATTACTATAATATTAAGAATGCCAGAATTACATACAATACACACAATGAAATAAAATGCATTGTATTGTTTTTCATAAGTGTGCATGTATCATCCTTCATTAAAAACAATAAACAGATTGGAATGCAATGTACATCAATGTATTGTTCCTCCTTTCGAGTGCATTTCATTTCCTGACAATGTTTTTCTTGTGCCATGTTGAATTTCATTCGACATCTCAGAAACAAATGCTTAGGCGTACTGCATTTCACTCTGAAAGCGTTACTTTCCTATAAGGGGGCATATTAAACTAAACTGAATGCAAAGCACATGTATTGTATTCAGGTTGGAGTGCATTGTATTTCTAACCTACCCTGCTTTAATCGTGCCAAAATGCAATGAAATACACAGTCCAATCACAGTCCTGGGGCCAGCTGGGAGGCGTGGGTGGCTCAAAATGTACCTGCCCATGAAGCTCATCTCATCTGTACAGTGGTGTATTGGATAGTGTGGGCATACATTGGAAAATCAAATCGCCTCCCTTAAAAAAGAGCAGGAAAGTTAAAATGATCTTCGCAGAAACCTTTAGGTGGTCAGGCCTAACATGTTTCAGGTGATCTGAGGAGGATGACAGCATGTATGATTATTTTCTGCTATAAATATATATAGCCGGTTTCTTAATTATGTAAAATGCTAAAAATAAGCTGTATAGCTCACTGCCATGGCTCTAAATTACCTAACAGATATGGGTAAAGCATGCTAATTGGTGGCATTAAGCATGCCATTCATTTAGCAGACTCTGGGACCTCCTCTTAAGAAATTGTCTTTGAATAGGACCAGTTTCTTCATCTAAAATTAGATGACTATTGCTGAAGTATAGCTCATGCTGCATTAGCCTATATAATTCTACCACGGTTAATTCTTCCTCTAAATCTGGTTAAGATACACTACTATAGCTTGCATGAATACATCAAGCATCTAGTTAGCTAGCCAACTTTGCTATCAATATGGGCACATCCTAGTTAGGGCTGTGACGGTATGACATTTTCACGGTATAATAATCGTACTACTCCATATCACGGTTTTTGCTATATCATGGTATCAGTTTTTAAGCTAAAAAAAGTTTACAACTCTACCTGTTTATTGCATGGCTCTTTGCAGATGTACCATTTCAATTGCAAAAATAAAACCAAAAATACAACTGAATATAGTCCACTCCTTGTAATTGTATGTTTAAATCAATTTAAATCATTCACTTTGTGAATTAAGCAACATTTAGCTTTATCGCATTATCAGCTTATCAGATCTAGTACTATATTTATCCACTCACTTTTTTTCATTGTGGCATAACGTGAAGGATGATGTTCATGCAGGTGGAATGCAAGGTTTGACGTGTTCCCGTCATTACGTTTCCCACATTATCTACAGATGGGAGAGCCGTTCTCAACAACACCATCTTAATTTTCTGAATCCAAAGTCGCTTTTTGGGGGGATATAATTTGTCATTACAGACCGCCACAGGTCCAGTATTATATTATCTAATATAGGTTATTTAGACATTTTTGTGGGGTAACAGTTTAAATATTTTTTCCCTGCATGAAAATAGCTTTTGCCACGTGATTTACTATCATGGTATTACATTAAGTTTATGATAGCACTATTTCATATTTTAACATTGTGGTATACCGTCATACTGTCACACCCCTAATCCTAGTACTATACTAAAGACCAGGGCCTGTATTCACAAATAATTTTAAGGGTAAAAGTTGGTCCTAACTGCTCAATTTAGGAGCAAGTCCCAAAAATAATGGGCGTGTCACTCATAAATTTAGGAGTCCTACATTTTTGGGAAAACAGCTCCTAAGTCCAGGAGAAGTTAAAAGCAGCCAAGAGGACTTCTAAGTCGCTAAAGACCTACTCTAGTCAGTATTCTTGGTTTCATGTTAAATCAGACATGACACGTCAGCTTGGTTTCTGTTAAATCATTTGTATTTTAGAATCTTTATTAGAATATAATAGGGGTGCATCGGATCATTTTTCGGATCAGCAAAAAAAATAATAACGGGACCAAAGGCGCGTTTCGAATGAATGATAATTTCAGTTTTTCAATGTAAGTTATTTCACTAAATCTTTATTCGAAAATTTCACAAAATACATTTTTAGATTCAGTATGCCTTAGGCGATGTAACTAGGGTGGTCTTATGCCTGAATTAATTTAATAAAAAAATAAAAGATTGCTAATGTTTCAATTCTATTTAATTCGGTCGCGTTTCTAAAAACATGCCTCCCAGAAAGGCATTTAGTATGAAAAACAAAGCAAACCAAAACATACATGGTTGTCTATCTCTTCACTGTAACTCTGCATCGAGATTTAGGGAATTGTTACTGTAAAAACAGCGGCAGAAAAACTATTTCTCTATGATGACCCGTCCCCTATATCAGCCAATCACTGTGGGCATTCTGAGTAAGCTCGTTCATGAGAAACAACGTCATCCCTAGCAACGACGTCAACCCCGCCCTCACTCTTAGCTAGGAATTCCTTAGTAAGAGTTGGTCTTTGGAGCTTTGTGAATAGGTTTTAAGGTGGGACTCCTAACTAAAAGGTTTTAGTGCGATTTAGAAGTACTCCTAGTGGTAAGATAAAATTATTTGTGAATACGGGCCCAGACCTCTGTTTCTCTCCTTGTTATACCTTTCTGTTATCAGAATGTGTTGACAATAGCCAACTAATGACAAATTTATGTTTTGTTATCAATGGACAAAACATAAATTTAATATTGATTGCTATGGACAATGACAATTGGAGCATTACAAATCAGGTAAGTAGCTGATTTAATTATTGTTACAGAAATAAGTGCACAGAAATTCATTTAAGAGTTCCATATGGATTCTAAGGTAAAGTTTATTTTGAGTGTGATAGATATTTTTTCCTCAAGTTTGATGAGGATTCCTTCATTTATTTGAGTTCTCAGCAAGCTACACAACTGTTTTTGTCCATTAATTTGATGAAGCACATGTATATATACACCATTTAGCAGACGCTTTTATCCAAAGCAACTTACAGTAGTGAATGCATACATTTTTCAGTGTACAGTCCTGGCCAAAAGTTTTGTCGCATGAGTGGACAAAGGTGACAATTGCTAATTACCCAACTCTTAATTAGCTAATAAAGTTAGGAAACAACACAAATTAATCATAAGTGTCTAAAGTTTATTTAGATACCATCAAAACAAAAATTTCATAGATGCTTATAAGGTTTATTGCTTGATAATGATGAACAAGCCAGTTTCTACCTGGACGAAAGTCTTGTCGCAAATCAAATTATAATCAAGAAATTTTATCTTTCTCAAAAAGTAAATAAAATAACAAATGAAAAATCAGTCTAGTATTTCATCATGGACTATAAGTTAAGAAATTAATATCTTGTATGGGTTCCTTTGGCCTGCAGATCAGTTGCCATCCGGTTTGGCAGTCGTCGGGGATGGCATGGAAGGCCATCTTGCAGGCATCCCAAAGCTCCTCCAAGTTCTTCGGCTTGGTCCTCCAAGCTTCCTCCTTCATTCTTCCCCAGATATGCTCAATAATATTCATATCTGACGACAGCTTGTTAGTCCGACTGTCAAAAGCCAGCCCCATGTCAACCGCCTCACAGCTCCAGGAGGAGTGGACGCCAGCAACGCCTGTTTCGTCAAGAACTGTACGTTGGTTTCTTGCTCGCAATGGTCTCCACGGTCGTATTGCTGCCCAGAAACCAGCACTAAACAAGAGACAGCTAAGAAATCGTGTTGCGTACGCCAAGGCCCATAGCCTGACGGAAGGGTGGACAGCAGAAAAGTGGCGAAAAATAGATTTTTCAGATGAATCGTCAGTTGAGCTCCATCCCAAGCACCGCCAATATTGTCGACGACCCTCTGGGGCCCGTCTGGACCCACGGTTCACCCAGAAGACAGTCAAATTTGGAGGTGGAAAGATTATGGTTTGGGGTTACGTCCAATACGGAGGTGCCAGGGAGATCTGTAAGGTGGATGGTAACATTGACAGTGCCAAATATCAACAGATTCTTGCCTCCCAGTACATTCCCAACTACAAAAGGGGTCAGATTTTTCAACAGGATGGAGCTCCTTGCCATACCTCAGGTTCCACTATGAAGTTTCTCAGGGGGAAGAAGATCAATGTCCTTCAGGGATGGCCAGCACAGTCTCCAGATATGAATATTATTGAGCATACCTGGGGAAGAATGAAGGAGGAAGCTTGGAGGACCAAGCCGAAGAACTTGGAGGAGCTTTGGGACGCCTGCAAGGTGGCCTTCCATGCCATCCCCGACAACTTCATCAACAAGCTCTACGACTCTCTGCCAAACCGGATGGCAACTGTTCTGCAGGCCAAAGGAACCCATACAAGATATTAATTTCTTAACTTATAGTCCATGATGAAATACTAGACTGATTTTTCATTTGTTATTTTATTAACTTTTTGAGAAAGATCAAATTTCTTGATTATAATTTGATTTGCGACAAGACTTTTGTCCAGGTAGAAACTGGCTTGTTCATCATTATCAAGCAATAAACCTTATAAGCATCTATGAAATTTTTGTTTTGATGGTATCTAAATAAACTTTAGACACTTATGATTAATTTGTGTTGTTTCCTAACTTTATTAGCTAATTAAGAGTTGGGTAATTAGCAATTGTCACTTTTGTCCACTCATGCGACAAAACTTTTGGCCGGGACTGTAGGTGGTCCCTGTGGGAATCGAACCAACAACCTAAGCGTTGTTAGCAACATGCTCTACCTACTGAGCCACATAGAACCACACATATCCAGCATGACTTACAGGGATAAGCTTCAAACTTTTAGTTTGAAGTTTCCAAACAGCATATATTACACAAGTCTTTCATCATAGGAAGATAGGGGGGCTGCAAGTTATATGTTGTAGTTATAATGAAGACCTCTCATGAAGTATGAAGCCCAACGTTTATCAGACCTTGTTTAAGTACATATCAAGAACACTTTAATTGTTTATTTGCCAGTGAAATTTTAACAAAACATGTTACTACTTACCAAAACATGCCATCACATGAAAGTGTAATTCTGTTCTGAATATTGGTGAAAATAGTTTTTTTTCAGTAATCTGCAGGATATTTTCTTAAGTCTGAAGGTTTAGAACAGTGGTGCAATGGATGGCACTGTCACCGCACAGCAAGAAGGTCCCAGAATCCTGGCCGGGGCCTTTCTGTGTGTGGAGTTTGCATGTTCTCCCCGTGTCCACATGGGTTTCCTCCAGGTACACCGGTTTCCTCCCACAGTCCAAAGACATGCACGTTAGGCTAATTGGAGAGTCTAAATTGCCCGTAGGTATGAGTGTGTGAGTGAATGGTGTATGTGCCCTGCGATGGATTGGAGACCTGTCCAGGATCTATTCCTGCCTCTCGCCCAATGGATGCTGGAATACTAGGCTCCAGCCCCCCCGTGACCCTGACCAGGAATAAGCGGGTTAGATAATGAATGAATGAATGAATGAATGAAGGGTAATAAAATAATCAAATGTGTATGTTCGTATGCACAATTCAGCATCCATGGGATACTAATATAAAAAATACAAGCAATTTCATCTGATTGCATGCTGGCAAATAGACATTAGTGACGCATTCATTTTTAAACTCTTAAAATCAAGAAGTGAGCTGTGAAAGCCATGTTAAAATACAACAATATATTTTTCTTCTTCCTTTACTTAAAAATATGGAGTAATCCCTCACATTTACAATATACAACAAGACCAGAGTTAAAGGAAAAAGATAACTGAAAACAAATGCAATAAGTGATGTTCACCAATGCAAAGAAACTGAGCCTTTGCTTCAAAATGTTCATAAAGTTACATGCAGTTAATGAACATTCCAGAACAACAAAATAACAGCAAAAACACTGAGTTCCCTCCCCCTAATACCACTACTAATACTACTACTACTAACTACTAATAATAATAATAATAATAATAATAATAATAATGATAACAAAGATCTCTTTACAATACTGTTGGGTGTGGAAACAACTCCACCACTACCAATTTGTAGCACCTACTTGGGTGATGCAAGCCAGACATTTTGCACCAGGAAAATGACCAAACATCTGTTGAGGCACAAGGAGTTAGTGAAGTGCTTCTTTTTTTTAAACACACAGGAGGAACACAAACATATGACATTTCACACTGGAAAAAATGGGTCGGAGGCAGGTGTCAATCTAAGTGCGCAGAAAAGCGAAAAAAATTCAATGAAATGGCCCAAACTCAGCCTTCAAACTTGCACACAACGTTCCCTGCTCAGCCCAAGTAGATTGCCTGTCACGTCTGACACCGCTTGTCAAAAGTTCTCCTTCACTGCTCATGGGCAACAAGCAGGGTCAAAAGACCAAATTCGACGGGCCAAGCCATCCCCCTGCTTTTCTTCATTGGTGCCCAGCAGATATTGAACTCTAAAACGACAAGAGAAAGTGTGCTAAAATAGCTGCCAAAGAAACAGATGCTGTCCAAGAAGGCTCAGTTGGAAGAAAGAAGGAGAAAAAAAACCCTCTCTCTATAAATGTCAGGGCCTGGGATCATGTGCTGACAATATTACAAGCAAAGGCCACAAGAATATTGGAAACAGCTATGTCCTCTAAAAAAATGATCGCCTCTCTCTCTCTTAAAAAAAAAAAAAGAAATACATACTTGAGCCTCTTAACTCAGAGCCCATTGCCCCACTCTTACTGACAGTGAGAATCATGGCTTGATGCTGAGGCACTGAACATGTCGGTATCCAAGAACCAGACTTGTCATTATGTTTAGTGTGTGCAAAGCAGAAACACACTGTGCTTCAGCTGCTGCTACCCAAGAACATGATGTAAACTTTCCAATGATTTACGGTGAGGGATTGTTAATTTGCTAAAAAATATATATATGAACAAAAATATGATTCCTTTTAATCAATTATTTCTTCTTCTATAAACATATGTTGGCAGAATATATAAAATGTTGTTCATTGGTTTCTTTACTTTTACTCTAGCTCCAGCATTTGAATGAAGTGCCAGAAAACCTAAGGACAGCACAATCCCACAATCCCTGCTGGAATTTTAATCCTTGAATTAAAAAAATGGAATTATGCATTTATTTATTTTCTATTTTGGCATTATTATAGTGTATTTCTGATCATCCGGCCACTGATTTTTTTAATGCTAAATAAATAATTGTTCTGGTGTGTTTCAGTCATTTTTAACATTAATACTATATAGAGCACCATAGCACACCAGTGTCTGTGACAATGGTATTATTACTCTGTACATATTAAACAACCTTTGTTTTCTCAGTTAAGTAAAATTGAGGAGGAACAATAATCTCAGGACAGAAGCTCTTGTATTTCCAAGCCACACAGCTCTGTCCCCTGCTCTGTGTGGGGTTAGAGAATGATTATCTAGCATGTTTAAGTTCCTTGCCGGCAGTTGCAAATCAGACACCTGACCTGTTACCTTTATTTTCCACGCCATGCCGACACCCTTGTCGTATTCATGGGGTGCAATCTAATTCAAGTGCACTTCAGTTCTCGCAAATACTGAATAATTGGGAAGGTATTAGCCCCCATTTGTGAGAGAGGAGATGAGTAAATATCACTGTGAATAGGATATGGATATGGGCAAGCAGGATATGACATCCCCCCCACATACACACAAACACACACATCTCAGAAAAAGAAAAAAAGAAAAAAGAAAGAAAAAAAACTCCCTGTCCATGGCCGGGGTAACTCAAAAATTTTGTTCAACACTTAAACTGCTCTCTTTCTTGCTAAGAAATTGCAAGATGCAATTATTTGAACATTTGTCACATTAAACTAGAATTGCAAAGATTGAACTGGATTATACTCCTGCAAAGGATTATGTTAATGTCCTTTTATTCTGAATTATAAAATAATAATAATCATAATTTCTCAATAATTTCACTTTTTGCAATTCTACAGTGATAATGAAATAACTGTTAAAGAACTGAGGGACAACAGAAATGAATATATGTGGATAAAAATACAAGCGCGCATATGTGCATGCACGCACACACACGCGCACGCACGCACGCACTCCCACTGATATTTGCAAATAAAGGCATGCTGATACTTGTCACAGATTTGCAATGTTATTTTTTCTTTTTATGTTAATATAAATATACAAAATATAGTTATATATAAAACATCCAACCTTTATGAAGCCAGCCGGCCTTTTATCCAGTTAGTAATCTACTTTATAAAACAACTCTATGCATAACCTCTCTGGAGCGTTTCTATGTAGCCGATGTCCTGATTCCTAAAACATCAAGCTGTACGTACACCAGTACATTCAACTGCCTCCTTAGCAAGTGAAAACAAATGACTGTTGAGCAATTGTGGCTTCACGGCATCATGGAGACTTGGCAACCTGGTATTAAACAAGTATGTCTTGCTTGAGACTGTTTTGGATGCTGATACGCGATTCATAATAGCTATCAGAATCTGCGTTTCCCTCTTTGTTTTGTGAGGTCAGGCAATATTACACCCGTTGATATATTCCATTTTCCCAGCTGAGAGCCGTTTGGTATTCGAGGAGGCCAGGGTTGAGGGTATTGTGATTTTGCAGCCCAATGTGTTGAACCCTCGGTGAAGGGGGTGATCGGACTTGCCCCACCTACTTTTGCTCTTGTCCACTGCCAGTAAATTAAACTGTCAAAATTGGAATTGTCCTGTCATCAGTGAAGCTACGGGTTCGCCAGCACATTGCAACATCAGATACGTTTCTAATTCAGCATTTCCCCACACCTGTAGTTCCATCCATGGGTCGGACTGGACCATGGTGAGATTCTCCCCGAGGAACAACAGTTTTGGACAAAGTGGACATTAATGACGAATGCGGCAATTTATTATGAGAGAACAGGACTCTGAATGGTCCTGACCCTCTGATCAGGCACTAATGCTCAGCTAAGAAGCTAAGATTTATAACAGAGGCATGGTGAAGAGCTATATAAAGAACATATGCATACCATACGTAAGAAATGACTTAATTGCAAGAACAAAATAACTGCATACTGATTCAAGTCATTGAATGCAAGCCATTACTTCATATATAATATTCTCAAAGATGAATCACAATGTGCCTGCCAGATTCAACTGGCAGATATGTATACAGTACATTAGTACAGTAAAGTAATACAGCAAAACCTAAGGTATGTTACAAGCACCTAATGGCAATTCACAAAGGCACTGCATGTAATATGGTAATGAGTCTCAGTTAAAATAGACTTACGCAAGCTGAAAATGTATTTAACCTCACTAATTTGAACTATAGTCACTCAACACAACAACGTGAATGTTAATTATGATCACTTTAAAATAGTAGCATCACAATCCATGCTATATGGAAGAACCAGGGAGTAATTAGTAAGTATTAAACTCATGATATTAAGCCAAAGCCATGATAAACAGCACCATCAAAATTACCTAGGTGCAGCAATATTGATCTCACCGTTATATTTAAATGTGACTTTATTTCAAATTTACATATGACTAGTATTCAAATTTGTTCCTGCAATAACAATTTTACGAACATAATTGAAGTCTCATCCAAAGTATGTAAATGACGGTAGAACACTTGGGAATGGGATCGGCTGCGCACAAGCAGCTTGTTTATGTAGACCCCAGGGGGGGTTCACTGCATCACACAATTACCAACCACCCCACACGATACGACATAAAAACCCACCACTATCAAAAGGAAATCCTTTACCTCTGTAGTCTAGTTCCCTGGCATATTAGATATTAGAACTGGGGGGGTCCATACCGGTCAAAATAACCGGTATGGACTAAACTTTGAGGAACAGTTTGACGCAAGTGTAAAATGTTTATTTTTCCCACCTACACATTGCTACAGTTCAGTGGTCACTGATATATGAAAATAAGGAACACCCTTTAAAAAAATCACATTAATTCATATGTATGCCACACATTTCCACATGTATAGCCTACCACATTTTACACAGGCATCGTACATATACTTCACAGGTATTACGTTTTTTTTTTTTACATTTCACGTGAAATTCACGTGAATTTTCTGCGAAGCATTACCAGTAATAGAATGTGTGAAAAAATATTGTAATTGTGAACTGAAAAATAAACAGCAATTAGATAGAACTCGCCCCACAGAGTTGGTGGCACACAGCAAAGATTTGGAGGGTGTTAGCTATGCCTGTAGACATTAATGGAAAAAATTCTAAAAAATATTCCCAAGCCGCCACGAGCATCCTCTACAAATTCTGTGACACTGGTTTCAGCACTATTGTCTGTTTGACTTGAATCTTTACCCTGCACATTGCATGTATTGATGTGATTAGTAATCCTATCCATGCGCCAACAATACTCAAAGCTTGAGTAGGCTACATATGTAAAATGTTTTTTTATTTTTATTTTATTTATTCTATTATTTATTTACTATTAAAAAGATGAATTGGGTCTTGGTCCCTTGAGTTTTGGGTTTTTAACTCTGAAGCACTCGACCTGCCTCAAATCCCTCACCAAATCCATGTATAGTGGCACATGCAGATAAGGATTAATCAGCAACATTGTGGCACAATTAACATGTGCTTCTTTAATTTGGCATGTCAGAAAAAAGATCCTGCTTAATTAAAAAATGTTACAGTTGAAAATTGATATTCTACCCCAATAACCTGTACAGAGGGTAGACAAAATAATGGAAACACCAAACAAAAAATGTGAGTTTCTAAAGTAACCAGAGATCAATCAAAATTATTTAATGTTTCAAGGGGAACAGTATCAAAAATCATGACGGAATAAGCCAAACTAAAAAAAATTCATCAGGAAAGAGAAACAGTGGTCAAGTCAAAGCTCAATGACAAGGATAGATGGACACTTAACAGGATAACTGCTGTTAACAGCATAACTGTTTCTAACTGTTTCACTTAACAGGAATGGTCCAATATCCCACTAGGAACAGTTCAAAACTTGTATAATAGCATTCTAAGAAGGATTGAAGCTGTTCTGAAGGCAAAGGGCAGTCCAACTTTATAGACTTTATTAGTCCAAATGTATTAACTCCTTATTAGTTAATAACTTTTTATTATTAAACATTGTAATTAAGCTATAAACTAAATATGAAATATGACATAAAATATGAAAAAATCTATAAGAAGCTCCTTGCTTTTGGCCATTTTCCCATCAGATCTATTGCTCTGCGAAATAATGTGCCTTTGCCTGCAATTGGTAATTATTCATCATTACTAACTGGGATGATTCAGGCACCGCAAAGATTGTTAATGATTACTCAATGGATGGCTTTGTGGAATGACTCTATCGGCTTCTTGATGTCGGAGGATTGAACTACAGGCTATAAAACGTGATTACTGAAAATGCAAGACCCTAGTAAAGATACATTCCGGCAACACTGCATTAGCAATACACAGGGTAACTTCAGGATTTTTGTTGTTGTTGTTGTTGTTGTTCAGTCTTTATAAAGGTTCATTCAAAATAAATAAACCACAAGAGCCATATGAACCCAGGGAGAGAATATTCTTTGACAGATTTACAGACTGTACATCACTCTGCTTACACAGAAAATGAATCATCCACCCTGTATAGGTGGCCATGTCGGGCAGAAAGACATTCTCAAATAAAGCACAGATGGGGACACAGAACCCTAGATATGAAATAAAGATCAGTTTATCCCAAAGAGTCGCACAGAGTTACACCTGGCTATAGAAAAGGATACATGAATAGCTTTGATTTTAAAGGAAATAAAAACGGATGCAGGCTACAGGCTGTAACATTGGGATAATAGACAGGATTGACCATGACTCACATAATGCTCGTTAATTGGAAAATGATTGTGGGTATCTATTTGAATGATTATACTTTCAGTACAAATTAAGACAACTGCTCTGTGGAAAAACAACCGTTATTCAGGATACGCAACACTGTCTCTGATCGCATCAATCCTTCCAGCAACAAAGTGATACTTGTAGTATATTTGCAGGGGTCTGTAACATACACTGCTGTCCTATATTAAATCACCGCACCTCCAACACAACATATAAGAGCACATATTATATCAACATACTGGGGTCAATGCTATG
Source organism: Aldrovandia affinis (assembly GCA_029706075.1). Classification (NCBI taxonomy): domain Eukaryota; kingdom Metazoa; phylum Chordata; class Actinopteri; order Notacanthiformes; family Halosauridae; genus Aldrovandia; species Aldrovandia affinis. The sequence goes on from JAINUG010000218.1 coordinate 253,545, forward strand.
GCCTACATCGCCACCGGGGTGAATACATTTGGGTTAAGACAAACTATGATGTATCCACACATTGGTGCCAAACTGGAACTAGCCATGTGAACAAATGGAGCTCCTTATTTCTAGTTTGGCACCAATGCATGGACACATCATTGTTTGTCTTAACCCAAATTTATGAACCCCGGTGGCAATGTATGGCCATAGCATTGACCCCAGAATAAAGGATTCCATGGCAGCAGGGATGTGTTCAGCAAGCAAAATGCTTTGCTACATTTTGCTATGGTTGCTACTGAATGCATTGTTTGCTCTCAGCATTGTGCAACATTTTGCAAACAACTTCACAGGCATGTTTGTTCCAGTTTGGTGGGCATGTCGGGGCTCTATCCAGAAGCAGCAGGTGACTTAGAATTTAAGAATCGGTGTCACACCATACAGTCGCCCGATCAGCAATCACAATAACAGCGCTCTTTAACTGTACATTCAATATAGCATCGGTTCAGTTTATAAAGCAGTTTGTAAAAATGTTTGCTGCTGAACACATCCCATGTTCTCCACCTCATAGTTCAATAGGGAACTCTTTGGCCAATCGGGCACCTGCAATCTTCCTGTGCTAGCTGCACCATTTCCTTAATCCTCTGACGCAGTAACTGTCCAGCTAAGCTGGTGGATTGCAGAGTTTAAAAAAAGAATCAAATTGAATGCTGGCAGGCTGCACAAGTTTCAGAGGAGACCATGCGTATTAGTGTGCGCCCTCCAGAACTGACAAGAGGATGTTGCCGTGATAGGACAGGGATGATTGAGGGATAAAAGGGGGGTACCTATAATACTGCTATTATAGGTAATTAATCTGATGATCAGATTTATCGGATGATTTCATAGCTTCACTTATGTTGATACAGCACACAATTTTTTTAATCCATTTATTATCCCCCCAAGATGTGCTGTAAAACTGTGAGAATAACACCTTCAAGCACTGCAAACTACACCACAAGGGATTCCCTGCTTTCCATGGGCAAACGGAGGAAACTGTATCCTCAGCATCTCCCCAAACAAGGCCATTTCTGAGAAATTACTTTTGACAACACAAAAAAACTTTCATGAAGTGGCTCTCGTGGAATTCAGCAACTGACCAGGGCAATTTCAGGGACTGCCCTGCATTCTTGCCACAAGACAGAAGGCAAAACATATCCAAATACATTTATATTCAGTGTGTGATACTGTGTGTGAGTGTGTGTATGTCCGTGCAAGCATGCCTATGTTTGTGTCTATGCACATACATGCACGTGTCTGTACCTACCATCTTTTTAAAAATGTTTTACTTACATTTTCATTTCCGGTTTAACTCACAAGCATGACTTATTCCATGTTAACCCCGAGGTCGACGGGAGCGGCGCCGCTCCCAGCAGCAATAAAAGTATATTACTATTTCTAACTTCGCGATATTTTATCATACACACGCGACAAAAACATTGACAGAAACCTTAGAATCGCGACTTTCCGATTTGAGCACTGGCAAATCAAATGGGATTTTTTAAATTAGGTTAATTAGACCAAAAGTAAACCTTGCTTTTTACTCTGTTTTTTACCTTTTAGTAACGTCCCCTTCTATTGACATGGTAACTAGGGGCGAGTTTCGGGAGGTGTGGGGAGGGGCGTGGGGCCATGTGTGAAAACGCTCGCGTAAACACATAAACTGTCCCGACAATTTGAAGCAAGATTTTATACAGACGTACAATTTTATTCAAGATGGAAAGATTTTCTGCGCTGCAGTGTTTGAGAGTATTGATGAAAAGCGGCGAAGACAATAACTGACGAAGAGTAAGTAACTATATTTGATTTGCCATGTTATCAAATACTCGTATATATATTCAATATATGAATTCCGCGCCTTGTGACTACATATTCCGCGTGTTGCAACGTAACAAATTGCAATATGCACACAAGATCTATGGAAGAATACTTTTCAAACAGCCTAAAATGTTATTTATTTCGCTTTGTTTTCAAATACTCGTGAAAATATATGAATTCCGCGTCTTGTGACGCCAAACATATTCCGCGTGTTAGTAACTTAATCTAAATCCCTAACGTTAGTAGATTAGTTGGTTAGTACTATACACATCTACCTTATATATACAAAGTGCAATCTAGAAAGTAAGAAGGAAGAAAACGAGATAATAAGCGGGAAAACCCGAAAAGTATAAACTCCCGAAGTGCATGACAAGACAAGGAGTACTCCACGTGGATCTCGAAATAAACGGAACAAGGACAGACAGGGAGCAGAACGTTCATTCCGTTCATTTGAGCAGAATGCAATACTGGATAAAGAATAATGAATAAGGACTGAATGAAAAATAAACAAAGACCAAAAACAACAGAACAGGAACTCAGAATATAACACTGATGGCCTTTGAGAGAGAGAGATGGCCCATCTGACAGATCTTAGAGGTGTGGACAATGAATAATGAATATTCAGGTATTTAGCATTTAGCCCTCCCACAGCCTGAAATAAATGTGACCAGTTCTGATAAAAACAGGTTTTTAGCTATTTAGATCTCAGATGTGCTAAACTGTTTTCACACCCTTACATAACCAAGATCTTGATGAACAAACGCACATTGGCAAAACAATTCGTCACTATAGTTTAGTGTGTGCTTTCACAACTTTTGTGACAGCAGAAAAATTTACTATTTTTAACTTGTGTGTTTGTAGATCTATTTACAAGCTGCATATGATACTGACCAAACTATTGATGGCATACAAATGTAGCTGTGATTGTCCTTCAAATAAAAATATCAAACACTTTGGAGCAAGTGTGTGTTAAATTGATGAAATTGAGATAAATATCAGACCATGCCAAAATAAAAAAACATCTAAAAGCTTAGCACGGACCTCAGAGGGTTAAGTGGTCTTGGGTCTTGGGTGCTTGGGGAGATGCAAACCCTGATTTTTAGTCAAAATCCAGTCCACTCCACTGGACTGTCACATCCCAGGGCCCACAGCGGACCCTTAAGATGATGAGCAAGTGCTTTTTAAATCATTCAAACAAGCGGTGAGGAGAGACGAGAGTCATCACTCCTGCCATCCCCACACCACCATACCACCGCCAAATTGATTTACAAACCACACGTATCCAAGAATGGATACTGCTGCTTTAGATACACCACACTGGGGCTGCCCCCTTTATGAAAGTCAGTGTGACAGTTCAGATGTCAGACGGAAAATTGCACAACAGACCCATGTAGCTGTGACAATATTGCAACAAATGAGCTCCACTCTAGCAATGATTCCTATGCTTATGAAAAACCGACGGATCTCAATTAGGTTTGGTGGTGAAATGCAAAAGAGGTCACGGAAGCTGAAGCATTTCTTTATTCAATTTCTTTTGTCACTTCAAAGCAGCTGCTTCATCTTTTAAAAGAGATTGTGTCAAAATACAATCGGAAGCAGATGGGTTTGTACAAAAGTCTAATTAATAAGTACTAAATACATTTAAATGTTAACAGTTTTCACAGCTTAGGTTTTTTTGGCTTTATAGTGATTTTTTATTTATTTCTCATTTTAATCATTTCCTTTGTACTTCTATGCTCTCCTTTCTAAGTGGTCAAAAAGCCTGCAAATAATTTAATAGCAGTAATTGCTTATATAAAATTGCACTTTGAAAATGCTATTTCTGCAGTATAATATATTGCAATTGTTTCAGCATTATCTACCTTGCAAATAAAATCTAGAGTAAATCCCAATATTCCTGGGATTAGTCACTTTTGAGATCTGAATATGCTCTTGAAATGCAGTGGAGGTCCTTGCTTTTTTTTTGCCATTTTCCATTATTATGCATATGCAGGTAGAAAGTTAATTAACCCAAAGCTTAAGCTAATTATGATAGCAGAATGCTATCAACCAAATGCTTTCAGTCAGACAGCTGTCCAGAATTTCATTTGCTAATCATTTGTCTTTTGGCTGAGCATATGGTATATTTTCATGCTATCAAAGGAACAAAAAAACAGCTGAAAATCATTAAGTAAAAATAATGTGCATAAAATCAGAAGCAGCTTTATATGGCTTTGTGTCAAACAGAAAGCCATATCCTTGCCCTTTGAAAACATAATGGAAATTTCAGTTTGTGCCACTTACATTTTTTTAGCTGATGGTATAATAAATGTGTGAAAGGAATTCAGATGTTCAAATAAATTGTTTATATTTGTATGCAAATGAGCATGGCTGTTTATTATTTATACATGGTATGTTAATTAGATATTTTCTATGCAGGCGTACCCAGATTTACTTGTTTCGGCACAACAAGATTATTCAGTTGAAGCAATAACATTTCCTCTTGCGTGTTTTCATACTTATATGGTTGTATGGTCATGACAATTTAAAGGAATTTGCTGAATGAAAATGTAATTAGTGTAAACATTCTTGTTATTGGGAAGATGTGTGGTTTATAGAGAATCTTAAACAGAATGAAAACAAAATGAATGACATCTTAAAATTACAATTATTCTAAACTGAAAGTGAACAAAGGACATAAAAGCAGTCGCTTAAAATGTCATTACAATAACATAGCAATACTACAAAACTATAAAATCAAGCTAATTAAAGGAACTGATTAGACTGAAATGACAAACAGATAGTATCTGGTATGTTCTCTTTTTTATATTAATGATATATAAAACAGATCATCGCTAAGGTTTGAACAGAATGTAAGAACTGAGACACCACTGACATGGCGAATTGCCTTGCTTTGGTGCTGGAAGGTATTCCAATATTATCTTCTCACCTTTGGGTTATGGGTAGATTGCATCCCTGCAATACTTACAAATAGTGTCTGAGATTTGAAAAGCAACACATGATGTATTGTGGCTGCTTACCGGGAGTTTAATGATACCATAGGGTACAGTAGCAATACCAAGCCAACTAATCTCAAGAGGTGTACCAGAAGATGTCCTCATCATTCCCATTTCAATGACTATACAGTGCATTCATGTCATGGCAGCTCAAGAGTGACTGTCTTAACAGTACAGCAGCAGGAGATGTTTTGTCATTCTCAGGAATGTTGTTACATTAAAGATAGTTATAATGTCATATGCCTTTGTCTCACGGCTGGACTAGACTTGTAGATGCAGCAAGACGTTTGGACTGTTGTAAACAGGTTATAAAATGGTGCCATCAATGCATATCAGGACTGAAGGCAAAATGACCAGCAAGTGGAGAAGAAAAGCAACCAAAACCTGTGAAATAGAACATAAAATACAACTTTACTCTTGAGCTTAATTTCACTACACTGTGCAGTTCAACGTAAGGATAGCTCAATTTGATTAATTTACCTTCACACATACACTTACATATTTGTTTTAATATGAAGTGACTATGATAATAAGTATTAAGTTAAGGCCTGGTGCTATTTTTGACTATGAATTCATCTCCAGAAGGGCAATGATTATTGAATCCCAGAATCACTGGCCATCTTCTGCGAGAGACTAAAAACCCATCTCTTCAGACTCCACTACCACTGATTCTATACATTAATTAACTGCCATCACCACTGTTTACATGTTTAAAAATTAAAAAAACAAATAAAAAAACACAAACTTTTCTTTCCCAGTGTTATAGGTATAGTGTGCAGCTGCTAACAGTGATGTATATTGCAGTGTTAGCAAACTGATCTCTTGCACTAACCATGATTAATATTACCATGTTTAAATGCACTTTTTGTAAGTCGCTCTGGATAAGAGCATCTGCTAAATGCTGTAAATGCAAATTAATCCATACATTATGTACATAATGTAGCAATGGGTCAGACTTGTTTAAGAATACAGTGATTCTGGTGGGCTTTATCCAGTGAAAAGGGAATTGTACTGTGTTGGGGGGGTTGAATTAATGGCTTGTGATAGAAATTTAATATTAAGATAGAGAAGGGATAAGGAGTAGGAACACAGAAATGTCAAATTGAATTTAAAAGTTCCACTTTTAACCCGTGTGACAAATATAGAGGAATAATGAGTTGTGTATATTGTGTGTTGTATATTGTCTTTACATGCTAACGCTATCTGTTTTAGAGGTCAAAGAAAGTTATCGTCCAAAAGGTACTGTTCCTACACCCAGTTGTGGATGTATCCATGAGCAAGAAAATGTACAAAGTATATGGGCCATTCTACCGAATTGGTTCAAAGTCAGGTTGGAAATATTTTGAAATTTTGTATGTTTTATTCCCAAAACTTTGTCCGTATATATATTGTACCATATCTAAAGTACATATATCTAGTAAAAGTACCGTCAATTTTTATATTGTATTTTCAGACTCTTTTGGAATGTTTTTCCTCTCCCAAAAATTGTCACTACCGAAACATAGTAATACACTATAGTAAAAAAGTATTATATGAATCTGTTAAGATTGTGTTTCCTTTCCTTCTCTAAAGAGTATTTTTATAAATTTTTCTTGAAGGTTTTCACAATTAAATCAATAAAAATGAAATTTTTACCAAATTTCAAAGTTCAATTTATACAATTCATCAAAATCTAAATGCAATCTTTCTCTGTAAAATGCATAACACTGATCATATTGATTTCAGAGTTAATGATTGATAAAATTGAACATACATTTAACCAATCAGTATCATAACATTTTAGTTTATAACTCAATATACTTTATTTTTTACAAAACACCCAGTGTTTCGGTAGTGACTGCACTGTTTCGGTAGTGACCACAGTATTTTGTTTGCAAGGTTGTATCATATTCCCTCAACCTTATTGCTTAATCTTAACTCATAACATATACAACAGAGCAAACTCCAACCATATGTACTGGAATCACAAACAAAAAAGGGTATTTAAATCAGCAAAATGTGGCTTACTTTATTTATATAGTGTACATTTAAGAAAAGTAGTGTATGCCATCACTCAAAAATATGCATGTCAATACAGCAGAAAATTGTTGTGCTTAGTAAATTCAGAACAACAGAAAGTGAATTTATACAGCGGTATGAAACAAGCAAGTTCCATTCACAATCAACAGGGCACGTGAAGAGAAAAAAAACGTTAAGCACATTAAACACACAATTTCTGCATAGTTCTCTATATTGTGCATGAAAAGTAGAATGTACTTGCACTTTGCCCTGTGTGACTGATGCCAACATAACCTTCCAGCATCACCAGGAAATAAAACTACTCAGCCTCTTATATAACATGTGACAAGAGCTCCTACAACATTTCTATTTTGGACCTCACAGGCTAAATTGCATTTGCTGGGTCCCTGCCACCTCTCAGCATGCTTGACAGACAAATTGATCCAAGCATTGGAAAATAATATGCTTGCAAAAATTTCTTGGGGTACGCTTTCTGTCTTTTTGAATTTTGCATACTAGAACGCAAAATGAGAAATTGGCTCAGATTTTTTTCCCTTTATTACATGTCCCCCTATCCTGGGTGCGACAGCAACACACCATACTTCAAAAAGTGGCAATTTGTTGTAAACTAAATGCACTAACATTTTTCAACAGACACCAAAAGCAATGGGAAAACGGGAAGCCTAGCCGTGTGGACGTTTGCTGTGCGGATTATGTTTTTCAGCCATTATGAATTCATACATTTTATGTTGCCTTCAGGGCTCTCCTTAGACTTGTGGGGTGTTTATTACAGGAAATATTGCTTGTATCAGTTAAGAGGCAAAAACGCCTCATGATATGATTAGAAACGTTGACAGCTGACATGTGTAAGGAATGTGTTTTTGAAGCTTTAATAACAAGATTTGCCATTTTAATGGACACTTTGTCACTCTACATGATGACCGAAATGATGACACCAAGGAAATATTTGACCAATTCTCTCTCAGGCAAGGGTATGTTCCTTTAAGATGCATAAGCCGTTGTGTTTTATAGTACGTGTATGGTGGAATGATCAACTGACTGAATACATTACTACATTATTAATATTATTGACGTGGCATATGACATCCTTCAATAAACCAAAAACCAACATCAAGTTAATGTGCTTGGTCAGCCTTTATTGGCTGTTGCTTGTAGCCATTTCTCCCTATTCGACATGTACACTATATGGCCAAAAGTCAGTGGACACCTGACCATCACACCTATGTGAGCTTGTTGGGCATTGGTATGGATTTGGACCCCCCTTCGCAGCTATGACAGCTGCCACACTTCTGGGAAGGCTTTCCACAAGATTTTGGAGTGTGTCTGTGGGAATTTGTGCCCATTCAGCCAAAAGAGCATCTGTGAGGTCAGGCACTGATGTTGGACGAGAAGGCCTGGCTCGCAATCGGCATCGATTGGCTCTGTGCAGGCCAATTGAGTTCCTCCACACCAAACTCGTCTAATGTCTTTATGGACCTCGCTTTGTGCACAGGGGCACAGTCATGCTGGAACAGCAAAGGGCTTTCGCCAAACTGTTGCCAGAAAGTTGGAAGCGCCCAATTGGCTAAGATGTCTTCGTATCATGTAGCATTAAGAACACCCGATTACCTGAAACACCTGAACTCAATAACTAGTAGGGGTGTCCACTGACTTTTGGCCATATAGTGTAGGTCATTTGCATGTAGGTCAGACATTTTGGGGTGGTTTGTCTGACAATCCAGAAAAAAATGTAAATAAGTAAATGGGATCATAGTCTGTGGCCTTTGCAAATGGCCAAACTGCTACCTAGTCTAATAATGGTCTGGTCTTTTTTATTAGATTTTTGATAAAGTAGCAGAAATTGAAACTGTACAAATTCCATTGGCTTCATTCTTTTATTCCCTGGTCAAAGGATTTAGAATGAATGCAGTGGAATAAAACAATATTCACCAACAAATGTACAATCCCTTTAAAACTAGAAAAGATTACTTTGGTTCAAAAAAATCTGGATATACTAACCTCAGTTTACACAGCATCCACTAGCAACTGCACCACAGCAATAAGAATGCATGGGTGAAATGTAAGCTAGTTACCAGAAAAAGACAGAAATTATTCTATTTTGCTATTTATATTTCAATTAAAAGAAAGAGGGAAAAAGATTTAAAAAATCAAAATTCAATCCAGATGCTATTATGGAAAAAGCACATTTTAAATTGAATAAAGTCCTTAAAGTCCATGAGAAAACCTCAGTCCCCCTTGCACACTGTTGCAGCCATGATTTGTAAAATGTAAAGTACTACAGTGTTCACTTGACAGGCCATGAACAATACACACTGCCATTGCAAAACCTGTTGCTTTTACCATGTTGCAGGTCCCTATGTCACACAATGAATGATATAGTTAAAACAGCATGATTGCTATATACTCGAAAGAAACTACACAGATTATATTCATAGACACCTGCAACCCTTGCACACATATGCAAACGTACATGTATTTATCCGTTTAAAATTGTATGTATATCACACACATCCAGTAGTGTTAAGATTATGAGGTACTGGTGTTCAGTGATAAAATAGAATAAAGAAAGCAAACTACTGGTTTACACAACAAATGGAAGACCAGGGAAAAATGTGACTGATTGCATCTCATCTGAGTAGACATGGCATTCTGTGGAGTTCATTTTGTGAGGACCACTGGGATCCCAAAGTGCAATAATGGAGCCAACACTGTCACTTCTGTCTAGAATATCGTATCATGTTGACCAGAACATATCTCTTATTTCTTATATTTTTCACATTATATTTTATTGTGGAAGAACCCCCCAAAAAAATTTCAACAAACAAAATGCATGGCCTCTCTATCTTGCTATGATGTGCCGGCAAGGGCTAAATGGAGATGGATGGATTTAGCTACACCTGTATGCTGCCCTGAAGCGACATGAGACATGTGGCATGCCTGTTGTATTAAAGCTATTGAGGCCCACATGAAGTATCATGGCAAAATGAAGAATCTTTGCCCTTCAAATTGTGTTTAAAATAGGCTGGCATATTGAGTACAGTAGAGTATTTTTGTATGTATGTCACTGTGCTTCAACCTACAATAATACGCCCATTTAAAAAATATAATCCATAAACCGGTTCACGTGTCTGAGTTATATAACATGAATTTGACATCTTCTTGAAACAAGTATGGCATAGTTTACACAACATTTACAAATACTATCAGAAAACTATCAGTGCTGGCTATACATTTAAAATTGACTGCTTAAAGTGTGCCTAAATAAATGCATATTGAAAAAGGCTGAAGCGAGTCAATGCTGCGTTCCCTTAATGTCCGTCACTCCACATAATGGCCCTCTAATTGCTGTGACTGTCGACGTGACAAACTTCCACAATTTGGTTGCTGTATGCGTGAATTGGTTTTCAATGACTGATGTCTCTTGGAGAGAAAAAAAAATCTCTGTCAGAACAAAATTAGGTAATCTATCATTTTAAGATATGGTCTTCATATACTGTTTACTTGAAGATATCATTCGCCTCCAGCCAATTTTGACCAGAAACAGTTGGTGAAATAGAAGTGATTTTATATCATTTTTGTGATAAAAACTATTGCAACACCATAATACTGTTGCCTGAATGTCTTTGTTGAAATGGGTTCCCTTTATCAAACCAAACTTTACTTAAGTACTGAACTAAACATTTTGCTCCAAATACACTGCAAGTTCATACAGCAAACAAAGCAAGTGTTGACAAGGGTGAAATATTATCCACCAGGAAAAAAATACCCAGAAATAGCTATTTAAATTGCTAAATTGGAACTACTACAAAGTAAATGACTGTTTCAATATTAAAATAAATGAATTCACCAATCTTATTCATAACTGAAATTGAATAACATTTCTAAAACAGGTCCATTTGAATTTGCTTTGACAATACACATCCATTTAGTAAAAAAGGTTATTTCATGTGTACAATTATGATATTTACCATGGATGGTGAAATATCTTCCTTGTAGACCTCCATTACGATGTTAACCTACTGTTGTTTAAATTTAACATTTCAGATTGCGTCTTATTTTATTCATCCATAATTCACCATTAAGATGGTGATTGAAAAACACAAAGAGGTGAACTTCAAATCGTAGGACAATCTATACAGCAGTTCGATAAAAATGCAGGCCTTGGTTTTACAAGCCACTGTATGTGGGGCTCTCCATAATCTGACACAAAATCTGCCCATCTGCCCCCTTACCCCCCCCATCTGAATAATCATAAATCTGCAGCCAGTTGGTTCCCAAGCTAGGTTTCAATATATACCTACACAATGAGAATACCAAAGATGAGGGAGAATGCCTACAGACAGGGGCTGTTGGGTGGGCAAGGGGAAGGGGGGGTTGGGGGTAGAGGTTAGTGTGGTGCAGTGTTTAGATAATGGTTGCACAGCATTTACATAAACAATCTAGAAATCACCAGTCTCCTCCTTATGCCGATCCAGCACCAATATCGGTTTTTTTTTGGTAAAGAACAAATACTATTCAAGCTTATCCTAGCAATTTCAAACAAATCTCCTATCTAGTTTTTATTAGAGTGAAAATCATTATCATTTTGTAGGATATATTTTTACGCTCTACAATCTTTTTATAGTATTTGTTTCTTTAAAAAATGATAAAACATCAGACTTTTAAATGAAAGGGCACTGATGAAAAGTGGAGTTTCATGTGCCATGGTTTTATTAAAATTACGATTTTTGGAAATGAGGCTCCATTGAAAAAATGGAAAAGTCAGCATGTGTTAGCATGGTACATTTTCAATACAACGATGCTGCAAACTGGAAGCCATTGCAACACCCAAAGCCATTGTTAAAAGCGATTATTTAGAGCCAAAATGGCACCAACCAGTAGTCCACTAAAGCAGTGTTAAGGCAACTGTGTTACTTCCTGCCAACAACATTCACAGTCCTACACAGAGAACTACCAGTTCAAAAATATTGTTAGCAACTAGGTTAGGTTAGTCAGTCAACTAGCTTAGGTTAGTTCTTGTAAAGGATACAACTTTGTACTTGAATGGTTTTCTGTGTTTTGGGTTGTTCATATAGCAATTGTTGTGGGGGACATGGCTTGCTCAACAAACTAATTTGCTCAAGGTGACAAAGATCATATAATAATACCAATCGCTTAGCTAACAATAGCTAGCTAATTTCTAGCTTGCTACCTAGGCACTTGGTTAGCTGGCTACCTTGTCCATTTGCATAGACACAATAAAACACATCAGCATGTTAGTCTGTGAAGGAAATGTTAGGTAGCTAGCTAGTCTCGGCTGGCTTGACAGCTGAAGTTGGGTGCTAGTTGTTTGTCTCTCCATTAGTTAGCTAACATTAGCTAGCTAACAGTATCTAGTTAGCTAGGTGGTGTCAAGCGTAGTTATGTAGTTTAGTGTCTAAACTAGACACAATCATTATTTTCTAAATCGCTTTATAAATGATTTTACAAACAACATCGATTTGTATGTGCAATAATTTAAACATTACTATGTATTAACACACTGCATTTACTTGTTATGGAAACAATTATGGGCAATGTCTGCATGCAAGTATGATTATATATTATACGTTTTCCAAAATACAATGCTTTGGTACCTGTCTAGGTACTGTAACCATGTTAGTCTTCTTCAAACAATGTACTCACCACTGGGCAGGCTGCTGAGGATTCAATCAAACTTCCATTCCAATCTTTGTATTACACATGAATGTTTTGATACCTACTCTAACGGTCAATATTTTTTTGTAAATGTTTTTATGTAGAAATGTACACAAATGTGTACAGTATCCATAAAAGTATATTGCTTCCAGAATATTTTTCAGAAATCATCTCTATATTCATGAAGCCAAGTCAGGCTTAAGGAAAGGGTCACAGTGTAACAAGATCATCATTTGTGTTTGCATGCAGCTTCCAGACATTATAATTCCATGATAAAAGCAGAATGTTAAACGGCAGTTCCCTCTGTCATTTCACAATAGCATGTGGCATATAATTTGGCCTACAGCAACACATACCATCTGTGGAATTATTTGCAGAGGTTCAATTTGCATGCTAAACTCTGAATGACAGTAACGTCATACATACACCTTATTAAAGGTAACAAACAAGACAACTACAGAAACATTGTTTGTGAAACCGTTATGATCCTCATTTCAAGAGAAGCTTTTCAAAATAGGCAAAATATCTCAAAGAAATACCCAGATAGAATTAAACTGATATGTGCTTGGTCTTTAAAGTAAAAAATTGTCACCAGAAGACTGAATGCTGATCTGTACTGTGCAAGCATAGCCAAATAATACTCACATCAGTCATATCCCAAGGGTATTAGAAACTATATGCAATGCTAATATCATATATATTTTTAATGAAAACACCATGTATTATTTATGAAAATGTATTTACACTAAAAGACATATGTGTTTGGTACTTACATTTTAGTGGAGGTCGTAAGCTTCTTTTTACATTGCACATCTGGGGTGATGTTACTGCCAAATTACCCAGCCAAGCTTATTGTGATTTCTACTAGAATTTCCAGTCATTCTGAATTCTGGACACTTCATCATGAAATTATGGTATGAGCAGACATGGAATCATTCTATAAGGTTTTTTTCTAAATTCAGTCAATCAATCATTAAATTGCTTTACAAAAAATGCCTTCTGTATTGCTAAGATCTAAGCAATCTCCAGCTGTGTAACCAAGCAGCCTAAATTATGGATGTAATTTTATGTGGAGAGTGGTTTGCATAACTAAATATATTTTTTAGGAAAAAATAAAAAAATAAACCCTAATTACAAAATTAAAACAAAATGTCTTTGTTCTGATGTTTTGCTTTACAGACCTGTTCATTCCACCTTTAAAGCACAATAACCTGGGAATGAGTGGTATTTATTGGGTGGGAATCAGTGTCTGACAATTTCAAAGTGATTAATGCAAGCACCTTTTTCCTCATAATGTCAGTCTGTGCCTTTTTTAAGGACTGACCTTTCCTGGAGCTTTTCTGCACTCCACATATCTTCACCTTTTTATGGGTAGACTTAAATGAATACATATGGGAACGATAGCTGAGTTGATACTCTCAACATCATAATTGGGTCAACTTTGTGTAGTCTATAGAAATGTGCTTCCACTGGCTTCTTATATTAGCACTATAATTCAGTCAAGAGGTGTACTGTAATAACCATTCACAAAGGCTGATAAAAAGATAAAAATACCAAATATGAACTGTGTCCAGTGGTGTGGTAAGCGCCATAGCTTGAGGGCAGGTTCTATAGTGTTTTTTGTCATTTTGAAACCTAGATATAACATTAGCATTGGATTGTTCTGGCTAATAGCATTTGAAATCTGTTGTGAATGAATGTTAATCCTCCATGTAATATACAGTAGACTCCATTTTTATTCACACCCTTGATAAAGATGAACAAAAGAGATTGCATAAAATAAACTATATAAGTAATGAGGTATTTTTTATGCTCAAAAAATGCTGAAAATTCCAAACCTACAATACTAATACAATTGTTCAGAAAAACATATTTTGTTTTACTAATATTTTTTTCCCCCAGAAAACATCTGGATCACAATTATTCACACCCCTAACTATTTAAATTTAACCCAACAAAACCAAACCTTCATAAATATACAACTTATTTGAGGTTAATTGGAAGGTTATGGAACTATACAGTGGCCTACAATGGTTTCCCTAAGGTATAAAAATGAGGGAACACACATTTGAAATACTGTGGTCAGCCATAATCATGGTGAAAGGCAAAGAACTCCCTGAAAGCATCAGACAAAAGGTCATTGACCTCAACAGATCAGGAGATGGCTACAAAAAATTCACTAAAAAGTTAAAGATACTGCCTTCCACTGTTGTGTCAATTACTAGGACATTTAAGTCCACCTGGCTAACCTGCCAGGTAGAGGACCCAAGTCTATCTTGCCCTCACGTGTAGTGAGATGGATGGTTCGAGAGGCAAAAAGAAGTCCAAGTGGCACAGTTCCAGATCTCAAAAACAACCTGGCATCTTGGGTTGGGTTACAAGGTGTCTAAAGCCATCATTCGACAGCATCTACATGCAAGAAGGAAGCCTCTGTTGAAGACAATTCACCCAAAAGGGCGTCTTGAATTTGCCAAACTACATCTGAACTACAACCGTGTCTTGTGGTGAAACAAAAGTAGAGGTTTTTGGACATGCACATCAGCGTTGTTTGGCGTCCACCAAGTAATGTTGAAAAGCACCTTGTGCCTACAGTGAAACATGGTGGTGGATCTTTAATGCTCTGGGGTTGTTTTGCATCCACAGACCCTGGGGTCCTTATTAAAATAGATGGAACCGTGAACTCCAACATGTACCAACACATTTTGTCCAAAAACCTTGTTCCCGACACTACAGGCAGTCCCCGGGTTACGAACGTCCGGCTTACGGACTTACTGTATTATCATTATTAATGTTACAGAATTGTTATTATTACAGTAGTATTATGTACTGAATGTTATGTTTAAGATGTTTTATTGTATTTAGAGGTTTTTCTTAAGTGTTTTATATGCACAGAAAGGTAAAATAAATACTATACTAAGACAAACATTTGACTACGTGACGATTAATAAGAACGGTGTACCTGTTCCGACTAACATACAAATTAGACTTAAAGACAGACGTAAGAACGGATCTCGTCCGTAACCCGGGGACTGCCTGTACTGAACATGGACACTTCTACAGCATCTTTCCCTTTTATTTTTTGGTTAATAGTATGAATGTAGAAATGTCATTGGGGGTCTTGGTTTGGTGTACTTGGTTCAATGCAGTGCTCTTGCATTTCACAATATTAGACCTTAGAATTGCAGAATCCTTCCATGGATTTGCGTGTGAGTTACACCATTCTTATCTTCCAAACATGAATGTGTATTAATAATTAAAAACACAGTCATTTAAAAACTGCCTGCATTCTCAAAACAGCATGTTTGATTGTATTTTCTTTTGATTGCAACCAGATGTCGACAGTTCAGCTTAAGGCATTTTAATAATCAAATTCAATTACTGAATTCAGCTGCCACTTAAACTGTACAGAAATAACTGATATACATTGCCATTATTGTTTTAAAAATTGCCAAGAAACCTTCCAAATAAAATATTTCCAAATTGGTTTCCTCTCATACTGAAACAATTTACAATGACTCTTAAACATATTACGACTACAATTTTGTTTTTGTTTCATTGTTATGTTCAACAAATATTTAGGGTACAATACTGAAGTGTAACGGTTAGATTAGTTACAAAAAAACAGGTTAAGCCTCAAACAGTAGCTTATCTAATCGATAATAATAATATCATCTGATCACTGACCAAACCTAATCTGAAATCTCTTCGTCATGTGAACTTACTTTATGTTTACATTACCAAGGCTATTCATTTTTTGAATTAGGAAATAGTCAACGCTTCCAAAAGAAAAGGCATTGCTGGCCAAAATAGCATAGGATATTAATCTGAGAAATGATCTACTGAGGCAAATTATTAAATCTATTTGCATTTGCTTACTGAACCTTAACACAGAAATTAAACCACATTCAATAACGGGGGGGATGTATGTATCATACATTTTTCTACTTCCCCCTCATTAACAAGTAAAACGTTTTTACTGCTTGAAAAAATTGCATAAATAGAGAAAGCGGGCCAGCATACATGTTTATAATGTAATACAAGGGCATTAATATGTTTACATAAATTAAAGAGCGCTATACATTTTAAGAAGGCGGAAGGCAAACGTTACAGATATTTGTTTGGGAAGCAATGGGTTTGAACTATTTTGAGTCTTATTGACATGTTTATTTTCCGTCACAAGGATCAACGGGGAAAACATTGTAAAAATGCAAGTCTGTTCAATCTGAAATGTGCAATCAAACAGGACAGGCAGAACTGTAATTCGTAGGTTCATGAAGTGATCAGATTTGTCTGTGTGATATGAATGCATCAGATCATTAATCTGTATGCATTGATAACAAGCTCAAAACATCAATCCATCATATATACAAAAAGGCAGCTGTGATATGTAGCACGGTAACACGTAAAGAATATCATGATAAAAACAAGGCTGACGGGCCCATGATTTTATGCCATGTGTCCATTAGCAAGAATGTAAAATGTTGCACCTTGCCAATACCCTGCAGTAAACACATTGTGGTAATAAAGCGTTACATTTCACCACTTCCAAAGCTGCCCTCCAGCAATTGTAAATGAGGCTCTTCGGGGTCCTGACACAGGAGAGGACAGTGATCTCAAATGGCTAATTTCTCAGCCTCTCAACATGTTGTCAATTACAAGATGGGATTCTTCGCATCACCAAACACGACAGCGCTGGGCATTTTCTTCACCATCCAGCAGCTGGGGGGCTTCTGGGATTTTAAAGGCAATGTACAGTTAAGGGCCACAGGAGATACTTTTCATTGTAATACATAAATTGAATTGATTTCACATCTCTGGCTTTCAAAAGATTACCCTCAAAGTCTGTGCCATACTGAAACAGTATGAACTAATGTTCAGATGAACTAATGTTCGGGTCCACAGATATCGCTAACAGTGACTTGTAGTCTTTGCCACTGTTGTTTTCTTCTTTAATTGCACTAGGCGTGACCGTCAGACACACTTGACTAGTATCACCGCTGTTGCATGTCATGCAATATACACAGCCTGTGCGCTCTATGAGAACACAACAAAAAGTTGCTTCATGTTGATTTCACTACTTCCAAACAGTGGCAGTTACAGATGTAATACAGGGACTTTATTAAAGATTCCTGAAATATCAACTGCAACACAAATACTTTTGATTGCGTTTCCAAAGGATGGATCAGTGACATTAGGAATAATATGCTAGGCTTCTGAGACTAGGTTTACCATAAATTGGCTATTGAGACTATTGAAATCACCCAATATTGGGCAAGGCTCTCAGAATTACTGTTTTAAAAACTCAATGGAGGTGTGGGTGGTGCTATGTAAACTGCATTGCCAGCCATTTTTAAATGCTGCAGGCCAGGCAAATGTACCAGATGCACTGAACTGAGGTGTTTTTTTACCATCCACCATACCTCCTCTTCCCATGGCATGCTAGCCTCCAAATATCACTGCAACTTAGCAAACAAATAAAACATTAGCAGCAAATTAACTACAATAGCTTTGGAAGGTCAAAACCTTATATACAGTATAAACACACACAGGGATAGACAAAATAATCTAAACACCAAACAATATATGAATATATATTAACTAATAAAGAATTGGGCCACCCTTTGCCTTCAGAACAGCTTCAGTCCTTCTTGGAATGCTGTTATAGACATTTTGAACTGTTTCTTGTGGGATATTGGACCATTCTTCAAGAAGGAAAGCCTATAGTTCTTTGGGGGAAGGTGGCAGTGGAACTCTACTCTGCACTCTATGTTCCAGAACTTCCCATAAAGGTTTAGATGTTTAGATCTTGTGATCGGGGAGGCCATGGAAGGAGTTTGACTTCATCCTGGTGTTCATGAATCCATTTAGCAATGTGTATGGCGGCCTTATCATCTTGGAATATGGGGAAAATCTTGAGGAAACAATGTTTGCACCATAGGGTGCACCTGCTTGCCTAAAATGGCTTTGTATCCCTTGGCCATGGTTCCACTATGCAATAATCTGACCCAAAGACACCCACAAGATTGCTGCCCATACCATGAAAGATCCACCACCATATTTAACAGTTGGAAACAGGCAATGTTCTTGAATTGAATTTAGTTGTACGAAACTGTGCTATATAAATACACTTGATTGATTGATTAATCTCCAAACATAAATTCATCCAAATGTAGGGAAAAGGGTAAAAGATCAGAGGCCTATCAAGAAATATTACTTTCTTCCACTGACCAGGTTTTGTGCTCATTACGCCATAATATGCACTGTTGCCCTTCGACTTGGTTACAAGTGGTTTCCGAATGGCCGAACTACCATAAATATCAGCTTTATGAAGCTCACGACATAGTTTTGACATGGTGCACCTTAGTGGAAATTATATAGTCTTTCACCAACTGAAATATCCACCCACCTGGTGCACTTTAGTCAAAGTTATATGGCTATCGTGGCATGCAGATGTATTTTTGACAGTTTTGGATAGCAAAATGTGGATGGCAAAATTTGGGGATCCAGTCGATCTTCCCATGGGTTCAGTTTTGTTCATAACTGAACAAAAAATTAGGCCAGTAATCAGTTATCACAGCTCCTGGCATGGCATGATATTTTCAATCAGTGAACACCAACCCTGAGATAGCCCTGAGATAATTTCCAAAAATATTTTGGGAAAAATGTACAAAACAATCTAAGATTTAATACAGGAGCATGTTATATAGTGAATTATATAGCATTATTTAATGGAGTGGAAAAATAAATGTTTCAATACTGTGTGATTAATCGACGAATCTTGCATATGAGTTCCAATAGAATGTGCTAAGGGGTAGAAGGCCAGATTGATTCATTTTATGGTAAAAACAAAAGGCAGTATTCAATTTGCATTAGGATGTCAAAATCAGGTTACCTACAATGACTGTTTGTGCAGTCAAATTTCTCATTTTGCACTCAACACCACTTTCCAGAGGGTCTTGTATTTGCACTAGGGAAAGTCCCTTGTGTGGTTCTAGGGGCAGGGGGGGGTAGGTTTACCAAGGAAAAAGAATTCACAGCTTGATGAGAATCGTTCCACTTCATCACATCTATAGATTTCATACTTTTATTAATCAAATCATCGCCAGGGCTTCTCGCCTACCTTTCAGCAGGTGTGCCTTCCATGAGGATCTGGATGTCGTGCACGCCATTTTCACATCCCGCCACTCGGATTATCCCCAAGGGACTCAACAGTGTGACTGCAGTCAGACTGCACTCGCTGGTATTCTGGACAGGGAAAGCACAACACATTACTGTGAGCCAGAGGAAAAAGAAGGGCTGCCTTTACCACAGAAGATGGAAATACCACTTCAATGCCTTCTTAAAAATGGAAAGATAAGCTTATGTAGTTGGAAGTCTTATGTGCAATGTTAAGCTGTTTAAGGGTAAAAATGTTACTGTAACAAATCCTCTGGACACAAGTACATTGCAAACTATGAAACACAATGTGCTACAACCGTGAAGATAACAGGACACCATCCATACGCAGACTTGAGGAGTGAGGAATTATTTACAATTATTCCATTACAAATCTGATTACTGATGACACGTTACTTGGAATGTCATGGCAATATAGATGCCAGTAATGCTCTGGCACATAATGCCTGGCACAAACGCAAAGCATAAGAAACCAAATTAAATCACATTAAATTGTTGTCAATTCATTTAAAAGAATATAAAAAAAAAAAGTTCACCCCTGTGCTGTTAGTAACTGCAAATGACTCGTCACTATCAATAATGGCAACATCTCAACATTTTTATATGTACCAACTTCTAAATCGTTTTCTTCTGAGCAGAAAAAAAAAACCATCCGACTCACAAGAAAATCATTTTTATTGACTTAATCTTCACATTGCAAGAGCCAAATTATTTGTCTGTCTGTCTACAAAAAATAATACTGTAAACCTAGATAACCCATAAATCTTTCCACATTTTTGTTCTGTAGTACATCACACAAATGGGAAAAATACAATGCAGTCAGTCCCCTTGTCTGGTGAGTGATTCCCCCGATAGCGCCGCGTTATTTTCAATACGTCATTTCTGGTTGACGCTCAGCATGTTTTTCCAGCTTTAAATTTGTTCCATAGGGTGCTAATCCTAGGGGACTCCGCTTTCCAGCTCGTAGCAACTGCAATAATGCACAGCTTCTTTGATGACCAAAATAGATGTTGGCAATAATCAGACAGCACACTTCTTGTTTTTGTTTTTTTGTTTTTTTACACAAGAGACTATTTACTGGAAAGTATTTGAGTAAAGTTTTTTGTAAAGAATATATGGTTTGAAGTTTGCATTTTTAAATATATAACAAAGAGATCTGATCATTTCTACCTGGAAATTTATATTTTAGATATAGCATGTATTACATCTATATGTAAATATGCACTAAAGAAATGCTTAAAACAAACAAAACAATCTGGATATGTGCACTGTTTCTGTAGCAAAGGTAATTAAGGACAACTGAAGTTTCCCAAATGTCAAAATGCAAACATTTTCTGTCATAATTGGGTTCATAGTACTATGCATTATGTACAGGCAAACTCATGCCAAACCTAGCAGGTACTGTGAACTCAATGGAAACACTGTTAATGAGAAAAATATGTAAAACAAGCATCTAAAATAAAATAAAAAAACAAATAAAAAAACACATGCTAATATTAGAATACAAGAGACAAACAAGAGCAGTTATCTTAATTATCAGGGTCTGTTTGGACTGTTTGTACAAATTACAACCTCTCTGCATATTGGCAGAAATATAATATATCTCAGATAAATAGAGGAGTCCCAAATCTGTGAGTCCCTCATCTGGCCCAATATCCCCCCCACCATTTGAATTGTGAGCTAAATATGGTGACACGTGTGATAGAGAAAAGCACAGTCGTATCCACAGAACACTGAAAATGCGGTGAGGTGAGGTGAGACTTAGTGCTAAACGAATGCATGCATGCTGAGTTTGGACCAGCACCAGAAGAGTGTATGCACAGTAAATTCATCAGTAATAATAAAAAAGGGAGAATATGAAGGATTGTCATATAAATAATTATAATTATAATATTATCCTCTTAGCATCACTGCTTGATCATGTACTGATATTACACACATAAATTGGTGTTTGTGAATAGTTTTCCAATGGTAGGTCATAAAACCAGTCAAAGCAACAAAAAAAAAATAGTAATAATAATTACAAAAAATTAAAAATACATTATTTTTGTTCTTCTGTGGTCCTTGCTCGGTCCTACTAACCTCGGCTGCAGTGGAATTGCGGCACCTCCAGATTTAAGGTGACATTATCCTCAGGTACCTGCAACTAAACCCTGTGGCACTCAGGATGGGATTTTGTTACAGGTACCTTAAGACCAGGGCTTACAAACAGAATTATTTTCTCAATCGGTTTGTTCTGAGCAGAACCAATATTTTAACGTTTCTGTTCTTTTGTTCTGCCAACAACATAACGCTCCCAAACCGGTTAGAAATAAATCATTTTTAAAATAATGTGGGAGGGGGGAGGGAAGCCGACAGGATGTTCACTGCGTACAGGAACATGGGGTGCTGGAGTTACGGTCAACGGCTTGGCGAGTGCCATCTCGAAAGAGACGATGCTTCGCCTTCGACACCACTGGTCACAGGGCTACGGCAGCGAACTCACAGTAAGAGGGGGGAATTGACATGAAAATAGCAGGTGTAATTGGATACCAAATTGATAGGAAAAATCTGAAACAAAATTTCCTTTAATAATTAAATAATTAAATTAAATTAATTAAATAAAATATAAAATTAAAAATTAAATTAAATAAAAATCACATAAAATCAATGACTTTAAAACATGTTTAGAACTACTTGCAAAAAGGATTATAGCTACTTACAAAAAACAAAAATGTTGCTAAATAAAAAATCTACTAATTTTTTTTTTTTTGCAAAGGGTATATATTCAAGTTCTTGTGAACTGCGGTGAACTGTCTGATATAAATAAAACCTCATATTAAGCACACACCTGCCTTTTACACTTGTAAACAAAAAAACCTTGTCATGCTGATTGCTGTTAGCTGGCAAGGTTGGTAGATTGCTGTTAGATTGCAGTGTTTGATCTGTATGAGATTGGTTTGTGACAGTTTGTGGTAAAACAATTTTTTTTAAATGTACTTCCAGAATTGTTTGGCGAACTACCCGTCAATTGTGCTTATTGAGGGGCACTTATTGAGGGGAAGGAGGTACCGATCCCTTATGAACAAAGTGTTGAAGACCCCTGATCTAAGGAAAAATAAAACAACTAAATTAAAATCCCCCATGAGGGTGCTAACGTTACATTCATTGCGACTGGTGGGACTTGCAGTTGTAGTTACATTTTGCAGTTTTTACATTTATCGCCCAATTCCTTAATAAAAGTCTCCCCTTATCATCAAAAAAATTTAGAGTACGTTTTAATTGTTGTTTTCTTCAATTTGATCAAATAAACTTTCCATCATTTGTTCATTTCCAGTTCCATTCCTTAAACTGTTTCTAAGCACTGCTGAGGACAATCTCAAGGGTCACATCTACATATCTACGTGAAATAAAGGGCTGTATTTGACTCAGTTCAAAATGATGCTTTCTCTCTGAGGTTGACTGACTTTCCTTTTCAAGAAAGTGAGAAGAAAGAGCACAGAGGCTTACTGTTTGATTGTAGTGCCTGGACTGTTTTCTGAAATCATAGTGAGAGATAGGGGACAGTTGGAAAAACTGGCCAATCCGTCCTGCTACTGACAACACGCGTGTTCCTCTACACCAGGGATGGGCAAGGAGGGCCGTATCCATTTCTGTATTTCATTGCAACTTCTACTCTTAATTATTTAATTAGCCCAATCATTTATGTGATCTTACATTTTAGCTAAATTTCTTGATAAGCACATGAATGACAGCTGAAGACTGTTCTTCTGTTCCCATATGAAACATGTTACTGTGGTCTAATCTACAAGTGAACCAGCATTGGCGTATCCAACTAATTTGTTAATTGAGCCAGGGGTAATTGGTAGAAACAAAAACCTGCATACACTGGCCCTCCAGGATCGGAATTGCCCACCCCTGCTCTACACTCTCCACAACCCGTCATTGTTTGGGCCTGAACACTAATGTATTGTCGAGGCCTGCCTACGAGTTTGCTCGTATGATAAGCATGTAGCAAACCAACACAAGTTATTTGAGAAAGATGTAAATGTTTGATGTGAAAAATAATTTGGGTTAATGTCATGAATGGCTCCATTCCCTCTAACAGAAATTAACTTTGTTCTTAACTTTCTTGTGCACGTGTGTAATTTTGGGTCTTGAGATACGGCACCCTCTAAAAACACCACATATTGGTTATTGTTTTGTTTATTCATATATAAATATAAATCTATTTAAATATATATTTATTTATTTCTATTTATTTATATATGCACTTTTGTTAAATGCATAACTCTAAATTATGTCTAGGATTGAATGGTAACTATGCATATGTTTTCCCTTTATATTAATTACTTCCTGTATAGGTGTCTAGACCATTATTATTATTATTTTTTACATTACAGTTCCAAAGGACAAATGACAAAAATGAAAGTTCAGTAGATTAGCAGGGTCACCTGAACCTATGCACCAACATACAATAACTTTATGAATGAAGACATTGGTGTTCATGTCCTGGTAAGAGTGTCAGCATAATCTCAGCACAAAAATGTGAACCAGGTTGCAAATTCACCCCAGGGATAAAGGGTCTCCTTAATGATATCAGCATGATACTGTTACAACAATCTATACTTTAATTTTATGTTCACTAAGAAGACACAGGACATTAAAATGCATTAAAAAGACATTTCAGATATTTTGGCCAGAAATAATTGCACCTGGTTACGACAATCCCCAGTGAACAATGAGGAAATAAAAGTCCTAATGTTGAACCCTGACAAATGTGTATTTAGAGCACCCAAATACCCATCGAAGAAATCTGCTGGCTTCATGACTTCTACATTAATCTTTACTAGAGATGATTGTTTCCATCACTGCATTTGCCTTGTACAGTTTTACCCATAGCTGCTGCTGTATCTCCTGAAATACCTGTGTCTCATTATACTGTTAAATGTTATCTGTAAAACTGGAGCGGCATTGTTAGCCAGCAGAATTAAGCTCGACCTGTCATTAATAACAAATGAGCGTCAAAAAGATTTGTCCTAGCCAGAGATGCATGGGGGGTGGATGATTTATGACTTTGTGATCAATTCAGAGGAGCCCAACTTTCAGGTATGCTCCCGCTGCATGGTGTTTCCCCTCACATCTTACTGACAAGTTAATTTGGTTTCAGCCACCCACACAAAGGGAAAAAGCATGGGGGGAGGAGTCAGTTGTTCAAATGTAAGTTTGTAATCCAATAAAAACTGATTCCACTAAGCAATAAGTCAACTTCAGTTTTGCCTGCATAGTGCCCAAGAGACATTATTTAAAACTAGGGAAGGGTTTAAAAAAATAAAAAAAAAAAAAAATAAAAAAAAAAAAGTTCACCAATACATATCAATTTTCTTTTTTCCAATTCAGTATTGATCCTTTAAATCCAGGTATCCATCTCTAGATTACAAAACAAGAGCAGATTTAGAACTCACGCATGTAGGTGTCACTCGAATTTCCGTTAATGAATTTTCCTCTTTTGGGATGATAAAGGTCTTCTAACTCCAGCGATCTTTTCACAGCTACTTCGAGTAGTACACAAGGCCCATTGAACCATCCGGGCATTAGCAATGGGGGACACCATAAAGCCAGCGCCTGCTAGCAGAGGCGTGGGAAGATGTTTTGACAAATATAACGTTATAATAACACAGCGGGGATGGAATAGTATTGTTATGTATCATTTTGATGCAGAATTCAGTTCCCTGAAATGCCATTTGCAATGTATTTATTGTTTCAAGTTACATAAATACATATTTAGATTGTAGTGACGAGTAGAAGGGCATGGCCAGAACACGAAAACAAGATCACACACTAACAACACAATAGTGCCGGCTGCCACAGAGCTGCAGCTCAGCCTTGGAACTTGGCTAGGTTGTCAAAACAAACAGCGATACATAAACAAACAAACATGGAGGCACACATAGAAACAGTCGCTTAATGACAAACTAGTTACAACTGCTCACTAAAATTGCTACACTGTCCTTTAAAATTTACATTAACATAACTTATTTTGAATTTGTTTGAAATCAGGTCTGACCATAGTCACAAAGCTGTTGCAAGCTTTTTGAAGAATTTGCTAATTCATTTTTGAGACATTTTGAATATAAATCTAAAAACACAAGAGCTCAATCAATGGTTACTTCTTGATAGTTAGCTAACTCGCTTGCTTGCGTTGCTAGTTACATTGATATGTTTTTTTCCGCGCACCTATCAGGTGATTTGTCAATCATAAAAATGATTTTAAAAATGTAACCTCCCGTTCTGCACCACCCAGTTTCAATTATGACACACAGACGCAAACAAATTTTTGTCTTTATTGTAAATATGATATATACTGTATAAGAAATGACAGGGGATGCTGCAGCACCCCAACTTCCTGTGCGTATGCCTGCTAGTCTCAAGCCAGATGTTTGGGCGCATTTTGGGTTCAAACCCAAAGCGGATCAAAATAATTCTGTCTGTAAGCTTTGCCTTTAGGTATTGAAATACTCAGCACTAGCCTATTTCCAAAGACATACTGTTTCATTTCCACTATTTTCAAAGGCATGTAGAGTGTATGTCACATTTTATAATTCAACGCACAAAATAACAGAACCAGTTGTGCATTTTATTTACAATTTCCTGCTAAGGCACAAAGTGTATGTGTTAACATTTATTCTAATGCACTACAGCACACATAAGTGTGTATTGTTCACATTGTTTAATTGTCAAATAAAGATTAGAATGCTACAATCAGTTTGATCATACTCTCAATACTCAGAAGATACACTGTATAATATGTATTAATCCTTTGTGAATTTCAGTCATGTAATGTATGTAATATCTATATTATGTGAAGTATTGAATCGTATCAAAATAAAATCTTATCATGAGGTTCTTGCCAATACCCAGTCCTATTCAAAACTAAATTTCCTGATTCCTGTCTCGACCCTTGGCAATGTCTTTAGCACACAACCATTACTTTTTATTTGTGGTCCGAGCACAAACCTCATACTTTCGTAATAGTTTCAATTCTGCTCCTACTAATACTTTTCCAATATATCCAGACAATCTAAATATATCCAGAATTGTAAAGCTGTCTCCTGACAAGTGAATCAGAAGAACATTGTAAACATGTTACAATTAATTATATTTTCTAATTTACTGGTCAACGATTGGAGAGACGTTATATTTATCAATTATAATAATAAATTATAATGTATGATTTATGTTTTGCCAACATATTTTCAATTTTGCATGTTAGTTATTATGAATAAATACAAAACAACTCACCAACAAAATTTGGTTTTGTGTTTCATTTGGTCCTTGAAATTTAGTTTTGAGAAGGAATAAATAAATCCACTGCTAAACCACTGGCTCTGGTCAAATGCATGTATCATAGGAAAATATAATAGCATACTTGTAAACTCATGTTGGTCAGTAATCATAACTGTAAATGTTTTTTGTCTCTTACTTGACATGGAAAAATATACTTTAATAAAATGACTAGAGTAACATAGAGAATGACTTATTAGGACAAAATGTATTACTTTGAAGGTTTCTCAAGGTACATTTCTTAGTAATATAAAACCTATAACCACTTCCATTGTAAATATGACGTACAAGCTGACACAACAGAGGAATACATAACTACCAACAACACAATAAAAAGATATTGAACTGCATTATTGCTGGCAAGTATTGTAATCACTCCAACCTAATTTCAGAGGCACTACCAATTGAACTATACCAGTATCTCTTTAAATATCAAACACTATAACACAAAGCAATAACGTACCTCCCAGCTGTAATAATACCAACATGGGTTATTTTGGAACCTCAAAATACCAGCTCCTCTCATTGATAATGTGGGTTAACCTAGTTCTGTTCCAGTTCATTATGTTTTAACAGATATATTTATATTTAGTGTAAACTTTCACTGTGTTATCATGGAGAAATGTAATTTCAATATAAGAAAGGGCTGCTTAAATATTCTATTGAGTAAAATAAAAAACATCAGTATTGCCAGAGAAACTGATCAGGGCTCAGGGTAAATGTCCTCAGGGTTGCTACACATTTTCCATTTCAAAATTCCAGAACTACATTCTCAGACAGAGTGAATGGTAAACATTTTGGACAATGTGTACTTGCTGACACCGTTAGGTTATTCTTGCAAGTGAATAATTTTTTTTTTTAACTGTTATTACATTTTACATACAAGTCTGCATGTTATGCTTCTATAACTTTTTTACCTCATCGGGCATTATTCCACAGGACAAGGAGTTATTATTCAAAATGAAATGGTAACTTCACTCATACAAATATGAAGGCCCAAATACAGCAAATATTACATGTTTTATTAATGTTGCAATGCTAAATACATCAAAACAGTGTAATGTCATTTTTTTGTTTTCGTAAATTTCCTATTGAGTATAATAAACAAACAAAAAGAATAAGTGGAGCTCTTGTTAACACAATATAAATAAAGGAAAGGAAATTGCGAAAATCCAAATCCCCTCTTGACTTGACTGACTTTCACACTCTCCTGGCTACCTTTTCCTCTAACCTCTCCCCTGCTCAGTCTGCATTTTTCTTCTCCAAAATTCAATCCTCTGCTTCTAACCCACGCAAACTGGTCTCTACATTTTCCTCTCCTCTCTCACCCCTCCTCCTCCCCCTCCCCCACCCCCTCCTCTCTAACCGAGGGTGACTTTGCATCCTTCTTTCACAAGAAAGTAAATGACATGAGCAACTCCTTCGCCTCAACCTCTCCCGCACCTAACCCTCCCTCACCCATCTCACTACCCAAACCTGTCGCCTCCCTGTCTTCCTTCTCACCCCTCCCTGCCTCTGACATCTCACAACTTG
The DNA here is from genome assembly GCA_029706075.1 of Aldrovandia affinis. NCBI lineage: Eukaryota > Metazoa > Chordata > Actinopteri > Notacanthiformes > Halosauridae > Aldrovandia > Aldrovandia affinis. The sequence continues at coordinate 282,104 of JAINUG010000218.1, forward strand.
TTCACCCCCACTGTCCTACCACCTGCCCTCTCAATCTTCAATTTCTCACTCCACAACATCTGGAGAATTTGCCTGTTCCTCACCTAAGAGGCTACACAACTCCTGGTCCAGACCTTTGTGATCTCATGTCTGGACTACTGAAACTCCTTGCTGGCAGGCTTACCGGCCTGTGCCATCAAGCCACTGCAACTAGTGCAGAATGCCGCCGCAAGTTTAGTCTTCAACCAACCCAAATTCACACGTCAACCCACTACTCGCCTCTCTGCACTGGGTCCCTATTGCAGCATGCATCAAGTTTAAATCACTGGTGCTGGCTTATCAGGCTGCTAGGGGAAACGCTCTTTAGGGGAAGATCTCAAAATAAATTAAAAAGCCAGATCATTTTATAAGTAAACTAAAGGCATCATCAACTTAAAGTAACCTCTCCCAATGACTCGTTTTACTTTTCAAAGTGTCTTCATTTCATTGATCTTTTGTTAAATTAATTTGTCAAATTTCAGTAGTTCTTGTACTTTGTCCTTAATTAATTCGATTTAGTCAACACAAGATATTCTGTCAGTGGCTTCAGCTTCAACTGCAAGTTCATCTGACTCCAGAAGATCCTTGACATTAGCCTCCAGATTTTTCCTCTTCATTTTGAGTTGGCCCACCTCCTCTTGTGCTACCTTTCGTTTCAGCGTTTTTTGTGTCTTCTTTCGCTTTTCCTCCTCTAGCCAGGTAAGCATGGTACAGTATCTTGGTCTTGCAGAGCCAGCTGACTGTAATAGCTCTTTGGTCATCCCTACTTTAGTTACCCCACCCACATGGTTCAGGTGATTCACAATCACTCGCTGGGCGATCAAGGTTCTCTTCATGTTTTCAACAATGTTTTTGTTTACAGAGAATCGTTTCAACAGTTGTTGAAATTTCGAGTGCCCTTTCAATTTGAAACGTACCTAGCTAGTTAACATTGTGTAGGTAGCGTTAGCGTAGTTGCGAACCATGAACATGCCTGCATCAAACCACCAACGCATACCTATGTCAATTCAATGCATATCCTATTGTCAGTGTGAACACAGCCTTATCCACTCATTTTAGACAGAATATCTTGTTCACAAAATCACAACCAGCTAACATGGAATGGCTTCGGATTACAAAATGGTTGCACATTAAGTCTGCAAACTGGCTAGCCGAAACGCAATAAATGAGGCTCAAGCAGCGCGAGATGTCTGCTTGCGAATCAGTTAGTTATTGCTATCGACTAACTAATGTTACTTTGGCTGGCTAACTAGTAGCTAGCTTGTTATCTAATGTTAGCCAGCTCATTTCCAATATGCTAATGGTAGCATATTGGAAATTAATCATTTTCTCAACTTTCATCATTCGTAGCAGCAGCACTGGTAGGGGGCCTTGCGACATTGGAGGTAGATGATGGTTGTGTCAAAAACGTCATCACACTGGGTCTCAAGGATGCTTTCATAAGTTTTTTCCCTGGTATGTGACTGCTGATAGCAGCTTTGCCCATGTTGAATATTTCAAATGACTTTTTACACAATTAGGGATTTATGGTCCCTTGAAGGTTTGGTAACTTAGAGAGCCAGCCTGCGATCATCTGCACCATTTTTCAATAGCTACACGAATTGGTCAACCAAACATTTTCCTTTACTTTGCCGATTTGTTCAAACTGCCGGAAAGTTGAGTGAATACACGGTTCTCACTGTCGTTGGCTATGATTAATTTTGGCAGATTCAGAATTACTACTGCCTTCCAAAATGCTTATCTAGAGTGCAGTAGTAAAATTGAACAAAGTCTGGAAAACCATTTTTCCTCATGCTTTGTTATGCTCATTTTTATCTTTTTCCATACTTATCCAGACCTGGAAATAATCCAAATAATTTTCCACTTTCCAGACCTGCGTAGGAACCCTGGTCTCTGCACTGGCCCTCAGTGCAATACAAACCACCAACAATGCCGCAAAGAAATAAGCATCCCAGCCATCAATCATTCACAAATACCAAACCCACTCGTTAAAAAACGGTAAGGATAATTAAGTACCAAAACATAGAAGATTAACACAAGCAGAACAACTTGACTGCATTCTAAATTTAAGGGAAAGGCTAACCTGACCTTTTATCACTTGACAGAACAGCAACATATTTTTTAGCTCCCTCACAAGTCCACCGCATGTCAATTTTTCCGTTGCCGGTAGATCCGCCCCCTCCGAGACAGAACCGGACCACGGACGCCTTTTTCTGCTTCTCAACGAACTCGTGCCGGCTCACCCTTCCCCATCCCCCTGGGGCAGACAGCCAAATACCGCCCCGAATCAGGGCTGACGACCAGGGCTGGTCTGGTTACGAACCCCGTCCCTGACAGGGACATCTGCCACATTTTTAAACTTGCTGTTTACTACTAGATTTAGACCAAATATTACCTAGAAGCTGCAATCTTCTGACTACAAACCCTACAACTACAATGCTGGCAAGAGACACCAGTGAAGACAAGAATAATAAATAATTTGCATGGATTTTGGTTTTGGTTTAGATTCTAGGCTGATCAAAAGTGCACCCACCCAGGGTTCGATCCCACCGGCCGTGCCAGAGTCGGCTCTGGCCGGGAGTGCCACCGGGGATGGCAATTGGCTGTCCGCCCCAGAGAGGGGGGAGGGAAGTCGACAAGACATTCGCTGCGCACAGGAGTGGCTCTGGGGTGCCGGAGTTATGGTCGACAGCATTACTTTGCCTTTGTCACTACCAGTCACAGGGCTACGGCTACAAACTACGAGAGAGGAATTGACCTAAAAATAGCAGGTGTAATTGGCTAGAAAATTGGGAGAAAAACGTGATAACATTTTTAAAGGTAAGGAACATTATCACATATTCTGGATATGCACCCCTTTAAATGTTTATACTTCCATATGCAAAGTGCTCAACATTCAGCATGTTTCTCCAGAACCTTTCTAGCTCATTGCTATCCTATACATTGATGACTTGTCAGTATCATTTATAAACTGTAGAGCACTATGGAGCAATTATGTCAAAAGCAACATATTCTTGTAGTTATTCCCACAGACACCATTCATAACTTTAACCATATCCTTAAGCTTATGACACTCACAAAAAGGGTCATGATTTGAATTATTTTCTGTGATGTAGTATGACCTGAAAACCTGTGCAGGGATGTGAAGATCAGATCAAAGGAGGCATTGGAAAAAGAATAACAGATAGAAGTAACCCTATATAAACAATATAAAAACTCAATTTCATGAAAATAAAAATAACTGGAGACCCTAAGGCACAAGTCTTTGATAAAGTTTTGCTGTGTGCTGCATTTTTGTTCAAACTGCACACAGATACAGTACTCAAGATACCTTTTAACAAGGCAACAATAAAACTTCTGCAATTAATTAAGTGAATAATAAAACTTCAAATTAGTAATGAGTAGGTTCTAATGCAAAATCAAAATATTGCTCACACCCACCCCACCTAACCACCAAAAAAAACCCAGGCAAACAAAGAAACAAACAATGGGAGGAATAAACATGTACACCATCTAAACAATTCATGTTTAACTATCTTTCAATTTCAAAACAAATTTTCCTGACAAATTGCAATGCGCATTTGAGGTTTAAGAGCCATGCAGACAAATCCCCATATGACCCAGTTTGCGTTTGATTGTATATCTGCATCTGATAAAAGAACCAAGCAGGTCATCCTAAACGAAACATTTGGCTATAATGTAAAGCCTACGTAATATAATTAAACCCAAAAACTGTGTTTTAAGTGAGAGACAAAGGTTGGCAAAAAAAAAAAAGCTGAAAAAGACAGGAAATTCACACGAGCACCTCGACCATTCTATTGACCTATGCACTGACACAGCTTCCAACACGCAATGCTTTGATACCTGTGTACTGTAACTGTTAGTCTACTTTAAACAAGGAAATCACCACTGGGCATACTGTTGAGGATTCAATCAAACTTTTTCTTTGAATAAGTAGATTATTTTCAGAAGAACTTTAACAGTTGATTCATTTAGAGAAAATAATTAGGCAAGTATTTGTTTGCTATAGTAGACTCTGTTTTTATTCACACCCTTGATAAAGATGAACAAAATAGATCTTATAAAATAAACTATAGAAGTAATGTTTTATTTTATGCTCACAAAATTCAGAAAATCCCAATCCTACAACACTGATACAATTGTTCAGAAAAGCGTATTTTGTTTTGTTATTTTAATTTTTTATCTCTCCAGAAAACGTCTGGATCACAATTATTCATGCCTCTAACTATTCTTTTCAATTTAACCCAACAAAACCAAATTGTCATACATATACAGCTTATTTGAGGTTAATTGGAAGGTTATGGAACTATACAGTGGCCTACAATGGTTTCCTGTTTCTCTAGGGTATAAAAAGGAGGGAACACACATTTAAAATACTGTGTTCAGCCATCATCATGGTGAAAGGCAAATAACTTCCTGAAAGCATCAGACAAAAGGTTATTGACCTCTACAGATCAGGAGATGGCTACAAAAAAATCACTGAAAAGTTAAAGATACCGCTTTCTACTATTGTGTCAATTATTAGGAAGTTTAAGGCCAGTTAACCTGCCAGGTAGAGGTTCTCTGTGGCTCAGTTGGTAGAGCACAGCCTTGCCAATGCTTAGGTTGTGGGTTCAATCCCCACTGGGGCCACATACAGTAGTGAATGCATACATTTTTTTCAGTAAGTCGCTTTGGATAAAAGCGTCTGCTAAATGGCGTATATTAGGACGCAAGTTTATCTTGCCCCTATGTGTAGTGAGACGGATGGTTCCAGAGGCAAAAAGAAGTCCAAGGGGCACAGTTCAAGATCTTCAAAACAACCTGGCATCCTGGGGTTACAAGCTACCATTCGACAGCACCTACATAAGAACATAAGAACATAAGAATACATCATGACGAGAACGGGCCGTTCGGCCCATCTAGGCTCGTCATGTCCTAATCTAAAGAGTATCTAGTACTATATCTAGCCTAGTGTTTCTGCCTCTACTACCCGACCTGACAAGCTGTTCCAGGCGGAATTTCCAGGCGGAGTCTCTGTTTACTAAGCTTAAATAGATTTAGTGCCTTAAGTCTATCATCATAACATTTACCTTTCATACCAGGTATCAGTTTAGTTGCCCTTCTTTGAACTTTTTCAAGAGCTTCTAGATCTTTCTTGTAGTACGGTGCCCAGAACTGCACACAGAATTCTAAGTGAGGTCTGGCAAAGGCATTATATAACATTAATATAACCTCCTTTGATTTATACTCAATACTATGTATCCCAGCATCCTGTTGGCTTTTTTCACTGCAGTAGCACACTGCTTTGATGCAGATAGGCTTTCATAAACTACAATTCCTAAGTCTTTTTCAAATTGAACACCTACTAACTTTTCTCCTCCCATAAAATACTCCTGTCTAATGTTTTTATTTCCCACATGCATAACTTTACATTTAGCAATATTGAATGTCATCTGCCATGTATCTGCCCATTTTTGGATTTTGTTTAAAATCATCTTGGATTACTTTAGTCGATTCCAAACTGTTTGCCAAACCCCCAAGTTTAGTATCATCTGCAAATTTAACTATTTTGCTACCAACATCCATATCAAGATCATTTATGTAAATAAGGAAGAGCAGAGGTCCCAGCACCGATCCCTGCGGGACACCACTGCCCACAGCACCGAGGACAGATACGGCCCCACCTACTGTTACTCTTTGTATTCGCCCTTGCAGCCAATTATGAACCCACTCTGAAACCTACTCCTGCAATTCCTACTGAATTCATTTTAGCAATGAGCCTCTCATGTGGTACCTTGTCAAATGCTTTCTGAAAGTCCAAATATATAATATCATAAGCCTGGTTCAGGTCAACACACTTTGTAGCCTCTTCAAAAAAGTCCAGGAGGTTTGTTAGGCATGACCTCCCTTTGAGAAAACTATGTTGGTTCTCCCTTAAAATACTATTATTGACAATGACAATGGCCTTAATTGCAGAGTTGCAAAAAGACAATTCACAGAAAAAGGCATCTTGAATTCGCAAACTATATTTGAACTACAATGTCTTGTGGTCAGATGAAACAAAAATCAAGCTTTTTGGACATGCACATGGGCATTATGTTTGGCGTCCAAAGAATGCAAGTAATGTTAAAAAGCACCTCATGCCTACGGTGAAACATGGTGGTGGATCTTTAATGCTTTGGGGTAGTTTTGCATCCGCAGGCCCTGGGGCCCTTATTAAAACAGATGGAACCATGAACTCCAGCATGTACAAATACATTTTGTCCAAAAACCTTGTTCCCTGTAAAAAATTAAAAAAAAACTTGTCTGTAGTGGATACTTACCTGTGTATTATTGTTTTTATTTCAGTGTGAACTAGTTAAAAATATGGCTCAAGTCAGAACAAGGACAAAATCAAGTTCTCAATTGAGTAATCTTGTTGGCACTGGACGGGAGCTGCTGGGTGTCTGAACTGCCAACTGTGGGATATCCTGAGGTATGGCATCTACTTGAGGGAGCACGGTGAAGATGACAGGAAGAACTACCCAGTGGACCAGCTGGTGGATGACACCTACCCTGGTCTGATTTGTCAGTGGAGCAAAGCTAATGGTCTTTTCAAGCCACCTGTTATCAATGAAAAGGTGACCATCATGTCCAAGCTCAAGGAGGTCTGGAATCAGGCAGTGAAGTTTTCTCTTGGGAAGGGCAAACTTGATGCCAAACAGAGGTTCAGTGTCAAGTTAGACAAGTTATTTGATATTTTGACTTTCAAGTGTCAGATTACCAGTTGTGAGGGGGTAGGCTGTGAGGGCTGTGTGATCCAAGCCACATTAACTGTTCCTGCAGCAGAGAGAAAAGGATTCCTGTGAAAGCTCTTGCCTACATCAAGGGACAGAAAGATAAGGTTGGAAGTAAAGGACCCCACCAAATGGGGGCCCCTGATCTGCCAGAGCACAAGAGACAGGTGAGTACATTGGAAAGGCAGGGGATGGAAAAGAAGGCAGAGGAAAGGAGAAGGAGCAAGGAGGAAAATGCTGCAGCAGCAGAGAAGGCAGCCAGGAAGGATGTTGAGAGATTTTTGGCAGATGGTGATGAGGATCTGGAATTGGAGAGAAGTGGTGCTGAAGATGAGTTTGTCCCTGAAGTTGAGCTCTTCCCTGAAACTGACCCTGAGTCTGCAGCTTCGGCAAAGGTACAGAAAAACTATGATGAGATTCCAAACATTGCCCTTGCTAGTGTAAGGTATGGCATAGGGCTGAGGCCAACTGCAGCGATAGCAACTGCAACTCTGATTGATGCAGGAATCATCACAGAAGACAACACAAGTAAAGTGATTGATAAGAACAAGGTCAAGAGAGCACAGGAGAAGTTGATGAGAGAGCTGGGGGAAGAGTTTGAGGAGAAGTGCAGGGAGGAGGGGGGGGATTCATCCTCTTTGATGGGCGGATTGACCTGACCAATGTGATGATGGAAGCTGAGGGCAGTGACCAATCTTTTCCTGCAAAGATCAAGGAAGAACACTATAGTGTTGCTAGTGAGCCTGGCAGCTACTATCTGTTCCACTTTACCCCAGAGAAAGCAACTGCACCTGGGGAGAAAGCTGGTCTGGTTGGTGTGCAACCTGCACACTGGTGACCAATTCCCCTATAATTTCAGTTGCGTGCTAGCCTGCTGAGCAGGCAATATGTTCGTAGCTTGACTGCACCTTTCACTACCTGGCAGAGCCAAAAGCTACCTAAAATTACACAAAGTGACACAAAATACTAGCCATCTAAGCAGGCGATCCATATATTATATTCGTAGCTAGGCAGCTAACTTAGCTGTACACCTGAACAGACAATGCATATTATTATCTCCGTAGCTAGCTGGCTATACAATTATAATATAATTATATATTATAATTCATATATTATGTTCGTAGCTAGCCAGCTAGCTGTAGCTACATTTCAAAAATACTAGCCAGCTGCAGGCAATTTATATATTATGTTCGTAGCTAGCCAGCTAGCTAGTTGTACAGCTGAGCAAGCAATGCTTATTCGTAGCTAGCCACCTAGCTGTAATGTAATGATGTTTAATTATTCCGACAACAGTTGTAGTTTGAATGTAGCAACTTGTTAGCAGCTTACTTTTTAAAACGCATAACAGCTTCAAAATTCACGGTTGAGATATGAACGTGCGTAAGTTATGTCATAGAATAAAATGTGAAACTCTTAGGCTTACTTCCGGGTTTTAGGACTACAATCACTCAGGAATGCTAGCTCGTCATGTTGGTATAGCAACTACATTCCAAGAATTCCGATTACGTCACCCGGACACATTCTTCGCACCCGGACACATTTTTCCATGACAGCTGCACTGATGTAGGTGAATCTTCATGCCATATATAACCCTATTAGCAGTGTTTAAGCTTTAAACTAGTGTCTTAAAGCTCAATTAAAATATAAGACAGGTATACATTAAAAATTTGCATTTTCGTTAAACATATGCTAAAAAGCATGGCCCATCTACACTTTTTAAAAACTGTATATACTATACATATGAGAGTATATGGGGTGAATGAGTCTACCTACGGGTGAATAATCAAAAAAAATGTTTGGGTGCCTTGAAAAACAGTGTTTCTTAGGTTTTGGAATAACAATCGTCAAACAGATCTAATTATTTGCAGAAGGTCAAGAAGCAACTGGCCTCAACAAATCTAAGAATAGAGCGCCGTCCTATTAATCTCCATTCTGGGGATGATAGATATGTGATGGGGAAAAGTCCACTGATGGCTGTGCCTGACTCTGACACAGCTGCCGTGATTTAGAGAGCAGCATCAATCATGTCATCCGTTTCCCAAACAATAACTGTCATCAGATTCGGGGCGGGGGGGGTTAGGGTAAGGTGTGGGCCCAAACTACTGTGTGTGTGTGAACTCATTTGTAATGTTGCTTTTTTTCACAAGCTACTGTATATTGGATGAAAATAAATTCTCAGTTGCACTTACTTTCCCACGGAGTCCAGATTCCATGGTTGCTTAGAAAATAGCACCTAGAGGAGAGAAAAAGAGAGAGCTTATAGAGGGACATTGATTTGTTTTCAAATGTGGTATGAAAGAGAAAAAAATATTTTTGAATGTCCCAGAGCACCTCAGAACATTTTTTTTTTGGTGAACAGGAAATGAGTTTGACGGGTCAGCCATCATCTGCGCAGTGTCGCAGTTAACAGACGGCAAGGCTACTGCTTCTCTCATCGCACCGTGCACAACGCTTTGATATGCAACAGGACAGACACGACAGTAAAACAGATCCCATGGCCCGCACAAACAACACACACTCAACCAGACAACAATGGCTTTGTTCTCAATGGCTCTCGGCTAGGTTTTAAATAACCTTTATAATACCAGAGAAAATGCACATGTTCCTTCCTCTGAGTGTTCAAGGATGCTGAAATTGAAGGACATCACTTTGTAACAATAATATCCTTTTGACCCAAAACAACACTTAATAGTATGATTATACATATGAAAATGATATTTAACACTATGATACGACTACCAGGATATTTTGTTCATAAAAAATGATCCTACATAGTAGGCCTAATTGTGCAGATAAACAGAGGCCATTGAAACAATGTTGCAGTGTATAATTGCAATACTGCATTTCCCTTATTTGCATTGGCAGATTAACTCAAATGGCCATTATGTTCCTCATCACAAAAATGTTTCATATCAGAAGAATGAGGTGGCAATGTCACTTATGCTGAAAATATATGCTGTTTATCAGTAAGGAGAATGGAAGATGACTATTACCAAATATAATGTATATTACCATCTACAATCTCTGCTATTACGTCGACCTGGTCATTTTTAAGCTCAAACCGAGTATTTTATTCAGATTTAGACTATATTCTGAAGTAACGCAGGTTACCTGAAGTGACCTAACTTTTGTAGCTGAGAAACATGTTAATATGACCGTGGGTATATTGGGGGAAATTCACCGTTAGGACAAAGCATCCAACATTACTAATACACTCGTTTCAAGCAAAGACTAAATGAAACGTACTGTAAATAGTATTCAATACACAGGGGTATGGTATCTAGGGAATGTCATCGAACTAGCAAAACCGGTTTAACACGCACCAATTCACATGCTTATGATAGCAATAGCTAACGTTACAGTATTGAGCTAAATAGTGGTTACTCTCGTAACTGTAGTATTGGGACGTTAGATTGCGTAGTTACTGTGCATCGGGATATATTCGTATACTGATTCGGAAATAAACATTAGCTTGCTCGCTAATTACTCAATGGTATCAACTAACAACACGTTTAACTACTGAAGCTAGCTGGCCATAGCTAATAAATAGGCACATAAAACATTTTAAATTGAATAGAAAGGTTCAATTGAATCTACACCTGGTGGGTTGTCCGATTAAAGTTTGCTAGACTAGCAAACTCCATGCCACTGCTTGCAAACGAACGCCAGCTAGCGGTGTTGCTAGCTAGAAAAACAAAATCAGCAAACTAGCGAATTTAACCAACTAGAAGAGTTGCCCAAATTGCTCAGGCTGCGCCTGTAACTTCAGGCTGGCAGGCTGGCTAGCGAGACAAACCAAGTTATCTCACGCTAATATCAATGACACGATTTAGTTAGTTTAAATCTAAGGGTTAGCTAGCTAGCTTGCTCACCAAATGCAGTAAATGAAGAGCAAGCGCACGTAGCATATAACGTGCTCTGGCGTACACATCTTTAAAATATTTTTTGATCCGTAAGAACACACCATCTAAATTGTCCAAAGTTGCTTGTGTTGAACCTTGAGTAAACGTTGAACTCTTCTTTGTGTAGAGTTAACAGCTGATCAGCACAGGAACCCTGCTAGAGCAACGCTGCTGCGCATAAACATTCAACTTCCTGTTGTGCGTTCTGATTTAAACGAACCAACACGGTGAAAGCGTCCAATCAGTGTCAAGGGGCCGACCCAGTTCGAAAAAGTAGTTAATATTCCCGGAGTTAAAAAATAACTGTCTACTTAAAATTATGAAAAGGTAGTTAACGACGCTCCGCAATTTAAATGAATTGAAACCTAAAAGTTGATGTCTTTATGCCACAATACACAATACATATTATAAATACACTGTTCGATGTTGGCTAATGTTACCTATTTTGGTTTGAGGTACTTTAGGTGTATAGAAGTTTCGTCCGGATCCAAGTCTGTCAGAAAACGCTGCTCTTCGATATGTCATTATTTGATTATCTTTCCAGATTATCTCATCGTCGTCAATGTTGTCATTGTACAGGCCCCATTAAATTAGAAATGTAAGTTTTGGACTTTCAAGCTCTTTCAAACTTTCTGGCCACCAAACTATTTCTTACAACTTGTTGTGCCTCTGTTGATTGTTATTGTTGATTTGTTTTTGTTTTTCTCTGGAGATTGATGGTACTACACAAGAGCTTTTTACCTTGATGTCTTTACATTACAGAATGTAATTTACATTCATATATCAGACGCCATTATCCAGAGCGACTTACAACACCAGAACATCAAAAGAAGGAGAAGCAAATCCACATGAGGTTTCTGAGCAATGTGACACAGTTTTATGAGCAATAGTGACGCAGATCTGGCTAACAACACTCCCAGAGTATACGGGCATCATCATGAAAGCCCCACTGCAAGATATCTATGCCAATTCTACAACCAGGCCACAACCGATTATACAGACAACCTTGATGTCTTGTTCTTTTGTCATTCTTCTTCCACAGCTCTTTTGCCACTTCTTGACAGAGAGCATGCTTGAGCATGTTGTTGAAAGGTCATTTTCCATAGGTTGCCATCACAGCTTGATGTTCTGGCGAACATTTCTGACATGCTAGAAAATGGCTCACAAGCGCATTAGCGCTCCTAAGCATCGGACATATCGTAAGACCTACTATTATGCTGACGTATGATTTCAACGAACATGCACCGAATTTCAAAAAGAATCATGGCAAACTTGCAATGGCTACCAGTGATCAACTGGGGTTAAAATAGTACAATATGTTGTAAGGGCCATTATGATTGTTGTGTTTTGCCTTAAGTCATGCAAGAATATAGTAGTTCAGGGCTATACAATACTGTTTCAGAGGTCTATGGTCAATAGACAAAGATAGTGGAGGCATGGTGTTGTGACAGAGATGCCCTTAAGTTTAAATCACACCAATTAAGGATAACCATTCAACCTCAGTTATCAAATGTGCAATGTTTTATCAGATATTACTTCATCAAATTCTGCCTGGATTTCTATAAAGAGCATTGTACAGTATGTGGTAGAATCACTCCCTGCATTATACAGCATAGTTAATGTCTATAATTATCTGCTTCCACTGGAGGGCTACTTTAAATAAATTTGGCTTGGATGTTTAGTTTCTAAATAAATACGAGGCGCATACTTCACAGTTTTCAGTGATATCGACGGCGGGGTGAATTAATGCCGCCAGTGAGACAACATACAAAATACCCATCAAAGCCAGGAACACTCCTGCTTCTTAAACACTTGACATTTGTTTTTCATCATGAACTTAAAGGTCACTAGCAAAATAAGTGCCAAAGATCCCTGTTTGGTTTGCCCTGGTTTGCATTAATTTTATTGCCTCTCTCTGTGACAACTTCAATTGTTTAACTTAAACTGGCTTTTTTATTAGTCTGGTGATTCATTGATGTAAACAGGTAGGGATGAATAGTTTCTCCATTCTCATATTTAGATTTTATGTTTTGCTTATGGTTAATATACGTGCATATGTATATACGAAGTATGTTACTTTCTCATGTAAATGGTTGGAAGTAAATATGCAGTTCCTTGTGTACTGGGTAGGGAGGGTATTGTAGAAGAGTCATTTCTTTTAAATTGCATGTTGTGCTCAATCAGATATGGGTGGGGTATGATTTATAATGTCAGTACAGAGTTTCATTCAGCTCTTAAAAAGAGGTCAAATTAGGTAGGCAGCCAGATTCAACCACTGCCAGTCCATGAGCCATTGGTAAATGCAAAATTTGATATATTATAGTGTTATATACACTCAGTGGCCACTTTATTAGGTACACCAGTACACCTGCTCGTTAATGCAATTATCTAATCAGCCAATCATGTGACAGCAACTCAATGTATAAAAGCATGCAGACATGATCAAGAGGTTCAGTTGTTCAGACCAAAAATCTGAATGGGGAAGAAATGTGATCTCAGTGACTTTGACCATGGAATGATTGTTGGTGCCAGATGGGGTGGTGTGAGTATCTCAGAAACTGCTGATGTCATGGGATTTTCATGCACAACAGTCTCTAGAGTTTACAGAGAATGGTGCGAAAAACAAAAAACATCCAGTGCGTGGCAGTTCTGTGGGCGAAAATGCCTTGTTAATACCCCTTAATACCATTGTTTAAAATGCCAAAGCCTAGCTGAGTCTTGTTGCTGACTATGTGCATCCCTTTATGGCTACAGTCTACCCATCTTCTAATGGCTACTTCCAGCAGGATAATGCAGCATGTCACAAAGCACACGTCATCTCAAGTTGATTCCACGAACATGACAATGAGTTCAGTGTACTCCGATGGCCTCCACAGTCACCAAATCTCAGTCCAATAGAGCACCTTTGGGATGTGGTGGAACGGGAGATTCGCAACATGAATGTGCAGCAACTGCATGATGTTATCATGTCAGCCATCCAGAATCTCTGAGGAATGTTTCCAGCACCTTGTTGAATCCATGCCACAAAGAATTCAGGCTGTTCTGTGGGCAAAGGGGGGTCCTACCCAGTACTAGAAAGGTGTACCCAATAAAGTGGCCACTGAGTGTATATGCTATAGTACAACAAAAATGTTAACAGTAATACATACTGTGGCAGCCACCCGGAGGCAGCCTGAGGGAGAGTGATTGACGGGAGGTACGTGGTGGGATGCTGGCTCCACCCCTTTTCCCTATATGGCTGGACAGGAAGTGTGGGAACGCACCTGCAGCCCATCCAATTTTACAAACAGCTGAAGGACATTCAGAGTCCTATTTAAAGGGACGATTCCTGTCACATGGCAAAGGAGTAGGTTGGTGATTGCTGAGAGTGTTGTGGAGAGAGTGCTGTGGATTGCAACCTTTGATTGAATTGGATTGTTTGAGGACCCCGCCTGTGTATCGACCTTTGGAATGTTTGAGGAACTAGCTGGACTGGACTGGACTGGACTTGGATTTTGGATTACGACGACGAACAAGGATTGTGGACTTTACCTTTTTCCCCTTCCTCTTCCCTTTCCCCCCTGGGAGAATAAACAAAACTGGTTGGCATTTTACTGTGTTTATCACTTTTATTATTGATAATTGGCAGAGTTGCAACTCAACAACCCGGGTTCTGCCACAATACTTTGTTCCATATCAAACCCTATCCTACTGTATCTGGATTGTAAACAAAAATGTTTTCAACGTAAAAAGTTACTCATATATACACTACCGTTCCCCCCAAAAAAGTCACACACTCTAATATTTCGTTGGACCGCCTTTAGCTTTGATTACGGCATGCATTCGCCGTGGCATCGTTTCGATAAGCTTCTGCAATGTCACAACATTTATTTCCGTCCAGAGTTGCATACATTTTTTGCCAAGATCTTGTATTGATGGTGGGAGAGTCGGACCGCTGCGCAAAGTCTTCTCCAGCACATCCCAAAGATTCTCAATGGGGTTAAGGTCTGGACTCTGTGGTGGCCAATCCATGTGTGAAAATGATGTTTCATGCTCCCTGAACCACTCTTTCACAATTTGAGCCCGATGAATCGTGGCATTGTCATCTTGGAATATGCCTGTGCCATCAGGGAAGAAAAAATCCATTGATGGAAAAACCTGGTCATTCAGTATATTCAGGTAGTCAGCTGACCTCATTCTTTGGGCACATAATGTTGCTGAACCTAGACCTGACCAACTGCAGCAACCCCAGATCATAACACTGCCCCCACAGGCTTGTACAGTAGGCACTAGGCATGTTGGGTGCATCACTTTATTTGCCTCTATTCTTACCCTGATGCGCCCATCACTCTGGAACAGGGTAAATCTGGACTCATCAGACCACATGACCTTCTTCCATTGCTCCTTTATGTTCCCTATCAAATTGAAGCCTTTTTTTCCAATTAGCCTCACTGACAAGTGGTTTTCTTAAGGCTACACAGCTGTTTAGTCCCAATCCCTTGAGTTCCCTTCGCATTGTGCGTGTGGAAATGCTCTTACTTTCACTATTAAACATAGCCGTTCTACTGTTGATTTTTTACGATATGATTTCACCAAACGTTTAAGTGATCGCCGATCACGATCATTCAAGATTTTTTTCAACCATATTTCTTCCTCGAAGATGATGGTTCACCACTATCCTTCCAGGTTTTAATAATGCGTTGGACAGTTCTTAACCCAATTTTAGTAGTTTCAGCAATCTCCTTAGTTGTTTTCTTTGCTTGATGCAGGCCAATAATTTAACCCTTCTGAAACAGATTAACATCTTTTCCAGGACCACAGGATATGTCTTCCAACATGGTTGTTTAAGAAATGAGAAGCTACTCACTGCATCAGTTAGGGTTAAATAACTTGTTGCCAGCTAAAACATATTAATCACTGCAGTAATTATCCAATGGAAGGCTCTTACCTATTTGCTTACTTAAATCCAGGTGGTGATTTTTTTTTTGGCCAGGCAGTGTATAAAGCATACAGTATACTCTCTCTACATCTGTAAAAATCAATTCCTAAATTTGGTTTACATACCAAATTATTGATATCAAAATGATGCAAAGTTACAACTAAACTTTCATCAATATATTTCACAGAAACAAAACAAGCACTATTCCAAAGCAATGCTTCCCATAGTTTCCAACACTTATCCAAGTAACTTGACCCTATGTTTTGTTGGTTTAAGAGTATACATTTATTCTGGAGATTTAGGGCCTACCTTGTAGTTACAATAGCAACTGAGCTACAAAACAATATGATTCAGGGTTTACATGTGGAATGATAAGAAACACATCAGAGAAATGTATGTTTGTTGGCCATATAAATGTTACATCACTAAAATAAATACTATTAATCATTTGGATAGTATTAGATAGCAAGCAAGCTACTTTACACATAAGAATAATATGGCGTCTTTCAATTTTTTTGAGCATGTTCTATTGGCTGAAATGGCATCATAGTGTGCATTCTATCACGGTAAGAGTCATCTCATTGCGTTCTAGTTAGTGTTGGTTACCTGGCATTAGACTTCGTGTTTAGTTTATGCGTACGCTGCCTGTTTCACTTGTTGCAGTGAGCAGCTCTCGCTACTTAGTTAGCTTAATTAGTAGTAAACCACCTGCTCCCACTGTCCTTGCCCGTCGCAACCTCCGCTCTCTCTCCTCCGCTGCCCTGTCAGCTACTGTCCTATCCTCCCCTTCCTCCTACTGATGCCTTCTCTCACCTACCTGCTGAGGAAGCATCATCCACCCTACTTTCCTCTCTCTCCTCCTCCTTTGACTCACTCTGTCCTTTATCCACTAAACCTGCACGTCTCCGACCCCCCACCCCCTGGCTAACCGACTCTATTCGGGCTGACCGTCTGAAACTGCAAGCAGCAGAAAGGAAATGGAGAAAATCCAACTTCCCTGTGGCTCTGACTGATTTCCACACACTCCTGGCTACCTTTTCCTCTAACCTCTCCTCTGCTAAGTCTGCATTTGTCCTTTCCAAGATTCAATCTTCTGTCTCTAACCCTCGGAAACTATACTCTACATTTTCCTCTCCCCTCACCCCTCCTCCTCCCCCACCCCCCTCCTCTCTAACCGCGGATGACTTCGCATCCTTCTTTCACAAGAAGGTTGACGACATCCGCAACTCCTTCCCCCATCCCCTCCCTCACCCATCTCGCCACCCAAACCTCTCACCCCTCTGTCCACTTTCTCACCCCTCCCTGACTCAGACATCCTTCAGCTCGTTCACTCCCACTGTCCCACCACCTGCCCTCTCGATCCCATTCCTTCCCCCCTCTTCCAGTCCATTGCTATGGACATCCTCCCCTTTGTCTCTAATGTCATTAACTCCTCTCTTTTCTGTGGCTCTGTCCCCTCTTCCCTCAAATGTGCTCATGTTGTCCCCCTCCTCTCTGAATCCCGCTGTCATTTCAAACTACTGACGAGTCTCTCTCCTCCCATTCCTCTCCAAAACGTTACAGCGGGCTGTCTATAACCAACTGTCTGCTCATCTCCTACAGAACGACCTGCTTGATCCTAACCAATCTGGGTTCAAAGCAGACCAAAGCAGACTCATTGCGGTCACTGAAGCTCTCCACGCGGCTCCTCAGCTCCGTCCTCCTCCTCGACCTGTCGGCGGCATTCGACACCGTGGACCACCGGATCCTGCTCTCATCTCTCATCGAGATGGGAATCTCTGGATCGGCATTGACATGGTTTGAGTCCTACCTGGCTGACCGGTCCTACCAGGTGGCCTGGAGAGGATCCCTCTCCTCTCCCCACACCCTCTCCACCGGAGTCCCGCAGGGCTCGGTGCTAGGCCCCGTCCTATTCTCCTTGTACACCAAGTCACTTGGTTCTGTTATTTCTGCTCATGGTTTTTCCTATCACTGTTATGCCAATGACACTCAACTCTTTCTCTCCTTCTCTCCATCTGAGACCCAGGTCCCAGCACGGATCTCTGCATGCCTGGCTGACATCTCCGCATGGATGTCCACCCACTACCTGAAGCTGAACCTGGGGAAGACAGAGCTGCTCTTGCTCCCAGGGAAGGGCTCCCCGATGATCGATGCTTCAGTCACCGTGGAAGGCTCCATAGTGTCTCCCTCCCAGTCTGCCAGGACTCTTGGAGTGACCCTGGACAACCAGCTGTGCTTCTCGAGCCACATAGCAGCGATCACTGACCTGCCGATTCTCCTCCACAACATCCGGAGGATCCGACCGTTCTTCACCCAAGAGGCCACCCAACTCCTGGTCCAGGCCCTGGTGATCTCATGTCTGGACTACTGCAATTCCCTGCTGGCAAGCCTACCGGCCTGTGCCATCAAGCCACTGCAACTTGTCCAGAATGCTGCCGCTCGTCTGGTGTTCAACCAGCCGAAGCTTACCCAGGTCACTCCTCTACTCTCCGCTCTGCACTGGCTCCCCATTGCAGCACGCATCAGATTCAAATCACTGGTGCTTGCTTTTCAAGCGGCTAGAGGTACTGCTCCCCCTTACCTCCAGTCACTCATCACTCCCTACACCCCAGCCAGACTCCTCCGCTCCGCCTCCTCTGGCAAACTGTCTGCCCCATCCCTCCGGGCACCTGGCAGCCGCTCCTCACGGTCTCGCTTCTTCTCTGTCCTGACCCCTCGCTGGTGGAACGACCTCCCGCAATCGGTCAGGACCGCGGAATCACTTGCGATCTTCCACAAGAGACTCAAGACCTACCTTTTCAGACTCCACTACCACTGAACTCTGTCCATCTAACTAATTGTCATCACCACTGCCTACTTGTTCAACACTATAACCCTCCTTACTCCATTTATTTAAAAAATAATAATAAAATAAAAAAAATACTAACCTTCTCCTTCCTAAGAGCATCTGCTAAATGCTTAAAATGTTAAATGTTAAATGTAACATCATTTTCAGTATTTCCAGATGTGTGGAATTTGGCCTTACCAAAATATTACCCCAAATCCCCCATCTACAATTGACTCGCTTACAAACATTTTAAGACCCATATGTTCTTTTAAAATCCCACATTTATCATTGACTACCACACATTTACGCATTGAATTGCAATTTACTTACCCCATTCATCTTTCCAAATTCCCTACATTTGAGGGAATGCCAGCTTGGCAACTCTAATCCTTTAATGTAAAATAATATATACACAATGACGAATGTGGGACTAACTCTTCATTGTTTTCACTGGAGATAAATGCACACAAGCTGAGCAGGCCACGTCTAGCCATGCGATGCGCCAAAGTTGCTGGTGATATGTGGACGTTGCTTTTTGTGTTTCCTTGCAGAAAGGTCCAATCTTCCACATGGTTTCGCGGGAAAGATCCCCTAGTTTGCCTCTGATAGCGTTGATATTGGTAAGGTGGGAGTATCCCCCTCGTGGTGTCAGTCATTTTTTTATGACTACTAGGTAGCTAGTTTTAGCTCACTAGCTAGTTAGCAAGCTTTTTAGAAGAATAACTACCAATTATTTTTAGAATAACTAAACTAGTTTATTAGCTAGCTAACTGTAACTGTAGCAAGCTCTTTAGAAAACGGAAACATAAATTGATAGTGGAAGATTTCTAGCCAAATGAATGAGCATTCCGAATATGGTATGCTTGCATTATTAACAACGGTGCTTATGTTAAATAATGTCATATTATAAAATATGAAACTCATCAGCAAGGATCGTTCTCCTTACTGCATTTCTGTTGAGTTCTCGGTAAATATACATTGCGTCATACATTTTAGAAAATTGCGTGACTTTGAGGATTGCTTTTTTCTCCATCCTGAACAGAAATGTCTTGTGTCTAGGTGACCTCCTCATTTCATGTTATTGGATTGCGCGCTGGCTTGTCACAGCAATTTTCCGCGTAGTTATTATTTTCAATTTGTACGAATGGCACAGCGGCACCGACAGAATCGCTCTTGACGCCTCTCTTGATTGAAAATTAATGAGTTTGGCTAGATTGGTGCGGGAATATGTCATGTGGAATAGAGTGGCGCGTTTGCTGTAAATAGCCTATTGGGATACGCCTTGTGTTTTCCGGCAGAGCACTTTAAAATAGGCCAACTTTTACACAGCAGCGCCAGTCCATCATTGGCCCTTTTAGATTGGCTGACCAATCAAATCAACAAAGGGGCAGGACCAGGAAAACCCTTCAAAACAGGTAGGGGAGACTGATATTAGCCTTAGCTGTGTCTGGATGAATGTTAACAGCGATGTACAACCAAGCTCATCACATTATCATGATCTAAACAAAAACAAAAAAAGTTCAGAGGGACATCAGTGGCATGATGGGGTTATATTCTGTTGTTTATGGATTTTTTAGTAGCTAACGTTTAGCTAGATAGCCATCGAGTATCGAGCTAGATGTGTGGTGGCTAGCAAGCTAGCTAATAATAATATCACCTCTTATGGATAAGCTAGCTAACATTACTAGACAATTATTTAATGTGATGTCAATCAGGTAGTAGAGGATATTTCCCCATCGTTTTGTCAAGGGTGTGCTTCCCATCTTTTTACATGTGCTAGTCTTTCTTCTCTTGCTAACGTTACCGACAGGACATAGCCTACTTTATCTAGCTTGTTAGCTGTCTCACCTAGCAACGAAAAGCACGTACCACCCTTCACCCTCTCGACTTCTTCCCTTAGTTCTCTCCAGTGACGTGCCTCGAATTTTCTTTCCAAGAAGACAATGTATTATTTTACGATAATCAGCCTATGCTGATGTGTTGTCACTATAGAACTAAGCACTGTATAATGTAGGCTATGCTCAGGTAAAACTACCGATTGCATGTGTTACCTGTCTCAAACAAGGATGTGTCAGGATTTTAAATATATATTTTATTCCACACAAGGCTGAAAAAATAATTAAAAACACAGAATGTTTAAATATAATCTTTGAAATGCCATATTGGCAAAAGATTGTGCTGGATTCTGCATCTATGCGAAACAGGTGATGGTTGGCACTTGCCACTTGCCACAAAGAAGTCCGTTGCAGTGATTTCCTGGTGTGGAGAAGGAGGAACATAAATAATTCAGAAAGAATGCTGTAAATGAGTGGGGTTGATACTGGAGAGGTCCCTCATGTTTGGGATAGATGAGCCGGGTGAGACTGGACCTCTTACACTGTCATAAGTTGAATCCCAAAGTGAGTGCATCATTATTTCCTTGTAGCCACAGTAAAGTGCTCCAGCCAGTTTATGGACAAACTCTTTATACAGGTAAAAAAGTTAAAATGCGCATCGGTCTAAAATGCCATGTTATGGGACAGAATCCCATTGACAGCTACCACTCTGTATTTTTCATCCTCTCTGTGAGAGGAGGTCATATAACAAAAACATACTTTCTATATTCTTCTTTACTAATAATATATGCAATGTACTGTACATTAAAATTGTCCATAATTAGGGCACTCTCTTAGCATTTTACAAGATTGCCTGCATTTTAATGATTGGTACCTGAGATCTGATTCAAAATTAATTGATTTTGCATTTTGTATTCATACTGCATGCATCATAATGAATCTGCAACAGGGGTAAGTGCATCTATGAGCTTTTTGGTCTCATGATCTAATATTTAGATATGTCCTGTCACATTAGTCTATTGTCAATTAGTCATGATAAAAAAAACTGGGATGACAATGCGAAGTCATGATTTTAACATCAAGCTCAAAACTCAAAAGCCTGATATGTTTCCTAATGACCATTGCACAATCCTACCTTGCATTCAAATTAATCATTCTTTTTTGCTGCTTGTTCGTTGTCAAATATACCCACTGGAACTATTTTTATGAAAGTCAAGAAAGTCAGCCAGAACATTTACATTTTAAGCATTTAGCAGACGCTCTTATCCAGAGCGACTTACAAGTTGTGCATTAATACAAGGTAAGAACAATCATAGTTAGATCACACAAGATCAGTGCAGTAAAACGGCAATAGACATCATTGCAGGCGTCTGCATATCATACCTGTAACACTGGGAAAGAAAAGGTTAGTGTGTTTTTTTTTGTTTTTTTTTTAACAGTGTAGAACAAGTAAACAGTGGTGATGACAGATTGACTAGATGGACAGTGTTCAGTGGTAGTGGAGTCTGAAGAGGTGGGTTTTGAGTCTCTTGCGGAAGATTGGAAGTGATTCCGCAGTCCTGACCGACATGGAGGTCGTTCCACCAACGAGGGACCAGGACAGAGAAGAAGCGAGACCGCGAGGAGCGGCTGCCAGGCGCTCGGAGGGATGGGGCAGTCAGTTTGCCAGCGGAGGCGGAGCGGAGGGGTCTGGGCGGGGTGTAGGGAGTGATGAGTGACTGGAGGTATGGGGGAGCAGTACCTCTGGCCGCTTGAAAAGCAAGCACCAGTGACTTGAATCTGATGCGTGCTGCGATGGGGAGCCAGTGCAGAGAGGAGAGTAGAGGGGTGACGTGGGTGAACTTCGGCTGGTTGAACACCAGGCAAGCAGCAGCGTTCTGGACTAGTTGCAGTGGCTTGATGGCACAGGCCGGGAGGCCAGCTAGCAAGGAATTGCAGTAGTAAAGACGTGAGATCACCAGGGCCTGGACCAGGAGTTGAGTGGCCTCTTGGGTGAGGAACGGTCGGATCCTCCGGATGTTGTGGAGGGAGAAACGGCATGTCCGAGTGATCGCTGCAATATGGCTCGAGAAGCACAGCTGGTTGTCCAGGGTTACCCCAAGACTCCTGGCAGACTGGGACGGAGACACTATGGAGCCTTCCACGGTGATTGACGCATCAATCATCGGGGAGTCCTTCGCTGGGAGGAAGAGCAGCTCTGTCTTCCCCAGGTTCAGCTTCAGGTGGTGGGTGGACATCCATGCGGAGATGTCAGCCAGGCATGCAGAGATCCATGCCGGGACCTGGGTATCAGATGGAGGGAAGGAGAGAAAGAGTTGAGTGTCATCAGCATAACAGTGATAGGAAAAACCATGAGCAGAAATAACAGAGCCAAGTGACTTGGTGTACAGAGAAAATAGGACGGGGCCTAGCACCGAGCCCTGCGGGACTCCGGTAGAGAGGGTGCGGGGAGAGGAGAGGGATCCTCTCCAGGCCACCTGGTAGGACCGGTCAGCCAGGTAAGACTCAAACCATGTCAACGCAGATCCAGAGATTCCCATCTCGACGAGAGATGAGAGCAGGATCCGGTGGTCCACGGTGTCGAATGCCGCCGACAGGTCGAAGAAGAATTGAAATCATTGAATGTGACAGGTATGATAGGCTAATTCTACTCTGCCTAAACTCTTAGTAGTGCCACCACTGTGATAAAATGAAGAGACATATGGGATTCATTTCACATTGTTTGGTTGTAATTTAATTAGTCAGTTTTGTAATCACTCAATTAATAAAAGTGATAGGCTTTCTTGCATGGCATCATACTATCGCAATCCATAATTTAAGATATTACTTTGGCCAATCAGATGTAAATCGCCCGGGTCAACTGCAGTAGTTAATTTAGCAAGGACAGGCATAGTTCTCTGGCATCTCTGATAATACAATTGCATTGTATTATAATGGGGGGATCTGATGAGCACAAAATGAGGGGGAAGGGGGGAGGGGGGCAATAGATTAATGAAACATTCTTGTGTGTGAATTATCTGTAATAAGTTATAGATTTGGCATCCTTGTTTACTGCGTAAATGAGACTGTGCATTTGCTGTGAAGGCTCCTAGACTGTGGATCAGATCTCCTGGATCAGAACAGAGCAGCTGAATCTGCATTTGTTTTAAACCCCTGTAATTGTTTGTAACTTTCTATTCTGGTTAATTTAATTTCTTTTATTGTGTTGATTGTACCTGTAAAGTCATTTTTGTATGTTTTTCACTGTCATAATCCTTGCCTTTTGTTTTAAATCTTATGTGTTAAACACTTTGAGCTGAAAATAATGAAAAGTATTATATTATTATTGTTATTATTATTTTACAATATTTTACAATCGAAATTGCATTTTGAATGTAAATATGAACTTGAAATGTCGCTTTCAAAGATAAAATGTTTTTTCAATACATTTTTTGTTTTTAATTTAATCCATTTTAAATGTCAATATCATCCACATGGCACACTTATTAATTTAATGTGGTGTGATGGGATAGTTGTGCCGCTTACTTTCAGATGCTGGGCATACTGAAGTATATTGCAGTCTACAAACCACTGAGTTTTAACTTTATGTGAGTACTACTCTATTTACCTGTGTTTTTTGTACATGAAAACATTTATAGAGTGATTGAGGGGGGAAATGAGAGGTCAACTGAATACAAATCAATGTCCTCCGTGTCTTTAAGCTTACAGCTACAGATCACATGCACTTTTTTGTCTCCGAAATGTCATCATTGTGGATGTGGGTCACAAGCAAAAAAAAAAATGATATAGGCAAAAGACTCAACAATGGAGCAGTGGTCCCAGGCTTCAGGAATTATGAACTCCACAAACAATTACCATTTTACCTCCAACCAGATCAGCCCACTGCAGGAACATGTTGCCTTTGATCTTAAAGGAAAACCTCAGAAAAGACCATTTGTTCAGCTTAGCAGCACCTGAAACAATTTCATCGACTAGCAAATGGCCGCAGGGAACGCAGCGAGTAATTACCATCTTTTTCCTAAAGTTACACGCAGTGTCTTTCAGTTCTCATAAATGATGGCTAGCTAGCAGGTAGGCTCCTGTCTTGCATATTCCTAAACAGACCCCGCAACATTTCGGCGGATTTACTCCCCTGGCAGGGCCCCTGTCCTCCGCCATGTCCTCCGGGTGGGGGTCGCCCCTGTGAAGATCCTTCAAGGTCCGCATGGATTTCGGCGCCATCTGGAGGCTGTCAGTCCGACCCGGTAAGTCGGGGGTTGCCAGCAGTCGCCCATAGTGCAATATGGCCCTTTCTTTAATGAGCTACTAACTGTCCCCTTTTTTAATTGATATGACATTTCAGCCATTAATCTCTGACATTTCTGTAAGGGATGGTATTCCTTCGTGCCATTTTTTTCTTGTCTGAATGGCTGAGACAAATTTTGAAGAGCTGCATGCTAGTTGTTTTTTTTTTTCTCCACCCTAAAATGCCAATAAAATGCATGATTCATAGGTTATTGTACGCTTGTTTGATTTCTGACGACAATGAACACACAACCAAAGCTGGATAGAGCTTTATCCCAGTGAACTTGGTTGAAACTGTTGAGGCAAAGTAAACATGAGCAGTCACTCTGGAACTAGACCAAAATAAATTATGCTGTTCTAGAATAAGGGTTACATATCCTATTGAATTTGGTCTCAGGTTCGAAAGATAAGGCGATTAATTTCCCATCCCCAGGCCGTGTATTTATAAGATGTGAAATCTGAGGCCTAAAGTAGTTCGCTCCTGTAAATATGAGGGATTTACAAAAATATTCAGAGCATGAAATGATCTCAATGCATAAAATCACGTAATGCACCTCTTAAGGAGCTGTGTGATTACTTTATGATGTGGATTTTAGATGTTTGAATTCTTTTTTCATACTAATACTAAAGCAAACACACGTGTTAATGAAGGGCTTGCCTTCAAATGCAACCCATCTAGTTTAAAATGTTTAAATGTGCAGTCATGTTCATACTGACCTCTCATTTTGGTACTGTCAACATGCAGTCTGTGAATGATATTGAAGCCTCAGATATTCTGGTTACTGTACGAGATTTTAAGTAGTTAAATTTAAGAACTGTCTGGAGAACTTGAACTCTCATCGAACGTTTGCTTGAGTAAGTGTCTAAGCTTGAAGCTGTGCTTTGCAGAGGGTGAGTATAAAACCAACAGGCAGTTTACTGGCAATTAGAACTACTTAATTTTTATTAAAATTTAGATGTGAAGAATGGCTCCAATTTTAACTAGAATTGAAAAAAAAAAAAAAATTACTAACCTTTTTGTTCCCAGTGTTACAGGTATGGTATGCAGCTGCCTACAACAATGTCTATCACTGTATTACTGCACTGATCTCTTGCGCGAACTATGATTGTTCTTATCATGTATTAATGCACATCTTGTAAGTCGCTCTGGATAAGAGCGTCTGCTAAATGCTTAAAGTGTCAAAGTAAATGGTTAAACTATCAGCTAATTTAATCAGTACTATATGTCTACCTATGTTATTTAAAATAATCTAATGCAGTTAGATGTATCACCCTGAATTAGAAGAAAGAGCCTTATTGGCCACATCTCCTGGCTTCTCTCCCATTCTCCAGTGTGCAAAAGCAGCTAAACGCTTAAGGCTATTCTGTGTCTGTAGAGAAAAGGATTAACGCAATATTATTAAAGCATATTGTCCTAAAGATCATATTAAGCCTTTTGACCAGAATCACTGGCAAAGTGGCCAATGACACCAGAGCAGCAGGAGAGGAATGAATGTTTTTCAAATGGGCCCAACAGTTCTAGAGGACAAAAAAATGCTTAAAGCTAAATGTAATCCACTGTAATCTGCTGATAAAAAACTTGTTCTTTTTTGCCCTTTGTGTGGTGATAATGTTATGGAGTATTAGTGTAAGCCTTACATTTAGTGACAGGGCTTCCCCAACATGCATTTTCTCGTGGTCCTGCGGCTGAGAGACCCACGGGCTTAATGTATTACTTGTTTTGACTTGGACATGGTGTCTTTAATACTACCTTGTCAGGGACATAGTCTGAGGCATTGGTCCTGGTATCAGGTTTTTTAGCAATCAAGCAATTTAGTTGCTTCCAGTTTTGGGGGTTTTGGGGTTTTTGAGTTTTTTTTGTGAGTTGCTTCCCATGGATTATAATCAGGAAGTCCCTGTCTGCCTTAGCATTGACATAATGTTGTGCTGGGGGGGGGCTTTGGTGTTATATGGGATCTGACTGGTTGACACCCAGAGGTTTGAAACCAAAGGCCTCTGTGTCTTTCATGCACAAAATGGAGACATAAGGAGAGCTATACCACAACATGGAGAGAACCCCTCTCAATTAATTATAATTATTAATGCAGTGGATAGTAAGTAGCCCCCTCTGCTGGAAAACAGGAGATTTTATTTATATTAAGTAACCAAAATAGTTCAGATTGTTTACCATTTTATATATAAAATTTGTTTATTTATGGTTTGTCGCAAAAGTATGGGAAGTCAGAAGTTTGAACATTTACTGGTTCTATAGCATTACTGTTATACAGCATACTGAGAGCCTTATGTAATTTGTATGTCCTCATTGAAGCATGTCAGCTGATTCCCCCAAAAGAGAGGTTGTCACATTCTCTAAGAATATCCCAAATGTTGGCAATAACAGGCTTGCACAAAGCCATACCCCAAAACAAAAAAGGGAGAAAAAACTAACCAAAAAACAGGAAATGTTCAGAATGTTCTGGTCGGTGCTACAAAATTAGTAATGCATTTGAAACTCATGTCATTCTTCCACATTCTATTGTTTTCAAAGAATGATTCTGTCTATTTTAAAGAACTGGAACATAATTCCATTGGTATGGACTCTTCCTTTAATTGTGAGTGGCATTAACGCAAAGGTGTGGTCCGCTGTCTGTTTTGGCAGCAGCACAGCTTTTCTTTTCCTGTTCAGCCTTTCTCACTCTTTTCTGTTTGGGTGCAGTGATGATGGAGTTATGGAGTGTGGCTTCCTTATGTGAATGCCACCAGATGTTCCTCTAAATTCCAGAGCTTTGTACATCAAGGCAAAGAGTTTATGTCCAAGTATACATTTGGAATAAATGTAAGTATTGTTGTTTGTGAGGGAATTGTTTGTGATTTAGCGACTTGAACTCACCAGCAGCCTTGAAGTCAAGTCTTTATTTACAAAGAGCAATTAACAAGGCCATCAGACTGGTATCTTAAATGTACCCTTTAATATGAAGCTGGTGAGGGGCAACTAGTTGGATTTTCTTTGTGTACTTAAAACACAGATTTTCTCTGTGTACTTAAAACACAGATCCAAATGCATGTCTGCCAAATCCACAAATATAATCTACAAAATATTCCAGTGAAATAACAGCAACATATTTCCCCTTAAATTACACATTTCCCCTTTCATAATGTTATTCTCATTTTTTACAAAAGGAAAACATGATGAATACCATAATACTGTATTAAGGGTCAATGGAAACTTGCCAGAAATTAAAGATCATTCTTTCTCACAGTACCATGATTTACACCCTTATTCTTTTCTCATGCTGTAAACAAATGCATGTGACCTGTAATTAAGGGGAATACATCAATGGCCAGGTCTTTGGCTTTCAGATTAAGCATGAGGGAAGGCTGCTATTGTAGGTGTAAATAGCAGCCACAATAGTAGTCCCCCCCCCTTTTCCCTGAAACCGCGCTGCTCCTGCAACCCGGCGAGCTAATATTCCTATTTAACATCTCGCTCATTTCCAGCATCCCTCGTTTCAGTCCCTAAGATCTAGCCGTCTGATACGCCTTTTACATCTTTCTGTTGACTCAATTTTATGGACGTCTCAGGACCAAGCAAATTAAGAAGCATGAACTATGGCAGTCCCTGACATCGAGCATGTAATACGCTACCCCCCACACGCTGTGTAGCATAATGATTACATTACAACCCTGCACTACTATTAAAAATTACTCGTGATAAATGAATGATAAACTGGGTGTTATGCTTCTTTTATTGCAGGGCTGATAAGGTAGATAATCAGTGTCCAAGTAAATGTCATTACATAAATTATGAAATAGACTGAATTGGGTGCATATTCCCATCGAGTCCGGGGCTGTTGTCATCAAGAGCAACTAAAGCAGAATACGCAGCAATTAAAAAAAAAAAATAATACATAAATCACAAGTAAAATAAAGCATCATATTTGAAAGATTAAAAGACCATAACAACACAGCAAATTGCGACAGGACATGAAACAGAATCATCTTTCCATCAATGCTTTTATCAAGTGACATTTTGCATTTTTACATACATTTCAGGCTTCTCAGCTCTCAGGTTATTAAGAAATTGGGAAACGGAGTAAAATAATTTAAAGTATGCACATGAAGGTAACTGACAAAATAAAGGAAACACCAACATAAAGTATCTTAATAGGGCATTGGGCCACCACAAGCCACCAGAAAACTTCAATGTACCTTGGCATAGATTATACAAGTGGCTGGATCTCTATTCGAGAGATTTAACACCTTCACGGAGAAATTCCACCATTTGGTGTGTTGTTGATAGTAGTGTAAAATGCTGTCTCAGGCACTGCTCCAGAATCTCCCATAAATGTTCAATTTGGTTCACATCTGTTAACTGAGATGGCCATAGCATATGGTTTACATCATTTTCATGCTCATCAAACCATTCAGTGACCACTCGTGCCCAGTGGATGGGGGCATTGTCATCCTGGAAGAGACTACTCCCATCAGGATAGAAATGGTTCACCATAGGATGAAAGTGCTCACTTTACATTTACCTTGCCCTCTAAGGGGTTGAGTGGACCTAAACCATTGCAGTAAAATGCACCCCACACCATAACAGAGCTGCCAGTATCCCTCATTTATTTAAGTGTTTCCTTTATTTAGCCAGTTACTTGTATACAGTCCATACATTTGTTATAGTGGCACCTGTGAGTCCATAACTAAAGTCAAAGGAAATCTTGTTATGATATCATCAAAAAAGGCATTGTAATGATGTGTAAAAAGGTGATAGACATTGAAAATCGAATCTGTGATTAAGCCATTTGCCTTATTACACACAATTTGAAAACAGAATTATTAAACATGCCGAAGCTGAGAGGATAAGCATATGATGACAGCAGATATTACAATACAATACTTTTTTGTTTAACCACAACATGAGGCCAAGTGAGGCCTTACTGGTCAAAGTTGATCAAATAAACAATGTCATAAGGAAACTACAATACCAAATCAGGAGAGGAATCCTGGTTGTCCTGTGCTGTCACAACACCAGATAATTTGGCTGTAAGGCTGTAATGACCAGGGAGCTGGACATGTGCAGGCTTGTGTCTGCCGTGGATTGTCTTGACCTGAGGTGAACCCAGCAGGCTGTAGAGTACATGCCAACGCATAGACTCTCTGTTTGCAGTGGTGAGAGGTGCATTTCAGAACCCTCACCCTGAAAATGCCTGCATTCATTTCCTCATTCTCTTTTCCATCTGAATACAATATGATGATGATGATGGTGGTGATGGGGGTCAGCAGCAGTTTTTTAGACATATTCTTCCAAGGCATTGATCCAAATAAGAATTACATACATATTTACACACACACTCACTCAGACATATACAGACATATAGAGTTAACAATGGTGTTTGACTATACACATGATTTTAATCATGTGTACTCAAATGCTTGCAAAGGTCTCTACCCTTTGATTCCCTGCTGATGAGAGCTGTATACAGTTCTGTACCACTGTTTTGGACCAAATCCAGTCTGGAAACACTTGTGCTTGTAGGTGACCCCCTCCCCCATACACACACAAACACAAACACACATTATTCTCAACACCGACTAGCAGATACAACATTGCCGTTGTAACCAAGGGGTCTCGGTGCCTTTTATCAATCTGGTGACTGTGAAGGCCATTGGAGTACACTGAACGTATTGTCATGTTTGTGGAACCAGCTTGAGATGACATGTGCTTTATGACATAGCACATTATCCTGCTGGAAATAACCTTTACAAGATGGGTAGACTGTAGTCATAAAGGTATGCACATGGTCAGCAACAAGACTCAGGTTGGCTGTGGCATTTAAACGATGCTCAATTGGTAATAATAATGTGTGCTAAGAAAACATTCCCCACACCATTACACCACCACCACCAGCCTGAACCATTGACACAAGGCAGGATGGATTCATGTTGTTTACAAAAAATTCTGACCCTACCATCTGCATGTCGCAGCAGAAATCGAGATTTGTCAGACCAGGCGACATTTTTCCAATCTTCAACTGTCCAGTTTTGTTGAGCCTGTGCCCACTGTAGCCTCACTTTCCTGTTCTTAGCTGACAGGAGTGGAACCAAGTGTGGTCTTCTGCTGCTGTAGCCCATCCACTTCAAGGTTCGATGTGTTGGGTGTTCAGAGATGCTCTTCTGCATACCACTGTTCTAGCACGTGGTTATTATACTATAACGAGTTACTGTTGCCTTCCTGTCAGCTTGAACCAGTCTGGCCATTCTCGCCTGACCTCTCTCATTAACAAGGTGCTTTCGCCCACAGAACTGCTGCTCATTTTTAGTTTTTTGCACCATTCTTTGTAGTCTAGATATTGTTGTGCATGGAAATCCCATGACATCAGCAGTTTCTGATATACTCATACCACCCCGTCTGGCACTAACAATAATTCCACAGTCAAAGTCACTTAGATCACATTTCTTCCCCATTCAGATTTTTGGTCTGAACAACAATTGAACCTCTTGACCATGTTTTCATGCTTTTATGCATTGAGTTGCTGCCACATGATTGGCTGATTAGATAATTGCATTAACAAGCAGGTGTACAGGTGTACCTAATAAAGTGGCCACTGAGTGTAAATCACAGGTTATAGCATTCAGTTTCCTGGATTGAGGAATCCAGGAACACACTCCCTATGTAGTGTATATTCTCATGCTATCAACATTTCGCTGTTAGCAACTTCCAGCCACAGAATACTATTTGACCTCATTACTTCTGATCATTATCACATTTTGTCATAACTGCCATAGCAGATGAAAGAAATGAACACACCATTTCTTGCCAAAATAAGGCTTGTCAACTTATTGATGATGAATTGCAAATTTCAAGGTGTTTGTAGGGAACTGGAAGGGATAGAACAGGCTCACAGAGAACACAGTTGACTATAAAGAGATGCATGGCTTCCTGTGGGGAATAATACTTTATTGCCCATATATTTTCTGTCAAATTTCAGCTTGCATTTACAAGGCTACTGCACCTATGAGCAGCACCCGGAAGTCTTTCATCATGTAACATGGTCCTCCACAACATGCCTCATCTTTCCAGATGTACTTGCATTCAGAACTCCCTCTTCTGATACAACTACATGTTCTTGGCCAGGGAGTGCAATTTTGGGGATTAAATGAGGGCAAAAAAGTGATATTTAATTTATATAAAATAAATTAAGTGCACACAAAATGTACAAAACATAACAAGTAATATCCTTGCCCCTGTTACTGAGTTACTGAGTTACTGATAGTAGCAACCATAATATCATAATGCAGGCATGATTCTAAATAAATGATATGCAGTATTACTGGGATTAGTGGTGCCGTGTTTGCATCATGCATGTCCCTCAACATTTCCCATGGTCCAACACTAGCACCTATTCTTTTCCAACTTGTATATGCATGCATTTATTCATGATTAGTTGTTGAGCTGTTTATGCTGTTTTATCTAAACATCAGATGAAAGCGATGTCTATATGTACGCATACAGGCAGGCGTAATGAGTATAATGAAAAATAACAAGACAATGTAGGGCACATGTTTTGCACATGCCTTTAAGCAACTGATGAAAAATGAAACAAATTTGGCTGTCATCACCATGACCTTGGTTCCATACAGGTCTAATGGTCTTGTGAAATTTTCAGAAGGGTGCTGCTCTACAATGTGTCCAAAGAAAACAATCATTATAGCAGGGACATTGTTGGTGATATTTGTTTTCCCTTACCAAATTAAACCACGATAATGGCTGCCACTGTTTTTTGCTGAGGTATGTTCCATTCTCTTAGGATGACCCTGAAGTGCAGCTCATTGTCATTTCACAAAAAAAGTTGACTCAATTATTTTAAAATGGAAAAATAAGTACAGAAATTGAAAAGAAGTTAAATAAAATAAATACTTCTGCTCTTTATTATTCTTTGTAAGTTGTGCTATGGAGTGAGCACTTTGTTCCACAGTCAATATGCCATTAATAAACATTCACAATGAACTCCATATGTAGTGTATTGCAGCCCATACTGTCTCAATTACACTTTTGAACAAGTCCTTTGCACAACAATTGTACTTCTTCCCTCATCTTTGGTACACTCACCTTCATGTTCTGGCTGGAATAAGAATAATGTTGATATAACCTTGTCACTGAATTGTTCTAATATGTGTTTGGTTGGGTTTTGATGGAATGTCTTTGGCCTAGGGCTATGCAGCATGCCTGGGTACAGACAGTAGACTCTGATACCTTGATCTCAGAACCGGTGTCTTACTGTACGCAAAGTGGTCATAGTGATGTCCAGGTGTCTCTGTGACTTGCAGTTTTGGATGAGGGAAAATGTCATGAAAGAGAAAAAAGAAAATTAAAAGAAAAATCTTTTCATGTGTAAAAATGTCCAAAAACACAGGTACATACAGTATTTCCTCATGTGTGACCAACTGTGATGTAAATGTGACCACAGTATCACATGAAATACACACGTGACAATATGTGATATACATGTGAAATGTGATTAAATGTGTTGTATAGTGTGTTAATCATATGTGGATTCACTTGTCCATAATTCATGTGATTTCTGTATCTTGGAGATAGTATCTTAATCAGATATTCAAATCTTGTGCAGGGGTGGTGAATCATGATTATCCTGGGCATTGCCAACATAACATGATCCCAGGTTAATGTATTACCAATACAGGCATGAAATTGTAAACCAAAAGTGCACATCAAAATGTCTGACAATCACCACTGGCATAGATTCATTAGCTTCATCAATGGTGTTATACTGTGTGTGTATTTTTACTTTTTAAACCCTAACTCTAAAATGTTGCAGCCATATATAGAATAGAATACCATTTCATGACCGGTGATCACAATTGAAAAAATGTTGATGGCAGGTCTTTCATGAATGTTTTTACTGTAATTGTGTATGTTGGTATGTATTATTTGAAGTTGCATGTTAAAGCACTGCTATGCTAGCACCACCATAAAAACATCATCACTATGACATCAAATAAAGACATAAGTGTAACATCTAACATGGTAAAACTGATCACAATTAACAGCATGCAGCTATTCAGTTTGCTGTAATAATGTACAGGTAACTGCCAAAATAAAGGAAATACCTGAGTAAATGATACAAAGTATATTGAAAGCAAGTGGTTCCTGAGTTAAATAAGCAATTGACATCCCATCATGCTTAGGGTCATGTATAAAAATGCTGGGCAGGCCCAGTTGAACATTATTTTGGATATCATGGCTGGAAGAAGAGATCTCAGTGACTTTTAAGGAGGGGTGATTGTTGGGCACATTTGGCAGGAGCTTTAGTAATGAAGACTGCTGAACGTGCTGATGTTTCACGAGCAACAGTGGCTAAGGTGATGTTGGTATGGAAGTCTGAGGGAAAGGCATCATCAACTAGGGACAACTGTGGTTGAAAGCGCATGCTCCTCAACCGTGATGTCCGTGCAATTGGAAAGAAAAGCAACTCTGAATCACTTGACTGAATATATCAACATAGGGCATGAGCAGGCAGTTTCATCAAGAACAGTCCATCAAGAACTTCACAGAGAGGAATACTGTAGTTGGATTGCAGTGCATAAGCCCCTTATTACACCTAAAAATGCACGTTTGAGAGTAAAGTGGTGCAAAGAATGCAAGCAGTTGCCTAATGAGAGGTGAAAAAAGTCATATGGTCAGAGTCATCCTTCACCCAGTTCTCAACAAGCGAACAAGTGCATGTGTAGTGCATGGCAAAATAATTCTGCAGGCCTGATTTCCCACAGTGAAGGGTTCTGGTGGCTTTGTTATGGTGTGGGGTGCATTTTCCTGGCATGGCTTAGGTCTACTCAACCCCTTAGAGGGCAGAGAGGGCAAGGCAAACAATTCCCCCATCCACAAGGCACGCGTGGTCACTGAATGGTTTGATGAGCATGGAAACGATGTAAACCATATGCCATGGCCGTCTCATTCACCAGATCTCAACCCAATTGAACACTAATGGGAGGTTCTGTAGTGGTGCCTGAGACAGCATTTACCGCTACCATCAACAAACACCAAATGATAGAATTTCTCATGGAAGAAATGGTGTTGCATCCCTCCAATAGAGTTCCAGACAATTGTCAAATCTATGCCAAGGAGCATTGAAGCTGTTCTGGTGGCTCGTGAAGCCCGACGCCCTACTGAGATGTTGGTGCTACCTTTATTTTGACAGTTACCTGTATATGGCAATGAATAATTAAATACAATAGAACGTCAAATATGTTCACTTTATTGTTTAATCAGTTATGCATATAGCCCCTTTGTGAGCTGTGGGAGCAACTACATTTTTTCAGAATGGTAGGGAGTAGGGAGACCAGTGCTGATGGGGGGTGGGGGGTAGTTCTATAAACAGTAAAGAGAGACGGGCTTCCTCTCAAGGTTTTTTGAAGCATGCACTGTGGAGGTCAGAGGCCTCAGAGCTGGGGGAGTAATTTGATTCCAGGCTTATTCAAGGCAAGACTGCACGTTCTCTGAACAGCCACGCCTCTGACAACATTTTACAATTTAGAGACAGAACAGGATGCTATAATACTTTAGTCTGTGGCTACTGGCCTTAAAAATATTTTAAAAATATATATAAAAATGATTAGTACCTCAGGTGAGGTTTGGGGTTGGGGATGGTGTATGCATGTCTATTTTTTTCTATATTAGTGATCAACATTAGCGTAATAAAATAAAGCTAAATTATAACTATCAATACAAAATGTCCTGTCACAGGTTGGTTGCACTGAAGAATGTACTGAAATGCATAAAAAATGTGTGTAAATGTAAAATACACGCGTTGTGATTTGTGGGATTGTGCCATCTGTCCAATAATTCTCATGGAACATAAATGAACAAATTCATACATACTTAACTAAATTATTCCTAATCCATTTAGCCATATCAGACAGCAATAAACATTAAGTTCACATCAGATATTGTTCAGAAACCCCCAAACAATATTGTATTTAAACCAATATTTTTCTCACTTTTACAGCTATACTCATTCTTTTGATGGCAGCCATTGAATGATGTACAATTTGAAATATGTTTAGCTTGTTCATGCATTCTGAAGTTTGTTTTTTTCTGTCATTATTATCATACAACATTGAATTATTTTATCAATATAGTATGCAAACTAGTCCTTGGGAGACAAATATGATCAATTTCTAACCATTTAACTGTGGCTATAAAGTATAGTACAATGCACTCTGAGATCATTTTTATATCCCTCTTATAAATAATGCAGAGCATATGCAGATGTTGTCAAAATATGATTGAGCTATTAGTTTTTGAGTTCCCATGTTTAAGACTGCTCTGTTTGCAATCCTCATTACTCATGTTTAAATGTGGAGTCCTATATGTGGCATCTTGTTAAAATTAATGCTATCGTGGTCTGTAATCACTTTTCTGGAAAATCAAGTTAAATGAGGAGTAAAATGAAGCAATATTGAGCGAATTACATTTGACAAATTCTATGTCACAGCATATTAGGGAAGGTTTCAAAAGACGTGAAAATGGGAAATAAGCAGTTAGGGCTTCATGTCTATGTAAATTGCCATAGCACCTTGAAGTTGAATTAGGATCTCACTCTCTCTCCCTCCCTCCAAAAGAGTGATATAGTCACGAGGACACTGTGGAGGAAAATCACTTCTGCATAGAACTCTCTAGCAATGGCATCAGCATTAGGTGAAATCTTAAGCCCCCAAAAGAAAGCCATTTGAGCAGGGCAACATTACATTTGACCTATAAATTACAATTGTATAATAGATAGCTACCAAAATACATACACAGAGTATTGTGAAAATGTTATTTCTGGTATGTAGAAGAAACAGAACATTTGCTCTGAGAATGCACAGATCATATTTGCTGTGTCTTGCCTGCAGAGAAAACAGCTTGATTGAATCTGGAGGCATCTCATGGCAATTGCCATTGAGAACAGCCATTTTCAAGATCCAGGGACTACAGCTTTAAAAAATACAAATGTACCTTTAAACGGCATGAAAAGATAGTTAATGTGTAAATAAGCTTTCCTGTCTTCTGCTACAAACATTGAGTCCATGTCTTCATCGATACAGAAGTTATTTTGCTCCACTTAAATCCATTTTGGATTGACCAATAGTGTAAACCAATATGACAATTGTATATGTATTCCAGCAACAATGACACTGGCAATTATTTATTGAATTGTTCTCTAGAACCCAAGATCTTTTTTTCTTCTTATAGAGAACTGTAGGTTGCAGCTTTTTCTCTTTATAGTGTAGCCAACAACATCTAGTGCTTAAGTTTCCATAAAATGGGTTTCTTGCCTTTGTTTCCTGGTGTATATTTATAATGACTATGTACATGCATTGATATTTGCTGTATTGCAGATATACATTAATTTAATGTGGACTGTACTGGTCTGGGTGGCACGGTGGTGCAGTGGATAGCACTGTCGCTGCACAGCAAGAAGGTCCTAGGTTCAAATCCCGGCTGGGGTCTTTCTGTGTGGAGTTTGCATATTCTCCCCGTGTCCACATGGGTTTCCTCCCACAGTCCAAAGACATGCACGTTAGGCTAATTGGAGAGTCTAAATTGCCTGTAGGTATGAGTGTGTGAGTGAATGTTGTATGTGCCCTGCGTTGGATTGGTGACCTGTCCAGGATGTATCCTTGCCTCTCACCCAATGAATGCTGGGATAGGTTCCAGCCACCCCCGTGACCCTGACCAGGAATAAGTGGGTTAGATAATGAATGAATGAATAAAGGATGAATGTACTGGTCTGCAAGTACCTTTGTAAATATAGTATATCAATTGTGAATCAATGATTAAATGTTGTCTAGTTGACCATTTTCCAAATAAGTAATACCAAGTAAGGAAGCTGCAAGTTGTTGCTGTGTTGAGGTTTCATTAGAAAAGATGGCTTGTGTGAAAGCAGCAGAGAAGTAAAGCACTTACATCCATTGTATACTGTTATACACATAACAGACATGAAGTCATGGTTGCAAATTTGGGGAGCAATCTCTTAATCTACTTATTTTCCTGGTGATGGATCAGTGCCCAGCACTCCTGGCTTGTCAATGGCAGTTCAGTAATAAACGGAATCATATGGCGCGGCTGGGAAGATGAGAAAAAGTGGATTAGTTCAGCCATGTTCCTCTCCTGTGTTGATATTACCTTGAAATGCAACACAGATGCACCAGATTTAATTTGTGTGCCTACCACTGATCATTTTTGCACACACAAACCATTATCGTAGCCAATGAAAATGGTAGAAATATTATGCTTATGTTTTACTGGAGCACACCTTTTGCACATGCTGTAACTTTGTAAATCTGGCCTTTAGAGTTCTAAACGGCATAGTAATTCGAAAGAGCATGCTAAAATGTATTGAAAATACATTATATTGTGTATTTACACAATATAAGATGTCAATAGTAGAGTGTACTAGATAAATGGCATCTGTGTAGAAATGGTTATATAAAACAATCAGTATTTACATATAGTCAGTTTCAAGTTCTACATGAAAGAATATAATCACTGAATAAAAACAGTAGTTTTTATTTGACCGAGTTGGAAATTCATTTATTTAGAAGTAGAGGTAGAGCCTTCTCTTTTAGAGCTCCTCTGTTGTTGAATGGTTTACTAAGGCATGTTAGGGATTCGGACACAGTTTCAATTTTTAAGTGTAGATTAAAAATCTTTTCAGCCTACCCTACTGCCAAACATAGTCTAGGTGGAGAGATGGAGAAGGCCGTGCCCTAGAGTCTTATGGAGTGAGAAACTTTCCATACTGTCACCTCCTCAATGTGTTACCACCACTGTTATGCTGGTTATCCTTGATCAGGTGTGGATGGTTTGGAACTCTCTCATGGCTGCGTGTTTTCTCTGTCCCTCTCCTAATAGGTATGCTGCCATAGCTTACACCTGTCGGGGCTATCTGTATATTTCCTATGCTTGTGCTCCCCTGCTCTTACATAATGCTACTGGCTATAGCACTGCTTTTTTTCTGACTGAATGTTCTCTTCTCTGCCTCGAGCCCTAGATCCTGCGAGAAGTGTGAGCCTCCATCAACCCTCACCCCCACGCCAACCCCAGTTCCTGGATCTGGACCCTCTCCGCGTGGTTTAGCCCCCCGCTGACTATCTAACTCAGGAGGGGCAAAGTCTTTCAGCCCTGAGTCACCTTGGACTGACCATGACATGGTCTTTTTTGGACACACCCTGTGCCGGCCAGAAGAGGATGGGCTCCCCCCCTTTTAGTCTGGTTCCTCCCAAGGTTTCTCCCTACCAAGGGAGTTTTTCCTTGCCACTGTTGCCTTTAGGCT
This sequence comes from Aldrovandia affinis, assembly GCA_029706075.1. NCBI lineage: Eukaryota > Metazoa > Chordata > Actinopteri > Notacanthiformes > Halosauridae > Aldrovandia > Aldrovandia affinis. The sequence goes on from JAINUG010000218.1 coordinate 320,982, forward strand.
TGCTTTTGGGGGGGTCTAGGCCTGGGTTCCCTCTCTGTTAAGCGTTTTGTGACAATTCAATTGTGAAAAGCACTATACAAATAAATTTGATTAGATTTGATTTGAAGTAGAGATAATGCTACTCTATCAGAATTAATAAATAATAGGGCGACCTTAATGGACACCCAATAAAAAAATAGCATCTATTATTTAACATCCTGAATTTTTACATATATTTACAACATATGAAAAGCACTTATAAGTGCTCAGACATGTTTCTTTCAGAATTAATAATAAGGCCATGTAAATGCAACAAGCTTATGTGGAAACCCCTCACCCCTCTTCTTAATTTCCCTTAATTTGCTTTGGATCAAATGCAAAACCCTTCAGATTCAAACTATACTTATGTATAGAGAGCACAATCCAAAACAAATGTACTATTGAGTTTGTGTTATTGAGAATATTCTACACTGTAGAAAAATATTTGTATGCTACACTGCGTCTACCAGACATAATTTCTGAGGAATTGTAACTTGCACTGGTGTCCATGCATTAAGCATTCAGGATTACAAACTAATAATTACTACTGCTATTACTACTACTACTACTAATAATAATAACAATAACTTATTGAAGTTAAAAGACCATTAAATCGATGTACTTCCTGAATTAAACTGTATTTAAACTGTATTAAATACATTCGAGACAGCAAGAATGAAAATGTCTTGTTGAGATATGACCCATTTCATTTGCCTTCACAAGAACTACAAATGGGCCTGAGACAAGACGAATCACCTGCAAGGTGTCCTACCTAACATTAGCCTTGTCATTCCATTAATAATCACTTGCTTATGAGCCATCTTATGTACATCGTTGTGGTCCAGGAAACCTAAGAAGACATTCTTTATGATTTGCCACATTGCCCCCCTCTGGGTATTCCTACCCATTATCCCATTTGGTTATATCTAAAACTAGCATTCTCTAGAGAGCACATTAGAACTGACCTTTCACCCAGACAATATCCCCAGCTCAAATGGCATAATGACACAGAGTGAATATTTACAGGCAGACTTATGAAATAATAGAGCACTGCTCTGAATATTAGTGTGTATTTTCTGCTCAATCAGGTTTTGATGTTGAACTTGGCTCGCACCCTAGAGATATTGCAATCCCCACTCCAGTCTGCTTAGCAAGAACACCATTGAACCCAACCTACTCACACAACAGAATCAGGATGGATGCAGATTAGCGGGCAAACACATATGTTTGAAAAGTAGCTCTTCCCAGTGGCACTCTTAGCTCTGTACTGTCTCGGCTGCTGCCCAGGAGCGGATGTGACGGTACAGGAGAGCAAAGTGTGTCACTTTACCCAGGACGATAGGAAGGATGTGGATTAGATCAGGGATGTGAAAATGCTGCAGAGAAACATACTCATCATCGGGAGCTTGAAAAGTCACACATTCTGGGAAACCTTAGCTGTTTCAATTTGAAGTATTTAATTTTTTCCACAGTTTTAAGTGGAAAAATATTCTTGTTTTAAAATCCCATCATAATAATAATAACAAGTTAATGTAATTGTAAGGGCCAAATTGAACCTTTTCATAAATTATTAAGGAATTGGTTTGCAAAAAGGTTAGGGTTAGGTTTGATTCTCAGATGTGACACTGTTGTTGTACCCTTTATCAAGGTATAGTTTTAGGAAATATCCAGGTGCATAATTGGGTAATATGCAAAATTACAGTAATGAGACTCCCTGGATAATCTGTCTACTCAGATGCAATGTTTTCCCAATTTGTTATACTCCATGCTACCTTAAATAGAGAATGTAGTTTGCCAGGAGAACGTAGCCTTTAGTTGTGAGACCTTGCCAGTCATGTGCCAATTGACCTCTGTAAACTTCTTCTGCAAAGAAAAATAGCATTTCTGTATTGTTTCCTCCATGTTGTTCAAAAACAGTTTTAATGCTTGCAGTATCTGCTAAGCTAATATATAATTAACATCATATTAATAGTCTCCACCAACACTTAATTACTGTAATAATTCATATTGAACAAAAAACACACATTTTAATTGCATAAATCATGAGGAAATTAATTGTGCCACATACTAACACAACCAGTGAGTACACAGTATCCTTATAGAAATTTAGAAGATAATTCAAATCAAATGGGTTGTTACACAGAGGATTATAACCAGAGGTGCTGGTTTTAAAAGCAACAAACCATACTAATGGTGCAATACATTAGGAGCTACACAATTAGCACAGATAAATTATATATGTGTGACACATGCCACATGTAGACATTCTGCTGTCAAATTGCCTTACACACAGTATAGTTTCACACTTTCAATTACCGGCTTCCCAGAAAATCTTCTCAGCCACAGGGAGCTTTACATTCTAAATCAAAAAGATTTTCACAGTTTCACGAACAAAGACAACTTCTCAAATTTGAGAAGGAAAGTACTTGACTTGAGTGAAATATAGCATTATAGCAGCTTGAAATTCTGAACATGATGCAATCCCAATTCTTATATCGCAGATGATAAATTCAGCAGATGATACAGAGGGGATTTTCCTGTTTTGACCACTACAGTTTAAAAGGTGGGAAAATACCAGCTTCCTCCTGTCAAATGAAGAAACTCATTATTCTGCTTTCACTGGAAACACACAGACATTTTCCCACCACATTATATTGTGTTGTACATCCTATATTCCTAACCCCTTTGAAGGAAGTGTCAGATAATTGTGTTTTACACTTTACTCCGATGACCGTTTGTCACTTGATTAACCCACATGAAAGCCTAACAATAGAATGATATGCTTCCCAATTCATCTGCATCTCTTTCCCAGTCATGAGGTACTTAAATTGCAAATTCATCTGAACTGTAACCCAGTGTCTTATAGCTCTTGATTCTCCAGCTCCCTCTGGGGTGGTCTGCCATTAAGACATGTCAAAGTTGGAGTGTGTGACTGCCAGTGAAAGGTAAAGTGCCATGAGACATAATCGTGCATGGTAGTCTATTGAATTTTGAATGGAAGCCACCATGTATTGCCGAACAAGGTTTTTCTCCCGTAATTTCTTCAGTACAATTAGAACACATATTTTCCCTTTCTGAAATAATTTTGAAACACAATTGTGAATTTTCCATACGTTTATATAGAGATTAAAATGCATTGAATTAAAGTGCAATTTAAATATATTGTTTTCATCATTATCATCATCGTTAGGGTTTTGCTGGTAGGTTTTGAGAATGACTCATATTCAGAAGCATCTACTCAGATAGTCCTGTACAATATATTCCTCAACGCAAACTAAAACATTCAGTCATTTTCTGGAACCAAATCCCTGGTAAAATTGACAAAATGTGCAAGAAAAAATTATATTGTCAATGCTAACTAAATATCAAAAACACTGACAAAAATATGCTGCATACATTACATTACATTTACATTTTAAGCATTTAGCAGATGCCCTTATCCAGAGCGACTTACAAGATGTGCATTAACACATAGTAGGAACAATCATAGTTTGTGCACGAGATCAGTAATACAGTGATAGACATCGTTGTAGGCAGCTGCATACCATACCTGTAACACTGGGAAATATAAAAAAATATATATATTTATATATTACACAGCGCCATTTACCTCCACGGAGAAACCCAAGCAATTAGGGAGAGCCAGATTATCCCCATCTGAATGCGATCGCTGGTTGCGCGACTGGTGTCTCTACTGTGGGGTATTCGACCACTTCAGGGGCACCTGTTCAGAGCTGTCGGGAAAAGCCAGGACTCGTCCAGCATCGGAAGAGCTGTGATGAGTCATATTAACACTCCCGAGTCTGCCTCCTCCGGGGTCTCTCTCCCTGTGTCTCCTGGGGTAACCAATGCCACATCCTCCGGGCCTTCATGAATTCCGGGGGAGCTGGAAATTATGGACATTTCTCCACCTGATCCATTCCCCTGAGTTTCCGGTTATCCTTAGCCTCCCCTGATTATCCCTCCACAGTCCCCATTTTGACTGGTTCAAGCTCCGGGAATGGGGTCCTACATGTCATGCCACCTGTCTGTTCTTGAGCCCCCCTCTCAAGTCTTCCAAACCCACTGTGCCTCCTGAATGCTCTCGAGTCCCCCCTGTCTACACCGACCTCCTGGAGGTCTTCAGTAAGAGACGGGCCGACTATCGTGGCCTCAACCGGATCACAATAAAGAACCAATACCCCCTCCTGCTTATGTCCACGGCCTTCGAGCTCCGACCATCTTCACGAAGATTGATTTACACAACGCATACAACCTGGTTCGCATCCAAGAGGGGGATGAATGGAAGACCACTTTCAATACCCCTATGAGCCACTATGAGTACCTGCTGATGCCATTCAGCCTAGCTAACTCACCATCAGTCTTCCAGGCCCTAATTAAGGACATTCTCAGAGATTTCCTGAACCACTTTGTCTTCGTCTACCTCGATGACATCCTGATCTTCTCACGGTCACCCCAGGAACACACCTGCTATGTCCGACAAGTCCTTCAAAGACTCCTAAAGAATCAGCTTTTCATCAAACTGGAGAAGACGGAGTTCCATGTCCCGACTATCTCCTTCCTAGCCTTCATTGTTTCAAAGGGCAACATACAGATGGATCCCGACAAGACACAAGCGGTCCAAGACTCCGAGTCCGGTCGCCCACCTCCGTCAAGGAGGTTCAATGCTTCCTGGGGTTCGCTAATTTCTATAGAAGGTTAATTTGTGGCTTCAGCTCCATGGTGGCACCACTCACAGGCTTAACCAAGAAGACCTCCACCCGGTTCCACTGGTCTCCCGGGCCAGAGGAAGCCTTCAAAGCCCTCGAGGAGCTTTTCACCTCAGCTCCCATTCTGGTTCTCCCGGATACCTCCTTCATGGTCAAGGTCGACGCCTCGGATATCAGTGTGGGAGTGGTCCTGTCCCAGCAGTCTGCTCACAACAAGAAGCTCCACCCGTGTGCATTCTTCTCCAGGCGTCTCCTCCCGGCAGAGAGGAACTATGACATTAGCAACAGGGAGTTGTTGCCAAACAACGGTTCCAAGAATGGACAGATCACAGAAAGCTGGCGTACATCCAGGACATCAAACGCTTCAACTCTCGTCAGGTCCGGTGGGCGCTCTTCACCAGGTTTAAGTTCAACCTGTTGTATCGCCCTGGGTTGAAGAATCTCAAGCCTGACGCCCTCTCTCGACAGTTCTGACTTCATTCGGAGACGGTTCTGGTGGCTATCGGCTAAGAGGGACATCCGGTTGTTCGTGCTGGCTTGCCCCATCTGTGCTCTGAGCAAGACCCCCTGGACACGACCCCTGGGCTTACTTCATCCACTACCCATCCCAACCCGTCCTTGGTCCCATCTGTCCATGGACTTCATAACTGGTCTGCCGCCCTCTCAGGGGAACACAGTCATCCTTGTGGTCATCGACCGCTTCTCCAAGACCCGCCGCTTCATCCCCATGCCCAAACTCCCATCTGCCCGTGAAACTGCAGAACACCTGGTCCAGCATGTCTTACGCCTGCACGGCCTTCCCCTTGACATCATCTCAGACTGTGGTCCCCAGTTCGCCTCCAGGTTCTGGAAGGCGTTCTACTCCCTGCTGGGCGCCTTGGTCAGCCTTCCTCCGGATATCACCCTCAGTCCAATGGACAGACTAAGAGGGCTAACCAGGACCTGGAGACGACCCTGCGTTGCCTCACATCTTCAAATGGTTCTGTGTGGCTCAGAAGGTAGAGCATGGCGTTGGCAATGCTTAGGTTGTGGGTTCAATTACCACTGGGACCACATATACTGAAAAATGTATGCATTCACAACTGTAAGTCACTTTGGATAAAAGTGTCTGCTAAATGGCGTAGATTATTATATTATTCTTATTCTTATAATTAAATCCTTCCACCTGGTGCAGGCAACTCGCATGGGCGGAGTACGCTCACAACACCCTGTACAACTCCTCCCTTGGCATGTCTCCCTTCGAGTGCCAGTATGGCTACCCACCACCACTGTTCCCTGAGTAGGAGCCTGAGGTGGGGGTCCCCTCAGCTGAGGCCTTTATTCGGCACTGCTGATGGACCTGGAAGAGGCCTCGGACATCCCTTCAGCGCTTGTCACGCTGTTAGCAGATCCAGGCGGATCGGCGTCACACTCCTGCTCCTTTGCTTTGACCCGGTCAGAGGGTCTGGTTTTCCACCCGGGATCTTCCCCTGCGGGTTGAGTTTCTCAAACTGAGATGCATCAATCCTGTCTCATATCTCCTCCTGTTGCCCCGGTCAATGCGTGTCCATCCCACCTTCCACATCTCCCGCCTCAAGCCTGTCCGCACCAGCCCACTGTCTCCGGCCTCCACGCCGCCGCCAGTCCCATGCCTGATCGGGGGTTGGCCTGCCTACACGGTCCCTTGTCTCCTCCGTTCCCGCCGGGTCTGTGGAGGGGTCCAGTACCTCATGGACTGGGAAGGGTATGGCCTGGAGGAGTGCTCCTGGGTCCCGGCCCGGGACATCCTGGTTCCCAGTCTCATACAAATTGCCTTATTGTATGATTATTTAATGGCTTTATTGTCTTGATTGTTTAAGTGTATTATTGTCTGTGTTTTCACCTGTGTCTCGTTTACGTTCACTATTTAAGTGGTCTTGAGTTTCTCTTGCCCAGAGTTACTGCCGTGTTTGTTATGCCTACCAGCACTCTTTTGTGTTTACCCGTTTTGTCTTTGTGTTATTTTGGTTTACTGTTTTCGAGCTCTATGTTTTGGGAACCTTGTTTGTTCCACTTTTGGTTGGTTAGCTGTTTAGTTTTTGTGTTACCTACCATCTTGTCTGTACTGCCCAGAGCTTTTATTATTTGAGTAAAGATTTTCATTTTTTTTTCATCACATCTCTGTCTCCGCCTCATCTCTGCGCTTGGGTTAATTAAACCACCAGTTGTCCCGTTACGCTTAAGTGTACCTTGCTAACACACAAGCTACCTTTTCACAATTAATTTTGAATGGAGCCTCATTTCGAAATTTTGAACAAATGTAGTAAAATATTGATATTATAATAAGTATTGCTTTGGAACAGTGCCTGTTTAGTTGAAATGTAGTGAAATAAATGAAATAAATAAGAATTAAAGTAAATCATTTTGTACGCAGACTGAATTTAAGAATTGTAATTTACAGATGTACAGAGAGCATATCCTTTGTATTTGTGAGTAATTTGGCTTTTTTATGTTGAAAACATTTTAAGATATCACATACTTTTTAAATTGTAGCATACATTAGGGGTGAGGATATTCATATTTGTATGCATTTATAATTGTGATGACAATTAAGTCTTGTATGTTTGGCATTCACTGAATTAATTCACTGGTGGTAGAGCATGGCGCTGACAACGCTTAAGTTGTGGGTTCAATTTCCGCTGGGACCACATATACTGAAAATGTATGCATTCCCTACTGTAAGTTCCTTTGGATAAAAGCATCCGCTAAATGGCATATATTATATATATTAATAGAGTAATTGCTGAATAGTTTCCAGAGGTCAGCAGTACTGCATTTACTAATGACTTTGCTATACAACATTAGTATGTGTTGCATTTGTATTTCAGTTAGTATCAATTTGTTCATTGAAATAAAAATGCATCTGAAGCTAAAACTAGCTAACCGGTTGTTTTAGCAGGTACTGACAACATTATAGATGCACCGATCGATCGGCCTCTGACCGGAAATGGCCGATTTTCAGCTGATCGGCCTCAATCGGTGACTTGATCCCGATCACTCCACATAGCCGATTCTGTGCGCCGGTTGGCTCCTCGCCCCCCTCTTTTTCACGTGACGTGCGCGCACCCGTGAGCCAATGCAGACATATCAGATGAGTGCAGCGCTGAACACGCCTCAACATGTCCTCAGTATGGGCGTTTTTCACAGTCAGTGAAGACGACTTAAAGCTTGCAGTTTATCATACATGTCATGCGAAAATAAGCCGCGGAGGAACAACCTCGAAAACGTTCGGAACGACCAACCTAATCAGACACTTGAAAAATCATCACCCAGGTACCAAGTCGATGCCAAAATTCTAAAAATGTGACGGTACTCATTTTTCTACAGTACCGTAGGTTAATTAATAATTAACTTCGTTGCGCTAGTTCGGTTCCTCTGAACCATTTTCCATTAATAGAACATGGTGGTAGTGCATAAACTTGATGTAATAATGCCCTGCTGAAGCACTGAATTGCACTGAAATCATTATGTTCGCTAATGAGTGACGTTATGAAACAGTGCTATTCACTCATACAAATCTAACTTATTAGACCTAATGATAAATTCATCTAACGATTTCTAGCTAAACCACAAATGGTGTATTAACTGTGTTGTGCATGAAGGTACCAGCTGTGCGTTTCCACTATCAAACAAACTCAGAAACAGCAGCACCGCCTCTTTTCCAATTACTCCTAGTTTGAAACATTTTTATCTAGGCTTTGAAGCTAATTAAAGTCGTAGTCGTTAGGCTACCTGACTCACGCAAATAACGAAATTCTGCTGAAGAGCGGCTTGTTTCAATGCCTTTGACAAGCTCCGCAACTGAAACATCCGCCCTTATATCGCTACAAGTGTTTTCCATTGCACTATATAGAATTGGGATCTACTCTAATCCACCTCTAGCAAACAAATTAGTCTAGCGCATCATAGGTTCGAACTAACCTGTTTTCCATTAGCATTGTCGCAATAACTTTCTGATGCACATCAAGTTGAAGCCATATAATTATTTAATGGAAAAAGGGCTTGTGTCATCTGTCATCAGAATATAACGTTAGTGTTTTAAATAAATATTTCCGGACTAATGGTCTGTCACCATGTCAGTAAATTTAAACTACTCTTGTTAAAAAGAAAGGAGAAAGTTTAAATGTTAAAAAAAATATGGGGAGGAGGAAAGAACAAAATGTAGGCTATATTTTATTTATTTTAATTTGTATTTTGATGTTGCACCTGTTTTCTTTTGGAAAAGTAAATGTGCATAGTAGCTAGCTGTGCACTGGATTCTCTTTTATTCATCATTGAATTTAATTTGCACAAAAAAGAAAAGCTCTGTCCAGTAACCTGGAACACTTTTTTATTTTGAAATGTGTTTTAGTGAGACCTACCTCATGCTTCTGACCTACCTCAGAATTGTCAATCTTAATTTTCTATTAAAGCAAAGTTACAAAAATGTTTGTGTAAGTTGTCAATTATTGTTTTTAGGAAAAAATCGAATCGGCCAAAATCGGTATCGGCAAGTCAGACTAATCAAAAATTGGAAATCGGAATCGGCCAAGAAAATCGCAATCGGTGCATCTCTAGACAACATTGCTGTGAAATTAACAAATGTGTATAATACTGTATATGGTAATGTAGCTAACATAACATAACATGTTTAGCCACACTGCTTCGGTTAATGATGGCATGCGTATATGCCACTGGCTAATTAATTCACTCTTCAGTAGTAAGTGAACTGCTGGAAGCTAGAAAGCTTACTAGCTGCCTGTTTTAATTAGGCTAAATGTTATGCAGCTGAAATAGGGCAGATGTGGCTTTTTAGCTTGCTAAACCTAGGTTTTATTGTTTTATCTTGTTTTTACCATAGCCACCTGAGCAACAAAACAATGTGATGCAGTTTACATATGACATGATACGAAATTAATTATAGAAATGCATTTTTGTTGGCCGTATAAATTATACATCTCTAAAAACAATAACCATTTACCAGGCAGCCTGATATTATCATCAAAAGGTCTACCTCAAAGTTTTACGCTTAAGTCACCTCAGCCATGACATCAGTATTTTATAACATCAAAGTTATTAAATAAAGCATTGCTAATAATCCCGGGAAACTGAGCTTGAACAACACGGTTCCCGGCTAGTTAAAGCTGAATTGACGTGATGCAAACCAGTACCCTTTACCCCCAACATGCAGTGATGTAGCTTTGAACCTGATTTACCTAGGCATTGCAAAGGAATTGTTATCCAATGTTAAGCACAATAACAAAACAAAAAAACTTTCGTTGTCGTAATAATAATAATAATAATAACAAATTACATATGTTTAGCTAGATACATCCTGCAATCATGATTTCAAAGGAGATAGCTACATAATTCTAGTTAACTATGTCGTAGCCCAATTTATTAATATGTTGATACTGGTTTATTGATATGAGGTCACTTTATTGATATGCTGATGCAGTTGTATAGATATGAGATCAAGAAAGATGAAGAAACACAGGGGCAAGTTATTTGAACGAATGCAGGGTTATATGGGAAGCATTGCTTTGGAACAGCATACAGAGAGAATTTAGGAATTGTACTGTATATGCTTTGTGAGTAATTAGGCTTTTTTTACATTACATTTTTGGGTTGATTGCAAATTAATCTAGCCAAAAACAGAGTTAAAGGTTATTTTTCACTGAAATGGTAATAAAGAGCATGTGAGTTCATATTTATGAATGTGTGAAGGCTGATTGTGGTGTTCATCTTTAGAGCTGTTACAGTGCATGGTTTTTAATCTGTTCCTCACAGATGAAATGCATGTTAATTGCTATATATTCTTTTACTTCAAGGACATTTGATGATCCCTTGGCCTTTATCAGAAGACAAAGCAATTGGGAAAGAGAACTAAGAGCAGGGCGAAGAACTAACTACTTTATACATGATTATTATTATTATTATTATTGTATAAACTGTTTTCATTTGTCCGTCCCTCCATATAATAAGAAATACATATACTAATCAAAACAGATTACATATGGTTTCAGAGACTACCAGACATAGTGTAGCTTTACTTCTTCCCGCTTGCAAACAGGAAATAACCAACATTTGGGCCCCAATTTGGGGGGAGATGACGACAGCCTTCACGCGGCCTCCCCTGTAAGTAGCGAGAAATGGTGCAAGACCAGCTCGTGAAACAAATGTCGCCACATTATCGGCCAGCTGGCAGCCCGAAGCACAAGAGGTCGGGGGTGCACAAGTCCAAGTCAGGACGGGCGGCCATCCCAACCATCGAACGACAAGGACTGTCAGTGCTCCAACTGAATGTCGAGGGCCTCACCAGTGCAAAACTGGAGATTATACATCACCTCGCCGACTCCCATGAAGTTGCTGCCATCCTCCTCCAGGAGACCCACAGTGTGAATGCAGACTTCCTCAAGTTGCCCGGGTTCCACCTTGCTGGGTCCATACTCAGTAGGCAGCACGGGATCACTACCTTTGTAAGGTCTGACCTTAGTTGGACAGCCACAGGACAATCTCCACCAGGCTCCAGCATTGAGTGGCTGTCTACCAGGATACAGATGACATCAGTGGTCAATGTGTACAAGCCCCCACCATCTACACTGTCCATGTCGGCCCTCCCACTCGTCCCAGCTCCCGCTATCTACGCTGGAGACTTCAACTGCCAGCACACCGACTGGGGATAATCCCATACTACACCGGACGGTGAGACACTGGTCGAGTGGGCCTCCAACGCTGATGCCCAGCTCCTGTTCAACCCCAAAGAGCCCCCAAGCTTCTACTCCGCTAGATGGGACACCCATACCAACCCGGACCTCGCCTTCGCCATGTGCCGCAGTATTGACCCAACACCAGAGCGACGGGTCATTGACAGGTTCCCCTGCTCACACCACCGACCGTCTGTCATCAGAGTTCCATCACTGGTGCAGCCAGTAGTGGGAAAACCTGTCCGAAGATGGAACTTCCGGAAGGCCAACTGGCAGTCATTCTCTGTGGAAACCGAGAGGTCTTCAGCCTACCTCCCTGACCCAGCCTCCCCAGATGTGGACGCTGCTTATGCAGCTTACTGCGATGTGCTCGTAAGGGCAGCAAAGACCACCATCCCGCGTGGCTACAACGCCAACTATATCCCAGGCTGGGATGAAGAGGCCAATCAGCTCCTGCATGACCACCAGCAGGCGAGTTCAAGGGAGGAAGTAGATGCGACGGCCACGGCACTCCTGCAGAAGCTGGACACCACCCGCAAGGCCAGATGGGCAGAAGTTGTCGAATCAGTCGACTTCACCCACTCGAGCCGCAAAGCGTGGCAGACCATCAACCAACTGACAGGCAGAAAAACAGCACCCCCTAAGTGCCCAGTAACAGCAAATGCCATCGCATCTCAGCTCCTGAAGAACGGTCGCTTCCCAGATGCAGACAAGAACTCTGCCCGCTTTATAGCTCATGAGGTAGCCTCCCTTTCTAGAGCGCCGAGTGTCAATGCTGACTTATCAGGAGACTTTGATACATCTGAATTCACCGCGGCCATTTCCAAACTCAAGAAAGGGAAGGCACCAGGCCATGATAAAGTCCACCCAGAGTTTGTGATACACCAGAGTGACACAACAGCTACCTGGCTCTGCGCGTTTCTCTCATCGTGCTTCCGGAGGGCCAAGCTCCCAAAGATCTGGCGCCGTGCTGCTGTCATAGCCCTGCTGAAACCCAACAAACCAGCGGATGATCCCAAGGCCTACAGACCCATTTCGCTGTTCTGCGTGCCATTTAAGATCCTGGAGAGGATGATCCTCAGCCGCATTGAGCCAGTAGTGGACAAGCAGTTGCCGAGGGAACAGGCTGGTTTCCGGTGGGGCCGATCAACAGTGGACCAGGTCACCTTGCTTGCGCAGGATATTGAGGACAGCTTCCAGGCCAAAGAGAAAGCTGGGGTAGTCCTACTGGACCTGACCGCCGATTATGACACCGTCTGGCACCGCGGTCTCCACCTGAAGCTGCTGAAAACCATCCCAGATCGGCAAATGGTCAAATTCATCATGGAGATGCTGTCGAACCGCAGCTTCATCCTCCAGACCAGCGATGGCCAGCGAAGCAGGCTCAGAAGGCTGAGGAACGGTGTTCCACAAGGGTCTGTCCTCTCACCACTGCTGTTCAATATCTACATCTACGATCTGCCGGAAACAACGGCTATGCAGATGACCTGGCCATTATGCTGCGGCGACCAACGTGGGAGGCGATGGAAGAGGGCCTCAACCAGGACATGGGCATCTTGGCTGACTACCTTCGCAGGTGGCGCCTACAGCTTAGTACGGGCAAGACAGTTTCGGCCGCATACCACCTAAATAACAGGGAAGCAAACAGGGAAGTGAAGGTGTCTGTGAACAACAAGCGCTTGGAGTTCCAGCAAGCCCCCAAGTACCTGGGAGTACGGCTGGACAGGACACTGTCCTTTAATCAACACCTTGAAGAAGTGAGGGCCAAAGTAACAACAAGGGTTTCACTTATTCGCCGCCTCGCTGGTATGACATGGGGAGCCTCAGCCAGGACACTTCGAATTTACACCCAAGCCCTGGTCTTCTCTGCAGCTGAATACTGTGCCCCAGTCTGGAGCAGAAGCCCACACACCAAGAAGGTGGACATTGCCATTAACAGCGCCCTCCGGGTCATAACTGGCTGTCTTAAGCCCACCCCTGTCTCCTACCTGCCAGTCCTCGCAGGAATTGCCCCAGCCAGCCTCCGACGAGAGGCTGCTACACTCGCACTCGCAAGGAAAGCCCAAAAACACGAATGGTACATCCTGCACAACACCACCACGACAGAGCTGCCCCCAAAAAGGCTCAGGTCCCGCCACCCCTATAATAGGGTGGCACAGGAGATGCTTAGATCCACCCCTGAGGACCTGTCTACTGGCTCCACGATGGTGGAATGACCTTCCTGTGGAAGTCAGAACAGCTGAGACCCTGGCCACCTTCAAGCGACGACTGAAGACTCACCTCTTCAGGGTGCACCTCTCCCCGTAGTCCAGTTTTTGTTAACTTAGGGACATAGTTGCTTAGTTTACACGTCTACTTGTTTGTATTGTATTAGGCTTAGGCTTTATTTCCTGCATTTGAGTGCTTTACTGCTACCTCTGAATTGTGGCTACAGATTTACCTACAGGGTCCTAGTTTAACTATGTGGTTGCTCCTAGCACCCAGGAATTGTACTTCCCACTAGGGTGGCTTTCAGCGAAACTGTTCTTGACTACGGTTAACACTTTGTTGTACGTCGCTCTGGATAAGAGCGTCTGCCAAATGCCTGTAATGTAATGTAATGTAATGTCTACGGGAGCATGGCTGGCGGCATCCTGGAAGCAGGGATGGGAGTCTGCTGGAACCGCACGTATCCACCACTACATCCGGGACCCTGGAGATGGCGCTGCAGGAGAAGATCTACCACGCCGTCAATGGACCCTATTGAACCGCCTGCGCACTGGGATCGGCTGTTTCAAAGCGTCCATGAGGAAGTGGGGCCTTGCGGACAGCGCAGCATGCGATTGTGGGGAGCCTGAGCAGACTGCCGACCACATAACCCACACCTGTCCCCTGTTTAGACCACCTTCAGAGGAGGGGCTCTTTCTAGTGGGTCCAGAGACGAGGACGTGGCTGAGCGACACCAAGTTGGACATCTGAAGCCGATACACGAAAGAAGAAGGGCCCCAAAACACCCAACTGTTTGATATTTACTTATATATATATATTTTTACTTACTATATATTTTTATTTATATTGATCTACATCGATACAACATAGTCATAGGACCTTTTTGGGATTTAATATCATTTCACATGTTGGCTTTGCATTATCTTTACACTAGGATTTCCAAGTTCTGCCTCACCATTGCTTATGCCATTTTGCCATTGACCAATTGCAAGTGCTTCTGTTCTGTCCTAGCATACTTATCCTTTTTACTGCTGAAGTGAAAAAAGTACAGCTCATAACCTACTGCTTGACTTCATCTGGTGTTCTTGTCATTAGTCAGTGCAATGGCAGCCTACCTAGACATGGATGTTGATTTTGCTGGCTTGTTTAATCAATATAAGCAAACACAAGTTAATGGAGCAAGACTGAGCCAAGCATTGTGATACAATTTATATATATTTCTTAATGTAATCGGCAGAGACGCCCTTTCGATTTTATGGCACAGCTAAATGTATTCATGGTTTTTCATGTGCACAACGCTTTAATGCGAGTCACAAAACAGGATGAAAGTAGGATCATTATCACCAACATGATAATGCATCTTTGTTACCTACAACTTAACAGCAGGGAAAAAGCACTGTTTCATGTTGACCAACCCCCTTCCCCCCAGCAACAACATTAGGAATCACGATTGAGTAAACATGGATGCACTTCTGGGAAGTGAGACAAGTGTGACAAAGGAGGAGGTGCTTACCATAGGAGTGCTCTAACAGCCAGCCAATGAAAAGTACTTCAGAAATCCTGAAGCAGTAATCGAAAGCTATCCGCTTTTTTTATTAAACAAATCATATGGTAGGTTAAGGGCTTGCAAACTGAAAATGAATCTACCCAAAACTCAGCTGACATTACTTTCTATTGCTTTAAGATGATGTTACCACTTAATCAGTTAGCCAGTCATACAAACAGTGAGTGATGGACACCACTGTAATCAGGGCCGGATTACCGAACGGGACTGTCGGGCACAGGCCCAGGGGCCCAGAGGTCAGAGGGGCCCTCAAAAAACTGATTTTTAGTCTCATGCATATTTCTTTAAAAATAGTACAAATAATATAAATAAATAAGGTGGTTCATGTAAGCACGTGGTTAGAGTCACTTCTTGCTGTGTGTGTGTGCGGGCGGTGGGGGTGAGTAAGGGGGCCCTAGAGGCTTTTGTTCCCAGGGGCCCTTGATCTCATAATCCGTCCCTGACTGTAATCACCACCATGAATTAAAAAATGTTCTGTGAAGGAAATAGGAAATCACCCTCACTGAATAGTAGATGGTCACACCTTCTCCTTGGTTTCAGCAAGTCCAGTCATTTCCCACTTTACAGGATTCTTTTTGACAATCTCATTTTGTTAAGACACTTAATATTTAAAAAAATACAGAGGGGATTTTGAATATTTGCTTCATAGACTTCAGGAACTTACAAGATGCAAATAAAAACATTTTTGGGGGTATAATTGCTCATAAAATATTAAATAAACAAGATATAAATCTGTATTTATCTTAGGAATACATCCAAGAGTCATAATAAGCACATTAATACAAGTGTACATGTGACATGAGGAAAGATAATGGTGTGCTCAGTAAATAGGAGAGAAGGGAGAGAACAGAGACAAAGTAGTGGCTCTGCCAGAGGGCCCCCGGTTGGTGCAATCGGTAAAGGCACTCACCCGGAGTGCAGGTTGCCTACTGGTTCGATCCCTGGCTGCGCCAGCCCGGTTTCTGGCCAGAAGCGATTGGTTGTCTGCCCTAGGGGAAGGAAGCTGGCACAAGCTCACCGCGAGCACAGAAAGCTTCCCTGTGGGCAAAACGAATAGGTAAGTTCCATCTCAAAGGAAGCGGTTCATTGCCGGCCCTGGGTAGTGGCTGGTCCCATAGCTGCAGGCAGTGGGCTCATGGGGGAGGGTGAATTGAAGAAATTGAGGGTACAATTGACTACCAACCTGGGAGAAAAACAGGGGGCAAAAATCCAGAATAAAAAAAGAAGTGGTTCTGCCCTGTTGATGTGCAGTAGAAATAGCCCTACAACTGCCTCTCTTTGTTTGTGTGATAAACGCACAGTCTGCACATTGTCTCCTGGGATAAGATGCCCAAGGGACTAAGAGCTGCTCCCACAGTAATGTGCACATAATTGTTCACAATTTACCCTGAAATGGCACTAATTTACAGCAAATGACAGTTGTTGTAACAGAGGATCCAACAGAGGTGAGTGACTAAATGCAACACACACGGGTTACTGTAAATCATTGCAGCTTCTACCACTTTGCCTTGCATCTTCACACACAGTAAAGAGTAAAATAAATGGTTACATATATGAAAAGAAAGGGTAAAGATCACTTCTGATTGATTTCTGCATATTTCTCTTGTAAGCGAATGAGAAATATCCAAAAAACAAATGTGATAGCATTTAAGTAAATGTGAAAATATGTGACAATAAGTGGCATACATGTGCAGAAATCATGTGATTTTTCGGTAAGGGATATTACAAACAACACAGATCATAGAAAGACTGGACGATTAATGTGATTCAACTATAACACAAATTTTACAGATCCTTGTTTTGATTTAAAATAAATAAATAAATAAATAAAATAAAAAATATTAACACAAAGCCAAACCAGATTTAGCCTTGAGTGAGGCATTGATATCTTTTTTACATCAAAATGAAACCATCCATCCATCCATCCATTGTCTAAGCCGCTTATTCCTGGTCAGGGTCGCGGGGGCTGGAGCCTATCCCAGCATGCGTTCCGGGCGAGGCAGGAATACACCCTGGACAGGTCGCCAATCCATCACAGGGCACACACACCATTCACTCACACACTCATACCTACGGGCAATTTAGACTCTCCAATTAGCCTAACGTGCATGTCTTTGGACTGTGGGAAGAAACCGGAGTACCGGAGGAAACCCACGCGGACACGGGAGAACATGCAAACTCCGCACAGAAAGGCCCCGGCCTGGATTCGAACCCGAGACCTTCTTGCTGTTGAAACATTGCATCAATTTGATGAATTGATCCTTCATGACTGACCTGATACACTTGAGTGACAGTTGCATAAGCACTACAAGACCTTATTAGTTAGAGAGATGATTGGGCCCAGGTGGTGAGATGATTCAACCTGCTATGTGTCAATCCTAATGGAAATGAAAACAGAATAGAACCTAGTTTCCCTACTTTTATTGGAGAATAACTAGTATATGAGTTAAATGAAATCGACACGTCCAAGACATCATTATTGCATAATATATGTCAAAGTCACAATACCATATCATGATTGCTCGATAAAAGTGATTAAAAATACATTTACAACCACCAACAGAGTGATATACCACATTTTCATGTTCACGTGCTATATCACTCTGACCTGGCCATCATGAAGCACTGCGGTTTTGTATATGAATGCTTTCTTGACTAATAATGTCATGGTTGTGAATGTGTTACGAAAGCTTGGTGATGGCCTAATTAAGTTACAAATAGTAAAAGTGTGATCTTTTGCTATATTTTAAATATAGCATCCAATGGCCATGTGCACAGAGCAATTTGAATGAATACAAGATGATAGAATTATAAACAGAGAAATTTGCATTTGAAAAGAAAATTGAACGGTATCCTGGAGTACTCAAATTAATTTTTCAAAATGAGAAGCAATTATTCTATTTAGCTCTTGTTGAAAGTTTGAAGCTCCCTATCTTTAAAGCTGTTTGAATTTCTTTTTTATAATTAGCACACACATCTAACATATCATCTGCAGTGGGTCCCAGGAGATGGCCCATCTGCTGATTCTTGCTCTGTGGGCTGCACTATCCCAGCATGCATTGCACACTTCTATGGGACATAATTCCTCTACTGTACACAACTACTGTTTGCAAATCCTTAATAGAAAGAAAACAAATTGCAAAACCTTAATGATACAAAATTAGATAAGAAAGATACTTAAAACTTACAGTCATTAATTGCATGGGACAGTGGGCCTGTTATGTTTGAGTGAATTTTCCACAATATTCCTCTTTTGGCCTGCACAAGCAAGGGAATTTGCAACCCTTCCTTCACACCATATTTAATTGAGGACAGTGTGCCAACATGGCAGTATTAAATACTATTAAAATACTAAATTACTGAAACCGTATGACCTGCCACTTTTTCCTCAACATTAAGTAACAAGGGATGGGAAGAGGGTTTTTATTTTTATACTTTTATCTTATTTTATTTTGGGTAGGGGGGGATTTGTATCAGCATCCTGTATGTACATCTTTTATATATTTTATAATAAAACAATTGCTCACAAAAAAAGAGTAACAAAATAAAGCAATTTATCCAATTATTACACATCAAGTTTTTTGGTAACTTAAATGGGTAGATCAAAATTAGAAAGATCAAGGTTCACAGAAAAGTCCCACAGTGCTTCAATAGGATAACTCCCTTTTGCCACGTAAGTTTCCATGCCACACAGCTTTGGCCAAAGCAAGAAAAAGGCAATGATAACAATGTTAAGCCATTGATATACCGTATATCCTATAACCTAGCTTTGAGTTTTCCATAACATGGACAGACAGATTGCTGGGAGCTCAGCTGTGCTTTATTTACCTTAGAAGGAAATACATACCAAGAACTTCCTTCCTGTATTGGTAATTCCTTGGTGCCTATGTCCCAATGAATTCAAAGTATATTGAGATGTACAGGACACACTCAACAGAACATGCATTACATTATGTAATTTGTGTAAAAAAAAAGAAAAGCTAATTTGAAAATTATAAACGTAGAACTGAAATATTGAGAATGACTGTGTGAGCAAGTATACAATATCATAAAGTTTGATCAACTTCCACACTGTGCCATCGAATGCAGAATTCACACATACACAAACCCATATGCATTACAAATGGAGAGCAGCACTTTTGAAAAGTATTTTCATTTAATTCATTAATAGTACAAAATCAGATCTACCAAGCACATAGCTTTTAGACCAAAGCTTTTCAGGATACATCATTCAGTCACCCAGCTCAGGTGTGACATGTTTAATATGGTAACGTCAAACATTCAGAAGAGTGAAGGTAACTCAGTGAAGTACTGTGAAAAAGTGTTTCTTTTCACTACCCAGTCTTCCAGCCGAGCTGCATAATCATTGTTATAGAGGAGTATATCCCATGTTTAATTACCTCAGGCAGACAGCAGACTCCCAAATGACCAGAGGAGTTGCTCTTGCCCAATGAGACAAAATAAACCCTGCCGATTAAAATAAAACACTTCCTCCCTGCCTTATCCTCAGGCTAATGGAACTCCTGGCCACCGTCTGCATTTACATGTTTGGACTCAGTTGCAAACAGTCTGCATTTACATGGTTTGGACTCCGGGAAGTTAGCAAAACTTTTTCCACTGAGGGCCAAATACAGAAAAATATACGAAAGGCTGGGCACTGAGCGCTCCATTTTCTGTCGAAGGACCTCAGTCAAGTTCAACTGGACACAACATGGACCGGGGCCGCAAGCACCCCTGATATAGTGCATAGTTTCAGTGCAATCCTTCATCATTGCAATCCTTCCAAGTTACCAACATGTTACAGCATAATAATTTGAATGAAGCACAAGAATTGCTTGGCTTCTGACTTTTCTTAAATAGTTTGCTATTTAAATATGAACCATGTTTAAATTGTAAACAACTGCATATTTCAAAATATCTGGAATTCGAGGGGTTGCGACCCACAATATTTAAATAATTTTCCATGTCAGTAACCTGGAGCAGTAGAAAGAGCTTTATTTTATTCACACATTGAGATATTTTCCATTAAGGGTCAGCA
Organism: Aldrovandia affinis; assembly: GCA_029706075.1. Classification (NCBI taxonomy): domain Eukaryota; kingdom Metazoa; phylum Chordata; class Actinopteri; order Notacanthiformes; family Halosauridae; genus Aldrovandia; species Aldrovandia affinis. Next base: position 341,223 of record JAINUG010000218.1, read on the forward strand.
TCATAGTATGTAAATGAAGGGGCTCTAACGATTTATTTTCTGACATGCAATCAGCTAAAGTTTTCAGGCCACATGTAACATTAATGGGCACTTGCATTTTTTTTCCTGGGGGCTAGACTCCTTTTTTAAATGTGTGCTTGATAAATCCCCTGGCTATCTGAGTAATTTAGCCATCTACAGGCTGTTGGTCCTTCGAGTGCATTTTTGCACCTCTGGGACTTGAGTGCTCTATCTGCATATCTGCAAATATATACTCAGAGTGATTGGTTTAAACATTAAGTTGTTGATTTTACTCCTGACAGATGTGTCAGAATGTCTTCCAGTGCAAACTAGGTGGTTAATCCTTAAATACCCCTCAAATAAATCTTCACCAAATGTATTGATTGAGTTAGTGAAACTTGAAACTCAAAAGTCACAGAGTATACATTCTCCAGTCCATTTATTTTTCATGAAACAGAAAATAGGGCCAGTTACGTCTTACACATCAGTTCCATTTTAGGATTGCATAGCTGCTGGTCAGTGAAAGCCACATCAGGATAATCACAGATAGAATATGCCAACTGGGTTTAATCTAGCAAGATATAGCAAGGTGAAAATTATACTGTCTGTTACAAAAAAAAAGCCATATAATTAGAACAGACATGGCATATCAGACCAAATTAAACAGAGAGAAGGATTTCAGCCTCTTACAAGTTTGAAATAATGGGCTTAACAATTTCTTTGCATTATTTTGACTCTTGAATTAACATCCAAACAAGGGGAATTAGAATTTCACTAACCTGATTCACCCAGCAGTGCTGAATGAGGAAAGGCGAAACATGGTAATTTTATTTTCGCATGCCTGACTAATTACTATCTTCATTTGCAAACTACGGGAGACACATATTTACAGCTTGCCATAAGTAGGTAATAAAACTAATGAGCTAATGTAGCAAGCTAAACTCATGATTAGTATTATTAAATGTGGTTAGTAACACGCTTGATATTCAAAGAACTAATTGCTATGGTAAAGACAGAACACATTATTTGTCACAGATTTACAGTTTGTTATTTATTTTTGAATGGCATAACACTAACTGTAATGGTTAAAATTGACATTCAGTACAGTGAATGAAATTAATTAATTTAGTATTTGAGTCTAAAGAGTCTAAATTGGCATTATAATGTATGATATAATACAATGGTGTTTCCCTGTGCAACATAATAGTTATTAATTGTATTATAATAGTCTTCCATTTCAACAGTATATTACTTTATAATACATACAGTGGGTTCGGAAAGTATTCAGACCCCCTTAAATTTTTCACTCTTTGTCATATTGCAGCCATTTGCTAAAATCAATTAATTTCATTTTTTTCCTCGTTCATGCACACACAGCACCCAATATTGTCAGAAAAACACAGACTTGTAGAAATTACAAAATAAACACTGAAATATCACATGGCCATAAGTATTCAGACCCTTTGCTGTGACACTTGTATATTTAACTCAGGTGCTGTCCAATTCTTCTGATCATCCTTGAGATGGGCCTACACCTTCATTGGAGTCCAGCTGTGCTTAATTATATTGATTGGACTTGATTTGGAAAGGCACACACCTGTCTATGTAAGGTCCACAGTTGACAGTGCATGTCAGAGTAAAAACCAAGCCATGAAGTCCTAGGAACTCTCCATAGACCTCCGAGATAGAATTGTGTTGAGGCATAGATCTGGGGAAGGGTATATAAAAACATTGCTAAAGCATTGAAAGCACCCAGGAGAACAGTGGGCTCCATCATTGTGAAATGGAATAAGTTTGAAACCACCACAACTCTTCTTAGAGCTGGCCGTCTGGCCAAACTAAGTAACCGGGCAAGAAGGACATGGTCAGGAGGTGACCAAGAACCCAATGGCCACTCTAAGAGAGCTTCAGAGTTCCTCTGCAGCGATGGGAGAACCTGGTAGAAGGACAAACATCTCTGCAGCACTCCCATCAATCAGACCTTTATGGTAGCACTTGGCATTCAGGCCAAAATTTCAATTTGTGTCTCATCAGACCGGATAATCTTTTTCCTGATGCTCTTAGAGTCCTTTAAGTACCATTTGGCAAACTCCAGGTGGGCTGTCATATGCCTTTCACTCAGAAGTAGCTTCCGTCTAGCCACTACCATAAAGGTCTGATTGATGGGAGTGCTGCAGAGATGTTTGTCCTTCTACCAGGTTCTCCCCCATCGCTGCAGAGGAACTCTGAAGCTCTCTTAGAGTGGCCATTGGGTTCTTGGTCACCTCCTGACCATGTCCCTTCTTGCCCGTTACTTAGTTTGGCCAGACGGCCAGCTCTAAGAAGAGTTGTGGTGGTTTCAAACTTATTCCATTTCACAATGATGGAGCCCACTGTTCTCCTGGGTGCTTTCAGTGCTTTAGCAATGTTTTTATACCCTTCCCCAGATCTATGCCTCAACACAATTCTATCTCGGAGGTCTATGGAGAGTTCCTAGGACTTCATGGCTTGGTTTTTACTCTGACATGCACTGTCAACTGTGGGACCTTACATAGACAGGTGTGTGCCTTTCAAATCAAGTCCAATCAATATAATTAAGCACAGCTGGACTCCAATGAAGGTGTAGGCCCATCTCAAGGATGATCAGAAGAATTGGACAGCACCTGAGTTAAATATACAAGTGTCACAGCAAAGGGTCTGAATACTTATGGCCATGTGATATTTCAGTGTTTATTTTGTAATAAATCTGCAAAAAAAAAAATTCTACAAGTCTGTGTTTTTCTGACAATATTGGGTGCTGTGTGTGCATGAACGAGGAAAAAATGAAATTAATTGATTTTAGCAAATGGCTGCAATATGACAAAGAGTGAAAAATGTAAGGGGGTCTGAATACTTTCCGAACCCACTGTATGTATTAACTTATTTTTATATGTATATTATATACTGTACACACACTAACATTATATTAGTCTGCCATTAGTCTTTAATTTCAACAGAATATTATTTTATTATAAATATGTATTTACTTATTTTTATATGTATATTATATACTGTACACACACCATCATAGAAAGCAGTGTTATCAGTGTCTTAACACTGAAACTGTTCAAAGGCATTAATTAAACACTGGTGAAAGCTTTCACACAAAACCAGAATTTTCTCATTATCATTTAGTAGACATATTAAACCATGTTTTAAGGTGACACATCTTAAAACATGGGGGGGATTCTGGTTGGTTAATACAGTAGTCTAAATCATTTTCAAATATACCTGTAGCAGTGTGTAAATAATTGGGAGATCCATAAACATACCCATTTCCAAAGCACGACCCAGCAGAAAAGGCATTCATGGAAGGTCTGAGCAAAAACTCTGTGAGAGCTGATGCAGCCTGTCAGTGCTGCTTTGCCTCAGGCCTCCAGCTCCACACGCTTCAGACCATCTTAGCACTGTTTATACTTGGCATAGGATGCTTGTGGAGAAAAATGAAGCTGTCCCCAACATGAACTGATCTGCAGCTGAATGCAGATGCTGAGGGGATACCAGACATGGGGGATTCCCTCCTACAGTTGTGTTACAGTAATATTGCTGACTTTCACTGGCTAACCTTGTCTCTCAAAGTACAGTATAGACCTTTTGAGCTACACCCACATGCAGGGAGAAGTTACCACCTTCAAAACCTTGTATGTTGATTTAAAAAACTATCATATTTATCAACATTGTAGCATGGACATCAGAATGGCCAGACTGAGATCTCTGAGTGAAATGGCTACCAGCTTTAATTGAAATGTTAAAGCATGAACAGTAACAGAGAAAACATGCTGCACAGACAAGAGACAGGGTACCACACACAGTAGAAGACACACTCATGGTTAGGTCCTAAAGCTGCAGACACAAGAGGCAGGGGGTACAGACTGTTACACTGCACCTCTCTCTCAAGAGGAGTGCTCATGATGCCAAAACAAAGTCTGTGAATTTTTCCAGCCACACAAGCAGCTTCCGAGAGTGGGTTTGAAGACCCCAGAGGTGCCGGTGGGAGCAGGGGCAAGCAACTAGCCAGACCTGGCGATGGTAGGAACAGCTAAATCAGCATTGCTGGCAAATTTGGTGGCTGCTGTGGAGGCAAGCCACTGGTGGTGGCTGCTGAAAGCTGGCTCTTACAGAGCTGGCATTGCAGGCAGCTGGCTGGCAGGCACAGAGGTAGACAAGGGGTGGCAGTTTCTGTGTGGAGATGGTCCTGCATCAGTTGGTGCACATGGTCCATCCAATCCTGCAGCTGGTGCACATAATCCAGGCCTGGATAGCAGGGCAGCTCCAGATCTGATGGCCGGCCAAAGATCAGGTCAACTGGCTAAGCATGAGCACCACAAGAGTGCAAGCAGTGGACACTTGCACAGCCAAGCTGTAAGACAGAAGCACAAGGAGGAGATGGGTGTCCCAGTTGCACTGATGACTGGAGGTGAGCAGAGCCAGTTGGATTGTGAGCGTTTGATTGAAACACTCAACAATCGCTTTGAGGGTGAAGTGGTGTGGTGCACATTTTGTGGATTGGTGGCACACCTGGCTCAACACCTGGCTCTCAAAGTTACAGCCTATGGTTGCTGTGCAGCTACACCAGTAGACTGAACCACACAAACATCCCCTCCAGCAGCCGCTTGGTGACCGCCACTGCCTCCTGGGAGAGAATTGTGTATGCCTCTGTTGTTTGTGAAATAATCTATGGTGGTGAGAATGTAGCGATTCCCGACCTCTGACACTGGCAATGGCCCCAACACGTTGATATCTACTTGCCTTGTGGGGGCTGGTGGAGTAGCACCTTCAACCAATCTGCAGGGCCCGTCTTCACTGTAAACTGTCCGATTGCTGGGTCCATTCAATGCTAATAAAGGATGTGGTGGTACCGCACCAGCTGCTTGACTACCGATGTGAAGGGGGCAGTGTTTCCTGGATTTGGCGGTGGCTGGATTGCTTCCATCAGAGCACATATTTGATCTCTGGATAATTTTTCTGCTCATGCTTCAGGAAAATCAGTTCATGGTGGAACAGGTGACACTTTTCTGGATTCAGGTGCAGGTTGGCAGAGGCGATTTGCTGCAACACTTGACGAAGGTTGGCAAAGGCATTGTTGGAGTTGGCTGTGTGCAAGAGGATGTTGTCCAGATACACCATGCAGATTGATGGGGGAATGGAGTGCAGGATCTTCTCCTTCACCCTTTTGAATGTTACTGGACTGTTGCAAAGCCTGAAAGGCATGAAGGTAAATTCCCACAGGCCCTGCCCCAGGGTAAACACCATCTTGGGTCTGGCTCCCAGTGTGAGAGGCACATTCCAGTAGCCACTGAGCTCAACTACCTAGAAATGGAAACGCTTTCAAGGGCATTAAGACAGGGCAAGGGATACAAGTCCTTCCGGGTCTGTAGTCTAGAAAGCTAGAGTGAGCCATCCTTCTTCCACACCAACACAGTGGGGGAAACCCAGGGTCTGTCTGAGGGCTGGATGCCTGCTGCTGCAATTTGCCTCACCTTGCAGTGTGTTGCCTTCTAGGACCGCCACTCAGTTGACGCTCTGATCTACTTTGCTCCGCGCTGAAGCTTTATTGCACCAGGTACACCTGCCAACTACTGAGGCTATTGTACAGGGCGGCAGTGTTCCAAGGACCCGAGCTCCACCAGCCCCTAAAGAGACATGACAGATAATAAATAGCGGTCAGGTGAACATACAAGTCCTTCAGCTAGCTCCATGAGCTGGTCGGGTCGTGGTCAGATGACCACTTGTCCCGCCAACCAATTTGGCTGTCCCTGGGAGCAACTTCCATGTGTCCAGATGACCGCTCATCACACATCCACTTTGAATGACCCAGGAAGCCATAGTGAATGACCCAGGAAGCCATAGGCGAGGTAGTGGCCTGGCGACCACTCGCAACTGGCCCACTAGAGCTATCTCCAGGGTAGTGACTCAACGACTGCTCACTTGCAGCCCACTTTGGGAAACCATGAACTCTGGCAAAGTAGTGGCTGCCCGACCGCTCGTCTCGCACCCACTACAAAAAAACGTTGTCCCAGCACTCTCCTCTCCAGATCTGGGAGAAGCAGCTGCCAGGTCCTTCAGGGGAGCAAACTCAGAATAACACGCTTGATAGGGCCGACATCGACTAGGTGCTCAGGTGTCTTCATCTTCCATAGTCTTCTATGAGTCAGGACATTTCATGTGTGAATTCTCCCCACTGCTGACACCAATGTAGCGTGGTCATTGTAATGACCAGACTGAGACCTCAGCTCAGAGTGAAACATTTCGCTACCAGCTTTATTTAACATGTTAAAGCATGAATGGTAACAGAGAAAATATGAACCCACAACCTACAGACAAACACAGGGGTTAAAGCAGGGTAACAGAGAAAATATGCTGCACAGACAAACACAGGGGACAGGGAGGGTGAAGAGGGAGGGGGAACAGACAAGGACTAATAAGAGCAGGAGGACAGTGGCACAACACAACATGAACCCAATCCCTGTTACAATATGAACAACAATCACATGCTCTCCTCCAAAGCAAGGAGCTGCCAGTCAGCACTGGCATGGCTAGGATTCAAAACAAGATTGCATGCAATTCACACACTGAAATCCAGCCATTCCAAATTGGGAGAAAAGTCAATATTGGTTATGTTTGAGTTTTTACCCCCATTAGCACTGAGTAGAAATAAATCTGAAATTCTTGATTTGCTGTTCACTTTCCTCATTCATGAAGAAACCTCTGCAAACTATCACTGCTGTGTGAGTTCTCCAAAAAAAAGTTTTTAAGTTTGTCCAACTCATACAGCGAAGAGAGAAATTTGAGACATTGGAGTAGTTGATATGAATAATGGATATAACTGATTAGAATGAAGTAATGGCAAAATAGCTATATGAACTGACACATTAAATACTGACCTGTTTTACCTGTTTTACTGCAGGACCTGCTCATTCATTATTAACTCACATTACAATCAAGTCAAGTGAAGAGCTATTAATGATTCAATTAGTATTAATATATTAATCTTAAAGGGCACATGACACACTAGTAACAATTTTGCCAAAATAAAACAAATAAATGGCCATAACGTTTGTGTTCTATTTTTGCCAAAATTCCATGAGTCGGGCATTTGCTGAAAAAGCTAACAAGAGTCAATACAAGATAAGGAGAGGAGTTCTGGAAAATACTATTAAAATGGTGTGTAGATGTGTGGTGGCTGGTTGCTCTTATGTGGCAACTCAGGAAAAGGGCATAGGTGTCCACAGGTTCCCCATCAATTAAAATCATCAATCAAAAAAATGAAGAAAACGTATAGAAAATGGAGTAAGTAGTCAGTGAAAGATCCAAAATACACCTAGCTATATTTGTAGTGAGCAGTTTGTAGTGTGCTTTATTCTAAAGAGTGCCCTGATGAGTGATTTCAGGATGGAGATGAAAATCTCCCAGGTCTTAAAACTAAGCCAGGCTTTCCAGAAGCAAGGATTTGGGCTAGATCATTTTATTTTGAGTTTGTTTGTTTAATTGTGAGCTAGCCAATTATTCCCACTATGTGAAGAAGCTAGCTAGCTTAGCTTGCTTGCTAGTGATACACACACTTCTGTCTGGAACTTCACATTAGCTATCCAGCTACAACCGCTAGCTTGTATACCAGTCTGTATTGGAGAGGCGATTGGGATATAAATCTTACAGAGGAGGGGTCTCATTTATAAAACATGCTTACGCACAGATTTAGAACGTGCGTACGCTCAATCCACGCCAAAGTTCAGATTTATAAAAATGGTCTTTGATGTGGAAAAGTACTTAGCTCCATGTCAGGTTTTAACTTGGCGTACTCATGTTTCCTTGTGGCAATGTTGGAGTACTGCAGGTATTCACGGTCCCATCTCTTCTCTGTCCTGACCTCTTGCTGGTGGAACGACCTTCCGCAATCGGCCAGGACTGTGGAATCACTTGCGATCTTCCGCAAGAGACTCAAAACCCACCTTTTCAGACTCCTCTACCACTGAATTCTGTACATCTAGCTAATTGTCATCACCACTGCCTACTTGCTCAACACTATATACCCCTGCTTACTCCATAAAAACAAATAAAAAAATGTACTAACCTTTTCCTTCCCAGTGTTACAGGTATGGTACACAGCTGCCTGCAATGATGTCTATTGCTGTATTACTGCACTGATCTCTTGCGCGAACTATGATTGTTCCTACCATGTATTTATGCACATCTTGTAAGTCGCTCTGGATAAGAGCGTCTGCTAAATGCTTAAAATGTAAATGTAATGTAAAATGTATTGGGAAATGTAAGAGTGTCAACATGTTGTCTGCTGCCTAATTGTTTCCTCATTATTATTATTATTAGTAGTAGTAATAGCCTAGTAGTAGTAGTAGTAGATGCTGTTGTAGTTGTATTACCAGATTGAACACATTGCTTAGGCTATATGTAATGGTTTGCACAATAAAGTTATTAATAAATTAAAACAACATAAGCTAGGCTACTCGTGGAAAACAAAACAAAAACACACGTTGGTTTTCCAAAACTACCAATATTAGCATAATTGACACATCCTTGAAGGACATTTATTGAATATACATATTATGGTTCCACACGTGTAAAACATTTTGGTCAATCTATAGGCTATAAAATGTCCAATAATGCAGTGGTTTGCAAGAGGAAGAATGGCAGCATTGTCACTTCTCGAAGATATCGCCAACCGCGCAATAAGAAGGGAACGAGTTATTAGAGATTTTGACCTCAGTTTTAAATCAGACCACTTTTTCTTTACGTCCTTCAGGGACCCCCTGAACAGTGCCCCCCAAACAGTGCACGCATCTGCACCTCCGCCAACAGGACCTCGATTTCGGCCTTGCTAAAATTCTTTTTCTTGCAGCTCGCCATTATCAAGTAGAGGATTTGTGTTTTGATTCAAGCTCCTTTATATGCTAATGATATTAATTAGGGGGCTTTACAAGGCGGAGATCTAAAACCATTCAGCTACACACAATTTCAAGATCATTTGTGATTTAGAGATTTCACATCTGGGGGAGTGGTTCATTTTCTCTGAATCACACGTATGGACATTTTAGAAATGTAGGATGGTTTATACGCAACTTTTTTATAAATGAGGCCCGAGGAGCGGCAGCAGCAGCATCAATATCTGACCCCAGTTCTGAGTTTGTGTCAGACTCTGATGATGAGAGACATGGTGCAAGCCTGTAAGGCATACACTGCCCTGCTGTTCCCATACTGGGAAATCTTCTGTCTAGTAACCTACTTAATGTCAGAGAGCTCAATACTGGAGTTGTTTTCCCACTCATTCATATTGATAGAATGTTCACCAAAGAATATCTACGTCACATCCTGAACATTCTATGAAAGTAGGAAAATATAAAATGGGCACATTTATATGTTGGCTTGTCACAGAGTGAAAAAAATCATGTCACGTGCCCTTTAAGCAATTGTAAACATGTCACATGAATTATTGTTAATATAATAGTTTTTTGCATAAACAAAAACAATTAACAGACAGAGCTTAGTATAAATAAATAACCGTTCATTTAAATTCTGACAGGATCTGACATGTTAAATCGCTTCAGTTTGTGCTTACCCATTCTAACATTCATAGAGTTCAACACCTAATTCAGATCCCTTTGTCTTATGAACAAACTATAAAATGCATTTAAGAATCAGTAATTGAGACAGTAAATGACAAATGATATTGCCTACCAGGCTGTCCCAGTGAAAAAGTGGACAATAAATTTAATATTCTGTTAGGTGAAGGGGGGACTGTAACAGACAGGTGATTTAATCTAACACTCATTATTGTTAGTTAAAATTGTGCCTTCCAGTTAAACTGTTCATTTAGCATTGTTAATCATTATGACAGTCGTATAATGTCAGTGAAAAAGTATCTTCAGGGGGTATGTAACGTGTTTTGTTTTCTATTAAAATCATTGGTTGGACTTCACATTTGCATCTGGATATACAACAAAGAATCAACGATAGGTTATCAAACAGGCAGATAGTTGGGGTCATATTTGAAATGATGCCATTATTTTATAAATGTAACTACATTTACAGTCTACAGTCTAAAATATAAACTTTATTTACATTGGATAATGGAAATGCTCCTTCACTGCCTTTGGTTCAGGGCTGTCTTGACACATCTTGTGATGTATAGAATGGTCATTAGTACTCAAGAGTATCCCATCTCAGCCAGTCTGCAGACATCAGGTTGTATTGAGGCCTTTGTTCAGGTTGTTGGGATATGGTGGTGAAGACTGAACAAGCAGAAACATGATCATTAGTTGAGCCCATGCAATGAAGAACCATATAAAGTGCATTTAAAAAGTACTCAGACCCTTGGACAGTTTTCAAATGCTTTCAAATGGTGTGGCTCAGTAGGTAGAGCATGGCGTTGACAACGCTTAGGTTGTGGGTTCGATTCCCATTGAGGCCACATATACTGAAAAATGCATGCATTCACTACTGTAAGTCGCTTTGGATAAAAGCATCTGCTAAATGCCATATACTATTATATTATTATATGAAATGTTACTGGATTACAAATGATACCTTCACATTTTTTTACATTTAATATGTTTTATTCAAAACTCACATCCTCAAACGGAAACATCAAAAGGAAAAAATCATGATGTCAGCAAATATTTAAAATTAAAATGAAATAAAAAGCTTAAGTATTCAGAACCCTCGCATTGATAGTGGGTGGAAGCACCTTTTGCTGCAATAACAGCTTTTTGTCTTTTGTGCAAAGTTTCTACCAACTTTGCACACTGGTTGGAGGTTATTTTCACCCATTCTTCCTGGCAGAATTGCTCCAGCTTGTGCCATCATGCACTCTCCAGGTGGGCTTTGAGATGTTTTGTTTTAAGTAATGGCTTTTTTCACCCTGTCATAGAGGCCAGTATTATCCAGTGCTCTTGATATTGTTGATGCACTATTATTCAATTCTTAGCTACTGATATTACTTCCTAAATGAAAGTGTCATAAATGAAAGCAACAAAATGTGAAAGTTGTGCAAGGGTCTGAGCACTTTTGCAAGGCACTGTCTATGAATATTTTTGAATATGAATATTTCTTATTTTTAGAGTATATAAACCACTTTATGAGTTTGAAAGTAGAAAATTCCATGAATTGTACTCATCTCTTTAATAAGCCATTTTTTTAATAACCATTATTGATTGTACCATTGTTTATATAACCATTTTTTCAGTTTTAATTTTATGTATGATTTTATATATACAGAATGTGGAAGAACTGTACAGTATATCTCCAGTTACAGTTAGAACTTGTGGAAGAACAGTGTATACCACATTATGCATGGTGATACAAATGATTAGCAGATTTTCACTCTATCCCTATGATATTATATTTTGTAGTAGTAGTGAAAATGAGGAGGAAAGCCATTTTAGGACTAGATAGAAAGGGATTAAACTTCCTTGTAGCTAGTGCGCTTAGCTACCTTAGGAGGTAGCCAGCTAAGTGACTACTGACAACAATGGCTAGCGGCTAGTAACAGGCTACCTAGCTAATATCACATTACGGTTCTTCCACATATCACTTTTGGATAATTTTCCCCTGTTTATCCTACCCCTTACAATTGACCCACGCTTCTCAAGGTCTTTCATTGTTGGTCTTTAACTTGTTAACTTTCAACATTATTTTTTTCCCTACATTCAAAGGAGAACTTCTATCAGCCGCAGCCAAGTACAGCATCTGTCCCTCCATTCTCAGCAAAGTACATATATGTTTTTTCCACACAAGCCTAATTTTACATTTTAAAAACCGGGGTAAAAAAACATTGCGCGATTGCTTCATTACATAGAGAGGGTATCAAATAATTATTTGTCATGTTTAGCTTGATTTTCACAAAATATGCACATATCATGTTGATTAACTGCTGTTTAACTGACCAATACATTAACAGAGCATTATGCCTTAGTTTTGCTCCCACTGTATTGTATAGTTTATATAGGCCTTTAGTAAGTCATTTTGAATATTGTACACAAAATAATTGTGCATCATCAAAAGTTTCATTAAAGGACAAAGCCCATTGCTATTACATGAAATCTGACCTCTTCTGTGTGGCTTTTCTTGTGAGAAATGTTCAGAAGAAAATTAAAAGCAAAGGATGCTCTATATTGCATTACTGAGTGGGGCTGACTGAAATAAACTCAACACTGTGCTCTGATGTGAATCATATAATGAACTTACTGGTGCCCTTAATTAAACAGCGAGCATCACCTTGCATTTCACTGTAATGATGTCAAGCCGAGCAGCAATTAGCTGCTCCTCTACGAAAGCAAACAGTATTTGTAAATCACATAACTACAGCCAGGCCTGCTTACTGAAACCCAAATAAAATGAAATTAATTAGTGCGTTATGTTTCAGAGATGAATTTTCTGGGCATAATTCTTTAACATTGTACCCAGAGGATGTTGCCTAAGGTTAGAGATGAACTACCCTCTTTCTTGAAGATTTCATAATGAAAAATCTTGAAATGCTCCCATGCAATCCAATTAGCTCTGGACCTCAATGATGTGTGTTTTCTGCTTGCAGTGTCACATGCATTAGGAAAGCCTGTCATAGAGTTTTAATAATAATGACCCACGGGGTGGCCACTTGAAAGGACAACAGAAATAAAACAATCGCTTGAAATAAAACAGTGTTTCCCCCTACCTTCCTTCCAAAACTGTGTGAAGCGTCTAAATCTTTGTGCCACTCTTTTAAATTAATTTAAAATCTACAATTTAAAATGTAAAATATATCATATATTATATACAAACAAGAGTTGCTTCTGGTAAATGAAAAAGATACATTTTTCAATAGATGCATTTGTAATGCTCCAGTGCATATATATGCTGCATATCCAATGATCCACCTTTACGCTTTGGTACACAGCATTGGTTTCTGTGATCATTAAGTTACTTAAAAAGTAACTTTTCTGTAGTGATCATGAGGTTGGGAATATAACAGTTTTCTGTAAATTACTGTGGCACTGTTCTGGGTGTGGCCACCATTCTGGGTGGTGAGTGAGTATCAAGGAAGAAAGAAAAACAGCATTTTATTTTTCAAAGAAAAGACAAAAACATCACCAAATGTGTGAAACGCACTATTGATGTGGCAAACAACCAGTAACTCTGTCCATTAACGTCTCTGCCTCCAAAAGCATGCTTTGCTTTTATAAAGGGCCTAATGAAGGCAAGTAGAAACACCTGGGCTGATTAACAGTCAAGCTCAGGTGTACATGCTTGTAATACTGTCCACCACTGTCGATTGTCCTGAAGACATCCCAGGTTATGGGAGGAACAACCCTCCCCTTTACTCCTTATTTTTCCATCATATTTATTAGTAGCAAGGAAGGATTATTTCTTTTCTCAAGCCAAGCAAGTTCACATTATTTGAATTAAGCAGACATCATCCATTGTACTGTCCAAATATAGCAAATGAAGCAATTAGCAGCTAGCAAGTACCTAAACAATATATAGTGGTTAATTCCATAAACTAATCTAACATTAATTTATTTACAATACACATTACATATTATAAGACAATGGGGAATAGACTGGGGGAAGGTGACTAACAGGGTTGGGTTGTAACGGAATACATGTAACGGCGTTACGTAATCAGAATACAAAAATCAAGTAACTGTATTCAGCTCGCGTTACATTTGAAAAACGAGTAATCTGAATACAGTTACTTTAATAAACCTGAAGTGAATACATTTTGGATTACTTATTAGAATTCTTGGTGGAAAGTTTTCCTTACAAACATTAATGAGCTAATATTCATTACTAAAGCTACAGCATGAAATTATCACGCCTACATGATTATCATCACAGCTCACGAAAACTACAGCCGCTGCACAGAAACAAAAAACTGCGTTAAAAAAAATGCATTAAAAAAAGCCCGCGCCCGCACTCAGACAAACATTGATAGCGGCAAGATGGAAGAAAAAGCAGCTTTTAGTTCGTGGCGTTATCGACACCATTTCCAGTTTAAATCAGAACATGGGAAAAATCTAACAATTAAGCAAGCGAATCCCCCATGCTTTAGACTTCTAACTTTGTATTAGAGATCCCGCAAGTTTACTGCCAGCATTCTTAGGCTGCGCGGCGAGCATACTATGTTTTCTTGTAGGTGATTTCGCATACAATAAAACCCGATTACATCTGACTCTGAAGAAATGTGTTAAATGTGGTTTCAGATCACTCAGTCTATCTGGCCCTGGCTGAGATCTGATTCTCCCACACTACGGTTTGAGGCATTGCAATAACTGCTCTGCTAATTTTATACTGCTTTCTTTATTGTTGAAACGATAACATTTAAAAACGGGATAAAATCAAAGTTAATAGACTGCTGCTGAATGCATAATATACTGGGGGCAAGTGACTGACAATAAGTGAGGCTGAGCTAATGGTAGCTAGTAAACAATTTATTGTGCTTAGACTGCCATCCTACTGTATACTATGTTAATCTGCTCTCAGGTCTGTAACATTACTGGTAATTTGTTTTTAATAAAGTTTTTATAAAAAAGTGAACATGGCGTGTGCAAAAGTTTGAGCACCCTTTTAGTACTAAGTAGCACCACCTTTGGCTATATAACAGCTTCCCAATGTCTCCTGTACCCCAAAACATACCCATCTGTGATGGAAAAAGTAAGTAATCCAAAAGTATTTTAAAAGTAATCTGAATACGTTACTTTTTTGAGACATGTAACTGTATTCATATCGGATTACTTTCAGAGCCGTGTAATCAGTAATCAGGCACTAATTACATTTACAAAGTAACCCTCCCAACCCTGGTGACTAATGTCTCTGATTTAAACTTTCAAGCCCCAGACATCAAAGCTTCAAACAGTTCAAGCTTCAGATAAAGCAAATTATTGAATATATTGTTACTAACTACAAACATATCCTATTGAATCGTTTGTGATTCACCACATTCAAAATTATTCCACACTTGACTTTCCACACTTGATTTTTAAACTGTAATAGTTTGTCTTAGTTTGACTCTTTAAAAAAGTTAATCCATATTAATCTCATTCATGACGCTGTTTGTTTAAATGTATTAGCAACCACAAACCGCACAAAGGATGTTTGCTAATTCTCACACAGGTCAGCGCTGTAGATTGCGCAACATTTGTCTTACCCCACCAGTGCACTGTACTGCAGGGCTTCAGAATAATGAACAAGTTCTGATTGGAGACAGGGGATTGATCACTTGTGCCTCTCTCACTCTTGGAAATGTAGGTATTGGCAATGAGGGTGGTCATTAACAAAGCTGTAATGTCATTATGGGAGTTTTCATTCACCGTCTAATCTGAGACCTTCAAGGGAAGGGATTCATTGGTTTTTGTATTAGAAATGCATATTAGAAGCAATAAAACACACATTACTCTCCGTAAATGAATATGCTGTTTTGCGTAGTACATAATGTGATGATAATGAGTGGTTATTTCTCTATAATATCTGTTTCCTTTTGCTATGTCACTCCTAACGATGAAGGCACCAACGCTCATTGTTGGGAGTAAGGTTGATGGATTTTTATATTCTTTAAGTCAGAGTCTAACACCTCACAGATTATTATTGAATAATTTACAGGCCATCTAGGCATGTTTGGTTTAATGCAAGATAAACATATAAATCTATTGTCCCTTTCAGTCCCTGGCTAGAAGAGGAGGCACGATGCACTTCAGCGGTTGAAGTGAATACATTTCAGCTGTGCTTATTTCCTTTGATAGTTAAGAGCGCAGTAGATAACACAATGACAGGGGTGTCCCAGTGGGATGTGAGAACAACACACCATCAGGTTAGTATGTCATTATTGTGTGAGAACTAAGCCTTTAATTGTCCTCTCTGCAAGGCTCAATCTGGGTCAGATGAGGGCTTTTGGCAATGTAGCCTTGTGCATTGATTTCAGTTCATGGATTTTTATTTTCTGTTGGTATTCTACTGTGTTATGTTCAAACAGTCATGTTTGAGAAGGCCTGCACTTGTTTTTTGTTTATTATCTTTTTTGTTGTTGTTAAGCTGTGGTAATGCCTTTATTTGCGATTCAGTTTCACAGCTTTTTGTAATCAGCAGGAATTTATACTAATGTGTGGGCAAACACGTGGTTATTCTTCATTGTCTAAACACTCAGCTTTTACATTTTTCATGAATAGTGAAGTTGAATTTTGTGTCATTTATTAAACATGCTTCATTTATGAAAATTTGATTTGTGTTAACATATTATCTAGTCTTTATGTTAAATTTTGTATGCACTTTGACACTTCCTGTTTAGTGTAATTTCCCACCTACCATTTACCATTCATCTGCTTGTTTTAACTTTTTTAAATGATACAATACATAACATGTATAATATGTAACACTTTCACTTTGTGCCATGTCAATTTGTTTTAATTTTGTTATGTATTTTTTGTAATTTTTAATTGTCAATGTGATAAGTAAGAGAAATCCCAAAGTAGTGAGGGTCCACAGAAATTCAAGCATGAGTCCAACTGAGTGACAGCATTGAAAGAACAGTGCTAGGCAGTGAGGAAAGGACATATGTTGCCATTCTATTTTAAAAGCGTATCCGGAGCTTATGAAATGAAAAGTGGTTACTGGCATTTTCCTGCATCAGAATGGTCTTGAAATGGCTGAATGACTACAACATGGAATAAGGGATAAGAGATGCCAGACTCCTGTTGTATAAAGTGCAGGAGACCTGGTCAGAGGTTAAGAGTCAGAAGATGTATACATTTCCCGGTCCCCATCACTTACTATAAAATCAATAAAGAAAAAAATGGATAATGCAGGAAAGGGGTCTCTGTACAAGAGAAAAGCCATTATAGTTACATGTATCTGTTTTCCTCTTTTTTAATTCATAAGAAGTCTTGATGGATTATTGATTTTTAAAAGTAGAAAGTAAAAGTAACACAAAATAAAACATCATGTAAATTAGTTAGAAAGATAATTGGGCTTACAATTGCACATTATATATACATATATTTGAAAAAATTTACCTTCTGAGGGAATAGTTCCTGGTGAGTACTGTTACACAGGAAATTTTATCATTTCATTCATTATGTAATCACAGATGATGATCATTTATTTGATATTTTATTATAGACATGATAGCAAACAAACATTTAAAATGTGATTGAAGCCAGACCAATAAAAAGTTAAAGTTAAAGTTAAACAAATAGTTCAAATAGTATTAGATGTCTGTATGTTTTAATAGTTAAAAGATACATAATATACACCATTTAGCAGATGCTTTTTTCCAAAGCGACTTACAGTAGTGAATGCATAAATTTTCAGTATATGTGGCCCCAGTGGGAATTGAACCCACAACCTAAGCGTTGCCAACGCTGTGCTCTACCAACTGAGCCACAGAGAACCACATACAGACATCTAACTCTAAAAACATTGACATCAAACTGAACTGGTCAAATAACATTTGTAGCTATGTTAGCCAGAAAGCTAACTATTGTAAAGGATAAAACATTCTACTCTTTATTCAGAATGTTTTTTGTTTGTTTTTGTGTTGTACATGGAGCAATTTCTGTGGGTTAAAGTATTACTATTAACTCATTTGTTTGGCAGAGTGACAGAACGATATGTTAAATATATACTGTATAGATTGCAATCAACAAAGGCTAGCTAGTACTGATTAGCTGGACAACTTTTGTTTCTGGAGAGAAAGGCATTGGCATGTTAGTCTGATTCTGGCCAGCTACAGCTATAGCTACCTGTTTAATCTGTTTTGACGCGAGCTAGTTTGTCTATATTGGTCTGTAATGCTAGTTGTAGCTATTTGGATAGATTGCTAGCTTGCCAGTTGCAATTGTTAGCTTGTTCAATTGTGATTTTCTAAATAGTCTTCCCAGATTGTGTGAGAATTACTATGATGAGGAAATCAACTGAAAATAAATGAAAACACCAGCTAACTAGTTAGGTCTGCCTCTGTTAGGAGACTTCATTTTCCATCCATTGCAGCTTACTTCATCAAACAATTTCTTACACCTAAAAGGCTGTACTACAGTTGCCCTGAAGTGAAAAAACACAAACACATTAAGAAAAGCACAAAACCAATTTAAAAACACAACGACATAAAGAAAAAAAACAAAAAATGAAAGGCAAAAAAACTAATCAGAATACAGAATAACAGTAGGAGAATGCTACAAAAAACTGCTGCAAAATGAATCAGTAGCTGCAGGTATGTGGCTTGCTAGCTAATAACAATTATAATATGAATCATAGCAAACTATCTTGAGCATTATTGCCACCCGCTGCAGTGCTAGTGCTTGGTGCACTGAACTTAAGAAGCATTGTGGTCTCTTCCTCCATATCTAGCTAGATGGCTGCTCTAAGCTAGTTAACTACCGTTACCTAACACTTGGAGCTAGCTAGCAAGCCAGTTATCTAGTATAAGTTAGTTTAATGGGAAATAATAATAATCATTATTATTATTACAATGTAAATACTACAATATACATATTATTAAATGGTTATTATCATGGTAGATATTTATATTGTTATTATTATTAATGACATTAGAGACTATATTTTCATCAGGCATAAGTATTCTCTTTTATTTTATTTTGGTATCACTACTCTCCTGTTACAAATTGCTATATACATTTGCTAAAATATAACTAATACATAACTATAACTCTATAGTCTCTCACCTGCTACCATTTTCTGCCCCCTAGTGTCCTGGAGCACTTATGTAAAAAAATACTCTGAAATGGATTTTGCACTTCAGGGTCGACCATTTAGTGCAAACCACAAAAACATTAAGAAAAGTACAAATCAGAAATACAATAATATGCATTCTCCTAATGTTATTGTGTTTTTGTGCTTGTTTTTGATTTTCTGATTTGTTTTTGTGTTTTTCTTTAATGTTTATTTAGTTTTTCTTTCTTTTTAGTTGTTGCTTTTCTTTATGTCATTGTTTCCAAATAGTTTTTCTACTTTTTGTAATGTTTTTGTAGTTAAAGGCAACCATAGTATAGCCTTATAGGTGTGAGGGAATTTGTGATGAAGTAAACTGCAATGGATTGAGAATGAAGCCTCATAGCACTTGAGATTATGGGTTTTCTGCAGAGCGATTTACAAAAAGTGCATTTACACATGGTATTTGTATGTAGGGAATATTTGTATGTTGGAATTGCATAAGTACAAAAAATACAGTTGCACTTCAGGGCCACCATATTACACCTTATACAACATAATTCTAAATGGCATCATCCCAACCTTTATTATAATGTATTATTTTAATTTTATTTTTAAAATATATATTAATTATGATTATGTTTTACATAGACTGGGGGCAGAAAAAGCAGGATACAATAGAATTTTCCCCCAAATGCAATAACTGTTGTTGCCCAGATATGAATGAATTGGCGCTTTGGCATTGAAAAAGCTTGAGTTTTGCCAATCCAGTAGAGAGCACAGTCATCAAAGAGCACAGAGACCAATCAACCCGACAGAGGTGTGCTCCGACAGGGGCTGAGAGGGAGGTCCAACTGCGCTGTGAGCAAACTTGTTCTGGGGCTGCCCTTGACATGCCTTCTCAATGGATCACGGAGAGCCGTGAGCCAGCGTCGCTGTGGCCCGGGCTACGCCTGCCAGCTAACACCAGCTGCATCTGAGGTTTTAGAGCGCGGACACCTGTCCACTCTGAGCCTGGCTCCAGGAGCCATCAGCGGTGGCTCCAAAGAGCCGTCAGGAGGAAATGAGGCAGTAACCTCAAAGTGAAAGCCCTCCTCTCCCTCGCTGAGAAGCCTAATGAGGGTGCATTCTGCCGGCCAACCAACATTAAGGAGTAATGCTTTTTACTTTATCATAATTTCCCAGCATGCTTCTGGACTGGACTTTTTTGCTCTTAGTTCATTAGCCCATGAATAAATTTTTCACTCACAGTCGGCCATAATGACCACCTGGCAGGAGACAGGAAAGGGATTGTAATTGTTGACCAAGTTACAAGGAAGAGATCTGAGGTTAAATCCTGTTTCCTCCCACCCTGTGCAATTTATCTCTCACATTGACATTTTCATTTCCAGTTTGCATCTCGGGTTACTGAGAGACCCATCATTCGGAAAGCCAACATAGGAAAAATGTAATGAATTTCCAAATGTCTAATTGATTATTGGTTTGTGCCAGTGATATGGCCAGTAATCTACAGCCCAAAACAAAGATTTATTCTATAGCTACAAAATGAGATTCGCCTATTTAAACAATAAGGTGACAGTAAGATTCTTATCATTAAAAAAATCCGTAAATTCTGTAAATTGGTGTATTTTGACATCACTTTCAAAG
The DNA here is from genome assembly GCA_029706075.1 of Aldrovandia affinis. Taxonomy (NCBI): domain Eukaryota; kingdom Metazoa; phylum Chordata; class Actinopteri; order Notacanthiformes; family Halosauridae; genus Aldrovandia; species Aldrovandia affinis. The sequence continues at coordinate 361,536 of JAINUG010000218.1, forward strand.
TTCTAAACATTTCAGTTGCAAACAACCTCCATTACGGATACATTCTTAACTCAAAGGTAGTGGTGAAACCTGAATTATGCTATCTTGCTGCGCTGTTGCATGTCAAAACAGACCAAATCAAGATGCTTTTCTGATGCATATTCTCACTTATTTCAACAACATCTTTCAACAACATTGAAAGACAATTTTTTTTTAATTGAGATTTTTGGAAACTAGACTCCATTCAAAATGAATTGGGAAAAGTTAGCTTGTGTTTTTATCAAGGTATATTTCAGTACAACAATGCTGGAAACGGGAAGCCATCGCAAACACAAAGCCATTGCTAAGATCTAAAAAAACACTGCTATGGCAACTGTATTACTTCTGTGTTATTGTGTGGCACTCATACTCCTACTCATACTACACAGAGCACTAGAGGTTCAAAAACATTGTTAGAATCTACCTAGATTATGTTATTCAATCAGCTTAGGTTAGTAACTAGGAGTGTCATTAAACAGCTAGGGTACTGTAACTATGTTGATGAAATTCACCACTGGGCAGGCTGCTGAGGATTAAATCAAACTTTCTCTTTGAATCAACAACCAAATTGATTATCTTCAGTGGAACGTACGACTCATTTGATTGATTCATTTCTAAACAATATGGAAAGTTTATAGTTTGATTAGTTGCTATGTGTACTTAATATTGACCAATTATGGTGGCGGATAGCGTCTAACGCACCGTATTTTGGCTGGTCCCTGACAAGCAGTGGTTCAAAATCCGTCTCTATCCTGATGGGAGTGGTCTCTTCCAGGATGACAATGCCCCCATCCACAGGGCATGAGTGGTCACTGAATGGTTTGATGAGCATGAAACCGATGTAAACCATATGCCATGGCCATCTCAGATCTCAAACTAATTGAACACTTATGGGAGATTCTGGAGCGGCGCCCGAGGCAGTATTTTCCACCACCATCAACAAAACACCAAGTGATGGAATTTCTAGTGGAAGAATGGTGATGCATCCCTCCAACAGCGTTCCAGACACTGCTCAAATCTATGCCAAGGTACACTGAAGCTGTTCTGATGGCTTGTAAATGGCAACTGCAGTGTTAGTTTTTAAGTTAGTACACCATCATACAAGAATGCATTTTAAAAATCACAAAAAAGATCAAGTAGGGCAGTAGGTTGTTTAGAGGTAGTGTTTTAAGAGAGAGTTTTGTTAGTCAACTTGAAATAAATGCAAAGGGCCCATTTTAAGGATTTTTTATTTGATATCACATTGAAGCTGTTCTGGCGGATTGTTGTGGCCCAATCCCTGATTAAGACACGTCATGTTGGTGTTTCCCTTATTTTGGCAGTTACCTGTATATAATACATTGTTATTATATATTATTATAATGATTATTATTATTATTATTATTAATAATAATAATAATAACTGCACATCTTTGAATTAATTGTTAAATCAAAACTGTAAACCTTGCTTTTTTTAAAACACATTGTCAAATCAAAACTTGAGTGCTACTGTAATAGACCAAATGATCAGTCCACAGTCTAAGCCACATTTTCACTCCATCTAGGCTATTTAACCCCTAGGTCATGGCATTTGTATTTCACTTGCATGACTGTTAATAGATTTTCTTTATTTGTGCGCAATGGTGTGAATGATGTGTTGAGGCCCTTCCATTGACGTATGGATGGTGGTCCAGCTAGAAAGTGATAGCATTGAAAACTGCCAGAGTTTTTCCACATCCTGACAACATCTCAGCTCATAGACCAGCAATAGCAATCCTCCCATGGCATTTTTAATTATCGGCACCGGCGATACCATCAGTAAGTGTGTAATTATGTGTCAGTTTCCTGGCCGTCGGGTATGAAAAGTGGAACCGGCGAGATGATGATTGTTGAAACTGGAGATTCATATTTAAACAATTCAAAATGTGTAACTGGGAGTGTCATTAAACAGAGGGTGTCTGACCCCAGCTGTCACTTACTCTTCCTTATGCTGATTTTTTTTTCTCACTCTCACCCTTCTTTCGCTGTCTGTCAAAATGATCTTGCGGTCTTATATGGGAAGGACCAGGAAGTGCGCGGAGCAAAACAGGATCTCCCACTAGGAAAAAAGCAAAAGATTACACTAACAGATTTAGAATACTATAAGTTTAGATGCATAGATATACAGTAAGCAAGGGCCACCAGAATTAACTTTTTACGAATAAGAATGATTATCGTTATGCGACCAAAGTATACAAAAAAACCTTTAAAACCCAAATTTTCATTGATCTTCCTGAAGTAATCCCAATTAAAAAAACTCAACAACAAATAGGCCTTGATGTCTACCAGTAATGGAGATATCACTGGTAACTATTCAATGCCTACTCGTTTATGCCACATTTAAAATGTCTTTGTCATAATTGCTGTTAAATGTGCCCAATGAAATAACACATACCATCAGCAGACAGGATTGTGTGAAAAGGTGTTAGCAATGAGCTTGAAAATAACTAACTATTTTAAGAAATCCTTACAGGTCAGCTGTATCTGTCCCGGCGATGTTTGCAGTCACTACTTAGGCCTTAGTCTTCCGGGCTGCTGTGTTTGCCTAACAAGCAGTGCCAAAACACTTTGTATTTACACTAATTTGTATTGATTCAGTCTGTTTTGACATAAATTAATCAACAATATTGTAGCGATCCAGCGGGTCGCTCATTGAAATGTGTGCGCGTGGCATTATGGGGGAATGTATTTGTATGTTTGTTCGCCCCCCCTGTGTTAATTACGTTATTGTGTTGTTAACTGTGTTACATGTGTTATTGTTGTAGTTTTTGTGTGTTAGCTGGCTGGTCGCAGTGCACTGAATGTCGAGGCCACCGTGACCAGTGTGCCTATACTCTTTAGTGTGGTTCCATGTAATTCAGGGCAAAAGTGTTTGTCATCGAGCAAGTGTTTCTTTGACTGAGTTTACTTCCTGGTTGTTGTGCTGACTAGTGAAGAAGTTTGGCGTGTCCTTTTCAGGACGCCTCTGTACCAGCAAAAGTTCGCCAGATATTATCCAGAGTTGTGCGGTGTATGGAACACGGATATTTATTGCCTTTTAATAAATTGGCTAGTCGCGTAGCCATTTTTGCAACGCAGCAGTACTCTGTGTATTTATTGATACATCACCTTGCACACGGTCGCTACAATATAATGAAAAAAAAAAAAATCCATTTTCATCTGTTGTTTTATGATTCCTGGATTTAGATGCGCGGAACGATATCTACATGTGAAAAGGTATTGTTTTGTATAACTATGGGTTAGACAGTGTTATACCACACCCTCTCAGCCAATCAGGAGACAGAAATGTCCAAACCCGCTTTATAATGAAGAATAATTACTTGTCTTTACTACATCTTAAAGTTATATTTTTTCGTTGTTCTTGAGTTATTTTTAGTTTACTAAAACATTGGTTAAGTGTCTGCTACTGGGTTCTAAAGGGTTTTAACTCCCTACGTTGCTGAAAGGTGAGATAAATCATCAGATGGAGGAGGAGTGTCCCACCTACTAAGAGAGCAGAGCAGTTTTAAGTACACAGGTATAATTAGAGAATGCCACCCGGGTGTGTGCGCTGGCTGCCCTGCTAGTAGGCATGGCCGTTAATTGGCCTGATTCTCCTGTCTAGACTGACACCTTCCACACTGACCCAAAAAAAAACTATCAGAGTATGATGACACAGATAATGGATACGATGCGACTATAACTACCCCTTGTTATACAGTTTCTCACCAAATTGGAATACCATAGAGCCATTATGTAGAGCAAAAATGAAAGTGACCAGCAGCTGTGTTTTTTATTGTTCATGTTGTACTTTTGCTAGACAAACTCATAGTGGTAGATAGAGATCAGACAGTAAATATCAATATTAGCTAACAATAGCCAACTAACCTCTAGTTGGTTAGCTGCATACCTTGCCCGTTTGTGTGGACACAACACAATAATACACCTTAGCCTGTTAGTCTGGCTAGGCGACATGAACTAACCAGTGCAGAGGTGATGGCTTTTAAATATGACTCTGCCCTTCTGAGTTATCTATATCAGAGATGAATCAAGGGTTTCCTCTAATCATGGGGCACCAGCTGATGGATTAACATGGACAATTTATTATAATTTAGGAGGAAACTACCAATATCTTTAATTTGTGTTCGTTTAATCAGTAGAGCCCACTTATTAGTATAAAAACATAATATAATTTGTAACACAAAACATTTATTGACAAATAAATGACAAAATAATTATATACAAGAATTATTTGAAACTATATGTATTTTGCTCAATATCAAGAATGATCTTACTCTCAAGTCTTTTACAATTTGAGGTTGTTACACTCAATCTGTCTGATTGATTGCTGAAGCCTGTTGAGGATCCAGCTGGTCTGTTGCTGAGGTTCATCCTTTGTCTGATGTGGAAATGATGGAATGAAGAATCTTTTGACTGTGCCCTGATGCTGAATGAACTCATCGAGGCTTTGTCATCGAGGACTCCTCTTCAGCAAAGGTCTGCTGGTTTGGTTTTCTCTTCTTTTCTGGTTGACCTCAGTATAAGCCAATGTTGGACTGAATGATTGGTCGTATCACATGGCAGCAATATCCTTTGCCTGAGCAAAGATATGTTGTGGTAGTAAGTGACCCTCAAACAACAATATAAAGAGGGGTCTGAACTTGGCTTGTGTAGGGCTTTCCCCCAAATCATAAATTAATCAGGCATGGGCTAAAGAGGGAGGGAACTGCCCCCCCCAAACACTTAAAGTGTGACAGATTATGGCTTGAGTTCAGTTCTTTAGAGGTATTTTTGCTATTTAGAAAAGTCTAGCAATTCAAGGGTGATTCTACATATTCCTTTTTTGTTCCCAGCTCACACCTCGGCTGTGTGTGTTTGCATTTGGAGAGTGACAAACATGGTTTGGTATCATTTTCTTCCATTTCATCTCTTTTGTGATTGTTATGTGGAGGTACAATTTTTTGTATTAAATTGGAAGGCTAGAACATCCACGGGGACACGCAGACACTAACTCAGTGGGACGCTGCAGGTCAGAGACAAAGGCTTTACGCGCCACAACTTCAAAGGAACATCTGTTCTTTTGTGACGTTTCCCCCACGGCAGGAAACCTCCTTCCCATTGGTTTAAGACCCTTGGAGGGCTGTTCTAACAACCTGTTATATCTTCATGTTGGTCCATAGCTCCAATTACCTGTAAGTTAACTCCCTGTTACTGTTCCCTCCCCTTCCGTTGTGTTGGTTATAAATATCCATTTGAATTTGAAGGCGGGAGATTCGCTGTCCTGCGTGACACGGGTCTCCGTGCAGCTGTTTGTAATTAAAGCTTTAATACTGTTTAAAGAAATTCTCTCTGATCCTACTGAGTTTTAATTTCCACGACAGTCAGATGTCATTTTTTTTGTCTAGAATGTAGTATTTGTTAAGTACCTGTTAAGGTAGCTACATGTGTAGATTGGACGTTGAATATTCTGTCTTTGTCTAACTTTTGTAATTTAATAAACCAGCTGTTCATTTTAGTTGATCTGTGATTTGTATATTTTGATGAAAGTTGATCCACCAGATTGTGCTTCCTATCATGAAATTCAGTCATTTAATTGATAATTGGTATCCTGTGTAGTAATTATTATATGAAATCTGTATATGTAGGATAAGTGAGCGGTTTTAATACATAATATCACTTTTGTCCAGTATTCAGAGTGCTGAACTATAAACAAGGGCATTTGACTGTTAAGGCTACTGGATTCAGGGAATAGACAATTTTTTTTCAAAATTTTCTTTCTGATTATTCTCAATTTTTCTCCCCAATTTGGAAGCCAATTATTCCCTCTATTTATTTCGATTAACCCTCCCCCACGAACTCGCTGCCCATCTCTATGGGGCAAGTTACTCTCTGAGGCTGGCGATGATCCATGTCCTTCAAGATGGAACTCATGACCCCCTTTCCGGAGGCAGCCCACGTGCTTCACAGTGAGGCAAATGCCACTTCCAATCGGGGCTAATGGCCAGGGCTGGTCTGGCAGAGATGGGTTTCGAACCACGTCCCTGATAAGCAGGGATAATAAATAATTAGGTTTTAATTATAAACCTAGGTTTTTCAGAAAAAAATAGTATTACTCAATAAAATCAAAAGAGAAATTAGAATAATTGTATTATAATAAAAATAAAAATATAGTTTTCCCATATGTTTGAGCATAATATATAGGTAATTATCTGTGACAACCTTATTTGCTCATTTTCATCAAGGGTGCCAATACTTGACTGTATTTGGAAATTATTTTATTAATTCAATGAAAGCCATACATCATACCCTGAATAGTTCAAATAAATGTATTTAAAAATGAGTGGCATGACTCAATTGTCTTTACACTTATACATGTATATTAATATCGTCATCCCTAAATCGCGATCCAAATTATTGATATCAGAATGATGCCAAGTTAAAACTTTACTTTTTTACAAAGTTCCTGTCCAGTGGAATATTTTGTTATTATTATTATTTATTTATTTACTTATTTTTGCAAAGTGCCTGTCCAGAAGAATTGCTCAGTGCTTGCAGCTCAATGCATAGTTTTACACTATGCTTCGGTCCTATTGCCCTCATAGAGTGAAGAAAAATCAAGAATGCAGAGAAGTGCATTTCCACAAGGTTAGATTGCAGCTCAGGCATTTTCAATGAGCAAGAACATCTGGATGCACAAATAACCATTTACATGTTTTTTATTGATATCCTTACTACTTTGCTCTGAATAATTTGAAAGTTTTTCTTATTTTTATCTTACATTTTTTTGCCATTTTGCCAAGCTTGCAATGCATAAAAACGTCCTGCTCATAAACATATTTAATGGTGCACCAAAGATTTAAAAAAATGATGGCTTCACATTGTTTTATCAAGAGATTTGTAGTGAATAGTACTATGGCAGTTAAGTAAGAGTTATACATAACAAGTAGACTTGTTGACTTTTAGAAACGATTGTAATGCTTTGAATGGGCTTTTGAAAAGTTGAAATAGGTTGTACTTTTTGGTTGATGCTTTTGGGTTATACTACAGTATCCTTTCATGGTTTACAGTATTTACAACAGCAAATTGTAAATATAAATATTATTCTTTGATTCCATTTTTGTCTTTTAAGTGTAAAAGTATGTAATGTATTTCATACAAATCCATATACAAATGTTACAAAATGATTGTATGATAGATCAACTCACCACAAATACCTGTAACAAAGAAGAGATGTTCTGAAGTCCATAAGATCAACATCATGTTTGGTAGGATTCTTATAACAGTACTCCAGAGTCGTTCCCACAGGTCAATACAGCAGCTCTCTAATTTGTTGACCTTGGGAACGAAGCGGTCAGAAGTTCAAAGCCTAGCTATTGGGAGGGTGATAGTCTGTGTTTAGACCTCAGCTCTGGTCTTACACAGTAAGCACCTATCCCCTCCAATGGAGGAGGGAGTTCCCATCTGCGTTAAATTGCTCATATGCAGCATATTAACCTGTTAAAGGAGCACTCTGACTAAAATACATAATTTTATGATGTACTACTTACTATATGTATTGTCAATCCACCCACATGGCGCTGTTGATACTGCGTTTATGTCCCCCACCCCTCAGTTTTTTCATTGCCACCCATTTAGACATACCCAAATATAACTGCTCATAGCTCAATAACTATGATGGCCACATGCCTAAGTTTAGTATCATTTGAAGGGAAATACATTACAGTTTATCTTAAATATCAACTAAGTCTGTGTAAAAAAGTAGACTTCAAGACCCAAGGTCTCATGTACTAGAGGACTTTTAGTGAGTGGTGTCGCAGGCAGACTCCAATGTCCCAAAACATTTCCAAGGTGGCCAAATTGGCCCAATGATTTCTATTCACTTCTGTGACACGGGAAAATATACTAAAACGTTTTGATGACTATACAGCCATGGTTTCTATCATGAAAACCATTATGGATCCTTATTTTTTTGGACAAAACAGACTAATGGCATTGCTCAAAGTGTCTCCTGTCGGAACAGTGAAGTTAGAATAAAAATGGTCTATTCCCTGAATCTAGTAGCCTTAACAGTCAAATGCCTTTGTTTAAAGTTCAGCACTCTGAATACTGAACACAAGTGATGTTACGTATTAAAACCCCTCACTTATCCTACATGTAAAATATATTTATTTGATTTAATATAATAATTACTAGGCATGATACCAATTATCAATTAAATCACTGAATTTGTTGATAGGCAGAGCAAACTGGTGGATCAACCTTCATCAAAATATACAACTCATAAGAAAATCACCCTTGAATTTCTGGACTCCTCTAAAACTGCCAAAAAACCTGAGCTCAAGCCATCAACAGGCCACACTTTAAAGCTGGGGCTATGCTTAAAACGAAATCGAATTTGGCGTGTTCGCACAGGCTGTTGAACTGCTGTCGAATACAGCGTTGTGACCAAATGTCAGTATACTTGCTGCAACTTGAGGTCTGTTTGTTTAATGACACTCCACGCCAGATGGAGGAGCTTGCTAGTCGCTAGACTACGGAACCGGAAATATGAAATCCGAAACAACGCAAACATCGGGCTAGCTCATTTGCGAATACCCGAGGCAGATACGTCCTTTTACCATCTCCTTATAAAGATTACGCTGCACTGGACCCTTGGCACAACAGACAACCCTTTCCCCCAGCTATGCGACTTGCTTGCCATCTAAGCATTAAGCACACCTAAAGATAGTGGTTCTAGTTCTCTAATTGGGTAGGAAAAGCAAGATTACTAGATAAGTGCTAATCGGCAATATGTCTTTTACAGCCACTGGTTATTTTCATATATAAACATAGCCAAGTTATCTAGCCGACTAAATGTTGTGAACTGTATCATCAACTAACTAGCAGTGAACATAGCTAACTGACATAATGAGCTACCTAGGTCATAATATACAGTAAATAGAAACATACCATACATGACAACACTGAACAAGGCAAACTTTTTTTTAACCTCTGGCAGTTAACTGCTTACCTTTGTACCATTTCAGGTTATTCACTGGACTTGAACTGCCCAGGAAATCTACATTGCATATAAAAATCCTGTTTAGTTCTCTGCTGGCTGTCGGGTGTAGGAAAAGTAATAAACTAATTTGCATATTTGACAAGACTGCATGTACAGCTGAACTGATAGCCGTCTGGCAAACACCGGCTACCAAACCCAGGGTATCGTTCACGGTATTGTCTTCGCATTTCACCTATCGCATTTTCTGTAGTGCAAATGGATGCATTTGTGCTAAGAGGTGGTCTAGTTGGACATTAACGCAAACTCATTATTTGACACCAAACTTGTATAGCACCCAACTGTTTTCATTGTCACACCCCCTATTGTGCTGCCCAACCCATAGTCGCGCAAACACCTTAATTGTGCACCACGAAATTGCCAAACTCGGCGGAGTCGGGAAATATTCAGTTTGCGACAGACGAAACTGGCAATTCGCCTACGCTAGGTCATAACGCCGCTTAGCGCCGGCACAAAAATAGGGCCCTGAGAGTCACAGCATGTTGTTGCCTATGAGACACAAGTGTTTTTCACAATGGTAACAGGCAAAATATTGACCCAAGATCAAATAAATAATTATAATAATTTAAGATATATAAATAATATATAAATAATATACCAAAATAAATAAAAAAGGTAATGAGTTATTGTATGCTCAAATACTGGGAAAATTATTTTATACTAATTATTAATATAAAAAATATAATTTCCCAATTTTTTGAGCATACAATATATCTCATTACCTGTATTGTTATTTTATACAGATTTCATTAAGGGTGTGAATAATTTTGGAGGATACTGTATTCCAATTGCATATTTCACATTCATAACACTTTGAGAAGGGTGATAGAAATATATGCAAATGACATAACACATTTTAAAGTGGAGAGGTGTGTTGTGTATTCATATTTCATTTTTTAATACATTTTGCCTGCAATGTTTCATTTTCAATATTTGTTTCGTTCTTTAATTCTGATAAATGTAGGATTCATTCAATCTTAAATCTAGCTGAAGATTTAGCTTCATGTAAATTTGTTGTGTACAAAATTAAAGAAGGTGTGCAAAATCATGGTGCAGAGCTTTAAAAACAAAACAAAAACAAGCACACCTTTAATATTTACTTGAATATGAAAATCCAGATTAAAATTCATGTTCAAATTTATTTGGGGTGCTTCCCTCTTGTGAAGCTTGGCTCCCCTACAGAGAACAGATCCATTCCTAAGACCTTCTACATGGGCAAGAGCCATCAAATACTAACAGTCACAGTATTTCCAGTGTTAATGACTTCCACATGTTAATGGAGCTTTGGAGAGGGATTCTTTTTTCTTCATCAGGTATTGTTGCAGTGCCTGAAATAATTTCCATGTGATCATTTTCCCACATATCACATTTTGAATAATTATGCACTAATTAAGAAAGTAGGGCCTGCTTCAGGAGTCAAGACTGCATTAATTTGAATGTTTTTACAGTTCTTTTGGGATGAGGGCAGTAAATTATGAGAGGCCCATTGCTCTAAATGGTCTGCTTTGGCAATCTGGCTCCTCTACACTACCCAAGGTCAGTGCAATCTTCCTGAGTCCCTTAGCAACTAAGACTGCTTTGTTGGTGAAGTTTGTATCTATCACTGTAACACACATTTAAATCTCAAGGCACAGCTCCCCAATCCTCAATGATCAATTATCATTGCTATATAGTCAGGTCCATAAGTATTTGGACAGTGACACAATTTTCATCATTTTGGCTCTGTACGTCAGCACAATGGATTTTAAATGAAACAATCAAGATGTGTTTTACGTGTAGACTTTCAGCTTTAATTTAAGGGTTTTGTCAAAAATATTTAACTTGCTGAAGGCCGTGTAGGAATTACAACCATTTTTATACATACCCCCAATTTTAGGGGCTCAAAAGTAATTGGACAAACTAACATAATCATAAATTAAATTGTCATTTTTAATACTTGGTTGCAAATCACTTGAAGCATTTGGTTGAATCTGAGCAGATAATATAGCCCTATACACTTCAGAATTCATCCTTCTGCTTTTGTCAGCAGTCACATCATCAATAAATACAAGGGAACCAGTTCCATTAGCAGCCATACATGCCCACACCATAACACTACCTCCACCATGCTTCACAGATGAGGTGGTATGCTTCAGATCATGAGCAGTTCCTTCCCTTTTCCCTTCTCTTCCCATCATTCTGGTACAAGTTGATCTTTGTCTCATCTGTCCATAGGATGTTGTTCCAGAACTGTACAGGCTTTTATAGATGCTTTTTGGCAAAGTCTAATCTGATCTTCCTGTTTTTAACCCTGAAAACCCTGAGGTCGACTGGATCGCCAATGATCCGAGCAGCAATAAAAGTATATTACTATTTCTAACATCGCAGGATTTTATCATACACACGCGGCAAAAACATTGACAGAAACCTTAGAATCGCGACTTTCCGATTTGAGCACTGGCAAATAATATGAGATTTTTTAAATTAGGTTAATTAGACCAAAAGTAAACCTTGCCTTTCACTCTCTGTTTTACCTGGAAGTACCGTCCCCCTCCTATTGACATGGTAACTAGGTGCTAGTCTCGGAGAGGGGCGTGGGGCCATGTGTGAAATCGCAGGTGTAAACAACACATAGCCTACAATGTCCCGACATTATGTAGCATCTTGTCTGTGTTTACGGTTGCGATCTGCCAGCAACAGACTGTGTATGCTGATATTTTTTTATTTCCCATGTTTTCAAATACTCATGAAAATATATGAATTCTGTCTTGTGATGCTATACGGAAACAATCAGAGTCATTGCCAACTGCTGCGAATAATTAACGGGAGGATATTTAACCAGCTGGCATTCTCTGTTTCAGCGCTTGGACATTATCTAACATAACATAACATAACATAACATAACATAACATAACATAACATAACATAACATAACATAACATAACATAACATAACATAACATAACATAACATAACATAACATAACATAACATAACATAACATAACATAACATAACATAACATAACATAACATAACATAACATAACATAACATAACATAACATAACATAACATAACATAACATAACATAACATAACATAACATAACATAACATAACATAACATAACATAACATAACATAAGGGGAAGACGAGAACAGGCCATTCAGCCCAACACTGCTTGTCCATTCCTACCACTAATCTGCTCACATGCTTAGTTTATCCAAAGGCTAGAGTGTCTAACACTAGCTTAGCTTGATAGTACCTATTGTGATTAATGTTTCTTGCCTCTCCAGAACTTGTTTGTTCGTATGCTTATTGTCGTTTAGATTCCCAGTGTTTAGTTTATTCAGAGTTTTTGGATACGTTTTGGATTTACCATTTTAATTGTTTGTTCCTGATCGTTGGTTATTTTGGTTTGTTTTGTTGATGTCTTTCCGTGTCTCCGCAGACACGGATTTTGCTTTGGGTTGTATGGTTTTCATACAGACGTTTAAAGATAAATATCTTAAACTCAGAAAACTGGCTACTTTTGATCATGTGCCTGTGCCCACTGCCAAACAGACTCTGGATGTTGGCAAACTGGCTTCTGTTGGTCAAAAGAAATGCATACTCTGCAAGATGTCGGGGAAACAACAGTGCACTCCATGGGAGTGCAAGGTTTGTGATGTTCCCTTGTGTCTACAGTTGACCAGAAACTGTTTTGAGAAGTGGCACCAAAGACTGTGAAAGAACAGATTGTCTCACCATGTTTTCATTTTGATTTTTTTGTATATAGTTTGTGTGATGTTTTCAATAAATCTTCCAAAATGAAAAAAACTTATTTTTTTCTTCTGCATGGCTCACTGACTATTGCTTAATCTGATGACTTTTGTCTTTGTCTGATGGCCTTAGAGAAAGAGATGGCCCATCTGACAGATCTTACAGGTGTGGACAACCCTCAGGTGTGGATCATGAATATTCAGGAAATTAGCATATAGCCCTCCCACAGCCTGAAATACATTTGACCAGTTCTGATAAAAACAGGTTTTTAGCTATTTAGATCTCAGATGTGCTAAACTATTTTGACATCCTTGCATAACCAAGACCTTGATGAACAAACGCATATTGGCAAAACAATTCATCACTATAGTTTAGTGTGTGCTTTCACAACTTTTGTGACGGCAGAAAAAATCACTCTTTATAACTTGTGTGTTTGTAGATCTATTTACAAGCTGCATATGATACTGACCAAACTATTGATAGCATATAAATGTAGCTGTGTCCTAAATTTGTCCTTCAAATAAAAATATCAAACACTTTGGAGTAAGTGTGTGTTAAGTTGATGAAATTGAGATAAATGTCAGACCACACAAAAATCACAAAGCTTCTCTGAGCTAAGCACGGACCTCAGGGGGTTAAGGCTTACCAATGGTTTACATCTTGTGGTAAACCTACTGTATTTACTCTGGTGAAGTCTTCTCTTGATTGTTGACTTTGACACAGATATGCCTACCTCCTGGAGGGTGTTCTTGATCTGGCCTGAACTGTTGTGAAGGGGTTTTTCTTCACCAGGGAAATAATTCCTCTGTCATCCACCACAGTTGTTTTCCGTGGTCTTCTGGGCCTTTTGGTGTTCCTGAGCTCACCAGTGTGTTCTTTCTTTTTAAGAATGTATCAAATAGTTGATTTGGCCACACCTAATGATTTTGCCATCTTTCTGATGGGTTTGTTTAGATTTTTTAGCCTAATGATGGCTTGCTTCACTGGCAGTGACAGCTCGTTGGACTTCATATTGAGAGTTAACAGCAACTGATTCCAAATGCAAATGCCACACTTGAAATCAACTCTAATCAACTCTAGATCTTTTTTTCTTGCATCACTCCTTCATGTTTTGGCTACTCTATGGTCAAATGAACGTGGTGGGCACGGTCTACCCTGATCTCTCTGTCAGCTTGTTGGAGGTCATGTCATATAAAAAAACAGTTTGAAGTTTGAAATGAATAGGGAATGAATATCATTATGTATATATTCAATTGAGTTTCCCTAGCTAGGTGCCGTCACTGAAAGTTATTCTGTTAAACAAAAAAGTTGGGCATCCACCAATTACCAAAAACTATAAACTTATAAAATTCCAAACAATATGATTTATTTACAGACTAAGTTGAGTCATATTTTAACACCTGGCTGCAAGCAATGATACAACCCAATTTGTGTGTGTTCTGTCTTCATCTCTCTCTGCTTGATTGAAACAGATGCACTGTCTGATCAATGTGCATGTAAACGTGCTCGTCTCAATCAGATTACATAGCAACGCGCTGTTTCCCCAGCATCTGCCCCCATGATGTAGTGGGTCTTTTTGTTTCTGCTTTGGAGAAATACACCGTAGCACTTAAACACGATTAGAGGACCTGCTGTTCGGGGAAAAAGGTCAGTCCTGAGCAACAGAGATGAATTGTTGGAAGAGCTTCCACCACATTTTTCAAATCCTTTTTTTCCCTCTCTCTCAGGGTTGTAGCTCCTGCCAATAATACTTTTACAATTCTCTCAGAGTTCATGCATACAATGCAGCTAAATCCCCAAATAGTTTTTTTGTTGTTGTTTTGTTTTCCACAAAGTACACTCTGACCAGATACAATTGTTTCACTATCCTCTATGATTGCAATGGATTCTCAATTCATATCATACCAGACAAGCTAAAATGATTAGTTGCTTGTCCAGGTTTTACCACCTGAGATGTTTCTGTTAGCTAGAACTTCAATCTTCCCAGTTTGATTCTACATGTATAGTCTTTTCATCATATGAGCCCCACCTTGTCCCAGGTTGTCAGGCCTCATTAGAGTCTCAAAGATCCGAATGTGATCCAAGTAAAGACCCCCCCCCATAGGTAAACTGTTATTTACATGAACACCATCTCATTCCCTTGCCTTCAAACCGTATCAAAAATGTCTGAGGCAGGTAGCATTGAAATGGAACTCTAAATCCTGTCAAGTCACACAGTGAGACAGTGAAGGCGCTCATGGGGGAGTGGGTGCAAAAAATAGTATTTCAAAGCTGATAAATGAGGTCTTTCCCAGCTGCATATGGTATGTGTTTTAAACTGGCTCCCTCTGGTCCTCATCCAGGAGAGCCATCCTTCATGATGAGCAGGGTCCTTTCTCCTTCTTGTAGGGGGGGGGATATTATTGCCAGGCGCATGCCAGTGATCCGCACGCAGGGGCCCTGGCCGAATCTGTCTGTGATGGAGTCATTACTGGCAGCACTAAGCCTTGGTTTCCGATCTGGTGCTTCTCGACTTGTTTTTTTTTGATGGGGATGTCCACGCTATACAATCAAACACACCGATCTTTATGATGAAGCATTCGATACAGTTATCTTGTGGAATATTGCTTGAGCCCAAAAACAGCCAGTGGCAGGCAATTACAGATTTTCTGAAGTCTCTGCACTTCACAAATAACATAAGTGTATAATTATAAGGAGCAATGGGTATATTTAAAAAAAAAAGTTGATACATGCTACATTAACTGGAATTTAAATCTGCAATTCCACAAATATCCATCCATTTGTGTTTTATTATTTATTTAAATACTTCATTATTTAAAATAGGCCTTCACTTGCAGTTTCAGCTCTTGATTGGTTTCACCTATTTATTTTTCATACATTTGTAGCATCAAGGATTTCTGGAAGGAAGTGTAAACATTGACTCTTTTGCACAGCCTTTCCCCATGTTTCCTTTGTCTGTTAGACTGGAAGAGAAGTAATGTTCTTTACTTCATAACTACTGGAAATTCATGGAGTTACGTGAATATGTTTGTTAAGTCAGCTATACCAGCTATGGAAAGAATATCCTCTTTGGATATCTATCTACCTACCATCTTTCTCATAACATCTATTGTTTCCTATATTTGAAATAAGACTTTCCCCAATGGAAGAATCTGATGAATTCCAAAAAAACCAAAACAAAGGTTGTCACATGTACACACATATTGTCACACATGTATATCATGCGTACATGTTATCACGTCATATTTACTTCACAGGAATTCACATGTGATCACATATATTCATATGATTTACATATGAAATGCATATGATTTTTCCATAAGGGTTACCACTAACATAGGGGTTTGTTCTTCAAACAACACTTGAAAAAAAAACCATGACTGTTTTGCTGTGTTTTTTCTTGCTGGGGGAAGAGTATGTATTTGCCTCTTCTGAGCTCAAGAAATTGAGAGCTCAATGCTGCAGAGAACAGCCTGTCCTGTCAGTAAAGCAAGTTATGTGGGTCAGCATTTACTAGCGCCAAGTTATTTGTCATTCCCGTCTTGGGGAGGCGTGACCTCAGAGAACTGAATATGGTTCAGAAGAAGTGCCTGTCTTGGTTTGGGCCTTTTTGTTGGATTGAAACAAAATATAATTTGCTTTGGAGAAACTATGATTGTTAGATCCTTTTTCTCAGGTATGTCCCTTTGTATTCTCTTGATATTCTCATATATATACAGTACTGTGCAAAAGTCTTAGGCCATTTATCTGAGCAGTGTAAGTGTTTATTTGGTCGAAAAAACACAATATAACATTGATGAAAAGTAGCAAAAATTAATTGTGTTTTTAAAACAGGCCTCACTTAGAATGCACAACTGAAGCAATTCGCTTTGGTAGACTGCTGTGTAATTCTTGTTAAATAGTCCTGTGGTAAATTCTTCCAAGCTTCTTACAGGATTTGCCATAAGTCTTCTTTTGACTTTTGGCTGCTTTTTGTTCTTTTCCCTGTCCAAGTAATCCCATACAGCTTCAATTATGTTGAGGTCGGGGCTCTGAGGTGGCCAATTTAATACTGTGTGTTCATCAAGGAGGATATCACAAGATCTCAATAACTTTTTGGAAAATGCAATAAAATTACTTTTTTTATTGTATTAAATGTTTATTTGTATTTATTCTAATGTTTTTCCAAGCATATAAACATTGCCCAGATAAATAGCTTTAAACATAGCTTCAAACATTTTCTTGGGTGGCCTAAGACTTTTGCACAGTACTGTATATTGTGGCAGCCCAAGGGGCTGCCCAAGGAAATGGCTGCCTGGCCCTTCACCACATGGGAGTCACTGTAGCCAGAAAAACTACATTTCCCAGCAGCCCGCAGTCCTGCACCTAAATGAAATCAATTGATTGGGACTATGGACAGCTGAAGGCCATTTGGAGGCCTATTTAAAGAACCAATTTGTGTCACACTGGGAAGAGGAGTAGATGGTGTTGAAGGAGTAGTTTGGTGGTTTTTGAGTGTTTTTGGGAGAGTGTTTTTAGGACAGTTTTTGTGTTTGAATTGGATTGTTTCAGGACCCCGCCTGTGTATCGACCTTTGGACTGGATTAAGGAATTGGATTGGATTTTGACTACGGATTATGGATCACGACGACGAGTAAGGATTGTGGACTTCGTGTTTTGGATTCCCCCGCCCGTTGTGTTTTGTCAAGATTGTGTTTTTTTTTTTTTTTTTTTAAGTGTTGTTTTGTTTGTAATACTGCCTCCCCCGCGTTATTTAACCGCCTATGCTCCCTGCAAAGGTCTGTGTGTGTCGCCCAGCCCCGAGGGACACTACATATGGTGGAGAACGCAGGCAGAGGGCATCACTTATAGGCAAGAGGAGGTAGTACAACGAAAAAATGGATGTCGGATCTGAAAATCTTCTCCTGGCTTGAGAGAGATAGGAGAAGACATCTGTCATCCGATCAACGAGAGGTGATTGCGGATTTCCTACAGATGCCAGAATGCACCCAAAGACGGACCTTGGAATGGTGCCCACCTTTCCTAATGACGAGCCTGGCTGCCGTGTCTGAAGTTGTGAGGACGATGCATCAGGAGGCTAGGAACAAGGAGCAGGCCCAGCTGGCCCAAAGGGAAATCCAACAATGCCTATGCTGCCTGGGATATGGGCATCAACCCAGTGAGTGCTACTGGAAGGGAGAAGTTGACTGGGAGGACGCAAAGGACAGACAAGTCCAAAAGGAAAATGGCCACTCCTAACCTGTGGTACCCCCTAGGGAAAAGAGCAAAAAGAACCCATGTAAGCCACAAATGGAATCCAAAATGGCTGAGAAGTGTGTGGCTTTAGAAGCAGAGTTGGGAGAGGCAATGGCTGTAATCGAGGGCAAACAGGAAGAGATCCAGAAACTGGAGAGACATTGTGTTGACCAGAAGGAAGAACTGGTGAAGAACCAGAGGCGGGCTTCCATGGTTGAGGACTGATGGAGAGTGACACCACAATATACACCGATCAGTCACAACATTAAAACCACCTAATATATTGTGTAGGTCCCCCTCGTGCCAACAAAACAGCTCTGACCGTCGAGGCATGGACTCCACAAGACCTCTGAAGGTGTCCTGTGGTATCTGGCACCAAGACGTTAGCAGCAGTCCTGTAAGTTGCGAGGTGATGCCTCCATGGATCGGACTTGTTGGTCCAGCACATCCCACAGATGCTCGATCGGATTGAGATCTGGAGAATTTGGAGGCCAAGTCAACACCTTGAACTCTTTGTCATGTTCCTCAAACCATTCCTGAACAGTGTTTGCAGTGTGGCAGGGCGCATTATCCTGCTGAAAGAGGCCACTGCCATCAGGGAATACCATTGCCATGAAGGGGTTTACTTGGTCTGCAACAATGTTTAGGCAGGTGGTACATGTCAAAGTAACATCCACATGAATGCCAGGACCCAAGGTTTCCCAGCAGAACATTTCCCAGAGCATCACACTGCCTCCGCTGGTTTGCCTTCTTCCCATAGTGCATCCTGGTGCCATCTCTTCCCCAGGTAAATGACACACACGCACCCAGCCATCCACATGATGTAAAAGAAAACTGATTCATCAGACCAGCTCACCTTCTTCCATTACTCCATGATCCAGTTCTGATGCTCACATGCCCATTATAGGCGCTTTCGGTGGTGGACAGGGGTCAGCATGGGCACTCTGACTGGTCTGCGGCTACGCAGCAATTTGTGCTACAGTAGCTCTTCTGTGGGATTGGACCAGACAGGCTAGCCTTCGCTCCCCACGCGCATCAATGAGCCTTGGGTGCCCATGACCCTGTCGCCGGTTCACTGGGTGTCCTTCCTTGGACCACTTTTGGTAGGTACTAACCACTGCATACCGGGAACACCCCACAAGACCTGCCGTTTTGGAGATGCTCTGACCCAGTCGTTTAGCCATCACAATTTGGCCCTTGTCAAAGTCGCTCAGATCCTTATGCTTGCCCTTACTCCTGCTTCCAACACATCAACTTCAAGAACTCACTGTTCACTTGCTGCCTAATATATCCCACCCCTTGACAGGTGCCATTGTAACGAGATGATCAATGTTATTCACTTCACCTGTCAGTGGTTTTAATGTTGTGGCTGATCGGTGCATATATATATATATATGGTGGTACTTTCATGGAATTCCAAAATTTAAAGAGGCATGTTTAGAATGTTTACAACATTCACAATGTTATTTTAGAAGCATTGACTGAAGCAATTCAGTTTAAATACCTTGCTTAAGGGTATTTCCCTGCCTGGGAAATTAGCCTTTAACTTTTGAACAACAGGCCGAGCTTGTAATAGACATTTGAATGAATGGATGTGTAAGAAATAAACCATGATAAGCTGTGCATCCTCCCATTCTCACCCCAGAAGTGCATATACATCCTGAGAACGCGCAGATTGGAGGGGATTATTCTGCTTATACCATGGCTACATTCCAGAAGAAATAAAAATTCTATAGAAATGTATTAAAAATTTCAATCGTTATCAAAAATAAAACAAATATTTTGCCATGTGTAAATTCACCAAGAAATATAGTTCATAATTTTCATGATGAACATTGCCCATGTTCAAGAAGAGCATTCCTTACTTGCATAGTGTATGGCAGCACTGGACCAAAAATTAAATTAGATATTGGGCAAACAGTGTTGGAAACTGACATGCATTGCAGTCACATCCTTGCTGTCAAGAACACAGATTTAGATTTTAATTTAGATCTAATAAATCTTATCTAATTTATCATTTAAAATTTAGAATTTTAATATTAACTTTTACTCTTGTGAGCCACTAGAGCCATCAAGACTACAGCTCCCAGCAGCCTGCAGTCCCACACCTGATTACCACCTGAAGCAAAAGAAGCAATTAGGACTGTTGGCAGCTGAAACCAATAACGGACTAAATAAAAGATGCACCTTTTTCCCCACACAAGTTGCAAAAAGTTCCTTTTTGGAATTTGGAATCCTTTTGGAATTTGACTTGGATTGTTTGAGAGCCCTGTGTGTCTACCGACTATTGCTTGTTTGAGGACCTGGCTTCGATTGATGACATTGGATTACGGACAAAGACAATGGGCCTCATGCAAGAACATTTTCTTATTTTTATCATATCTTTAATGAGTGCATGTTCATCTGATTTGTGAATTAGCATAATTAACACCCCAATAATGCTATATAAGGTTAGGCGTCATTTTCAAAGGAAAGTCATTCATAATAATGGCACCGAACAAAACCAAGAAGAAAAACTTTACAAGCACGGAGATTGAAGTGAAATCTGAAATAAGTAACCGAAAGCACATACTATTTACAAGCGTCAACAGTGGAATTAATGGACCTGTTCAAACCAAGGAGTGGGAAAAATTACTTGTGCAGTTAACGCAGTATCAACTGTTACACAGAAAGAAAGAAAAAAATGGTGTGATATGAAATTGGAGTCAAAGAAACGTCTCGCGAAAGCAAGGCGATCCATGACTGCAACAGGAAGGGGTCAGGAGGAAGTCTCCGTTATGCACACCGACAGGCGAATATGTGCCATAATTGGCGAGGTTGCCTTGTCCGGTGTTGCAACGGATATCCCCCTGGACAGCGACTGACAGCGAAGCACAGCCTGTGGTAACCGAAAACGCGACACTAGCCATTCATCTGTCTCTGCAAATAGATCAGCGCGCTCTCTAGAGAGCGCTTCCAAGATATTGTAGTATTATACCATAGCCACAATAGCCACAATTGAAACGAATGATAATTATATAATTCTATTAATGAATTATTAATTATATTATCCTACAATTTGAAAAGAAAACATAGGCCAAATATAGGCCTACAATTGGATACTCTCAAAATGATTATACATTATGAATTCTATCATTTATTGTGTAATTTATATATTCAAACTCAACAGTTCTTCTAAGTAACAAAATAGACTCCATTAGTCAAAAACAAAGTTGTTTTGCTTTGTAGAATGGCAGGCAAATTGTGCGTATGACTCGTACGACAGCTCTGGACCACTCGTAAATCTTGTTCGTACCTAAGAGAAAATTCTAAATACGAGAAAATTGGTGAACGCGACAAATTCTCAAATTTGTGCGTAAAAGTGGTTCTTGCATCTGGCCCAATGAGAGGATGTGATTATGGATTAAAGATTATGGACTGTATGTGTTTGAATTCCCCGAATACCCATCCTTTTTTGTGTTTTGTAAAGAAATCGGTGCACACATATTTGCACACAAATATTAAACTGTAAAAATCCAAGATGTATACAAATAAAAAATGTAATTGAACAATAAATTACAATAAATAGATAAATAAATAAAAACTAAGGTGGTGCTGTCCAAGACAACAAATAAGAACACTGAAACATATTGCACACTAATTTAAAAATTGAAGGTGCACAAAAATAAAAATAAATTGAACAATGCGGAGTTGTACCTTTTCAATACTGGCTGAGTCTCGCTCAATGTGGGTGAAAGTTCATTATGCACAAACCCGATTTAAGATAGCTTCTGCTGTTTTGCTGCTAGTTTAGCTGGACTATATGCATGTTAACTAGCTAGTGGTAAGCTCATAGTGATGCAGTATAGCACTATTATTACCACAAATAATTAACTTTTCTTTTGGGCTTTTTTGACATTTCTTTTCTTTTCTTTTAGATTTTTTTCATTTTGGCAATGTACCTCAATGTGTGTGTGACACGATTATTTGTGTGACTAAATGATTGCCCATCAATGCAGGGTCAATAGACTAAACCATTTCACCTTGGTGGTGTACAAACTCATTTTCATTTATCATTATATTTAAAACCATGCAAAATTGCAGCTGTACATCAGTAGCTATTGAGATATTATTACGAGAGCAGGGGTGCATTTGGTTGCAATGCTATTTTGTGATTTCATTGATTGACATTTACTGTACTGTGTGAGTTTGAGAGGCGCTATTGACCTCCACCCCTCCCCCACTTCGGGCGTCTAGCAAGTGAGGACTAGGAGACTTCATAGGCAGCATAAGCAGTGGGATGAAATATCATGGCTGCCCGATGCTAGCATAGTGCTGTAGCGCAGCACTGAGTGAGACTGAAGTGAGTGCGCATCTGTATATGGAGAGCTGTGTGCGTGCGCCCCTTGCTGGCGTGCCGCCCCACATGACTGCCTATGTCGCCAATGCCAGGATCCGCCACTGCCTACTCCCTCTGAAAAGGTCCTTGAGTTTCACCCCACCCAAGTGGCACTACAATATCTTGCTAACATATCTGGCTAGTAGTATACAAAACACCTGTCTAGTTAACTCATTTAGCTAGTCGTTGCTAGCTACAAAAGTTTGCTACAAGGTTAAACTATTTCATGGTTTCATGAAATCAAGAAAATCAAGAACAAACCAAGTTGGAAAAAGGCAGGTGTAAGCTGCCATGTCCGTTTTAATTTGAAAGCCTGATCATACAAATGAGAAGTTCCAGTGGTGAAGTAACATTGATCCTTTTATCCGTTTATGCAGCTTGTGTGTTTGGGCGAATTAATATAGAACTTATTTTAGAAGTGAGAACAATTTACTGTGCGTATATATGATATATACACATGGCTGTCAACTAATCAAAATGTATTTATTTATTTTTTTGCGCACTGGTTTAAAAACAGAGAACATAACAGAAACAGAAAAAATATGATAACATAAACAGTGCAGTATGGGGCTAGAAACTCAGAGGGGCTTATATGGTGCCTCACCCTCATCAATGAAAACAAAGCAAACAGGTAAACGAAACTAAAAAAGCAACAAGCAGCAAAAAAGAAACAAGAAACAAACAGACAAATAAGAAAAAATACATTATGCTATAAAATAAAATAAAGAAAACAAACAAACAAAACAAAATTAAAAATAATAATGTATGAAGAGTGATTGTGTGTGTGCATGTGAGTTAGTGTGTGCGCACATGCATATAAATGCGAACATGCATGTGTATGTGTGCATTGTAGCCTAATTACTGGCTTGGTTAATCAGAAAGGTCCTTAAGTTCTTCTTGTAGATGTTGAGAGAGGAAGATTCTAAAGCAATGTTAATATGATTGTTCGAGGTTATTGCACCTTTGTATCTAAGAGAAAACTGACCATGGGTGGTATGTTAACAGGAAGGGTGAAGAAGTGTCTTGTCTTGAATGTGTGAACTTGGGAGATAACTTGGAAAAATCCAGTAAAATGTTTGGGAATGGAATCAGGTATATATGTATATTTGTAGATAAAAGTGCACATTTGGTATGTATTGATCTGAAAAAATGATAATGTATTAAGTTTTATGAATAGGGGTGCAGAGGGATCAAGTCGCTTTGAAAATGTAGCTATTCTAACAAATTTCTTCTGTATTAGATAAATGTTATGGAGGTAAGAGGCATATTTCCTTGCCCACACAATATTGCAATAGGTGAGATATGGATAACACAAGCTGTTGTACAATGTAAGTAGACAATTCTGCTTAACCAAGCCACAAATTTCCCCGATGACAGGAAGTGATTTAGACATTTTGACGCATACAAAATTGATGTGTTCTCTCCAGCCTCTCATCAACCAGCATTCCAAGAAATTTGGTGGAGGAAACCTGATAAAAAGTCCAATGATTGAGATTTTAATGTCCTCTTTGCAGTATTTCTTGTTTTTACCATAGAAAATGATGAAATTTGACTTTTTAACATTTAAAGATAATTTATTTAATTGAAACCATTTTGATATTTGTTCCATACTCAGCGAGAAGTGAGTTAAAGTTTTTATGTGATAGGATCAGGTTGGTATCATCAGCAAAAAGTAAAGGAAGTAAGGTATATGATGTATATCAGGGGTCTTCAACTCCAGGCCACGAGTCTGTGTCTGCAGGTATTTGCTCCAACCACGCACTACACCACCTGATTTCACTAATTAGCTCGCCTCCTGGACCAAGGAGGTAAACTAATTATTCTAAATCAGGTGGTGTAGTGCGTGGTTGGAGCAAATACCTGCAGACACAGCGGACCTCGAGGCCTGGAGTTGAAGACCCCTGATGTATATGAAGAACAGTCAGAGGTACAAGGACAGATCCTTGAGGAACACCACATGTCACTAGCCCTGTCTGATGAACAACCCAGAACACTAGCCCTGTCTGATGCATACACAAACTGTTCACGGTCATCCGCATGACTTTCAAGCCATTTGTATGAGAGATCATGAAAACCATACCAGAGCAGTTTGGATAGTAAAATCTTGTGATTGACAGGGTAAAAAGCTTTAGATAGGTCAAGAAATATACCAAGAGCATATTCATTATTGTTAAGGGCAGTGTACATTTTGTCAACAAGTTCTAGTAGAGCCATGTCAGTTGAGTAATTTTTGTGAAATCCATACTGATGTTCATAAAGTATACTGTTGTAGGTTAGATGTTGTAGTATTCTATTATAAATCAGTTTTTCGAGAATTTTGGAGAAACATGTAAGGACAGATCTTGGATGATGATTAGTAAAAAATGTTTTTTTTTTTTCGTCAGCAATGGCGGAACTCACCGTTTTGATCAAAGATGCATCTATATCATCATGACCCGCTGCTGAATTCTTCAAGTTACAAATAATTTCCTCAACTTCCTTTACATCAGGTGGATCAAACTGTCTAGGACCAATGAAAAGTACTAAAAATAGCTTGTAAAAGTCCATTGCATATCTATTCTGTCTGTCAAACCTTGTATCTCCACAGACACTGCTGTAGGATTCTGACAGCTGGACGGCTGTCTTTGACAGCTTGTGGGCAACATCATCTGTGGTTCTGCTACCTTTTCAATTTGTAATGTCTTTATAGAATAATGAAATTCTGTGTAAACTGAAACCTGCTTTTAAAATGTTCTATTTGATTGAATGAAAATGAATTATTTATCTTTAAGTGAACTAACGTTAGCTATCAATAGACACAGCATTGTTTGCCAGCAGTAGCTAACATAACGTTACCTAATGTTAGCTGGATAGCACTGCCATAATTGATTGCTGACAAGGTAGATAGCTACCTCTAGATGGACTAACGTTAACGTTACATTTGACATTTTAGGCACTTAGCAGATGCTCTATATCCAGAGCGACTTACAAAAAGTGCATTTAAACATGGTAAGATTAATCATGGTTAATGCAAGAGATCAATGTAGTAACACTGCAGTAGACATCATTGTTGGCAGCTGCGCACCGTACCTGTAACAAAGACAGATAGAAATCGAGCCAGTTAATGTAGGCTACATCAAAGTTAGCGATTCTGATTGACAAGCTAGCGAACTTAAAAGGCTCACGGCAGTAACGTTAATACTAACAGTTCACATACTATTAGCTTGATAGCTATTTCTAATGTAGCTATGCAACAAAACAAAGCCTCTGTGCATTCTCCTTGGCCCTTCCTTTACCTCTCTTTTACTGGGGGCATCTCTGAAGAGCTTTCTGAAACCTCCATTGGTGGCAGGTTTGTTCATTTTTGTCTGGATCTTTTTCTGAGATCTGAGATGCCGCCTGCTTCACCTCTTCCCTGGGAGAAGTGTTTGATTCCCTCACCGAGGACGATAGATCTGCTTTGGTGGGAGAAGGGCTAATCGCCTTGGTGGTGAGAGGCGGCGACTTAGAAAAAAAGTTGCTTTAATAGCCACCAGAATGAACTTTTAACGGATACCCTGGCTAAGTTCCACAGACCCCTGGGGGTCCGGGGCCCCCAGTTTGAGAACCACTGGTCTAGAGGACTCCCATCTGACACTTTAATTTTCTCTGAGAGAGAAGTGCCCACATTTACAAAGAAGTTATTGAATTCATTTGACATTTCAAAGTGATCAGAAAATGACATATTACCATTGTTAAATTGTGACAGCAGAATGGTAGAGGCTTTATTCTTATTCAAAAGTTGATTGATGATTTTCTATGTCGATGTAATATTATTGCTGATTCCTTAAATTTGTCAGAATAGTATCTTTAAAAAATATATTCTTAGAAGATTTGTTTTTGTACGTTTTGTAATTTGCAGAATTCAGAGGTGTTGGAGAAGAAAGAAATGTTTTGTACAATTAATTTTTTGTTGATTTTTGGAGACCTGGGGTAAACCATGGTTTGTTGATACCATCAGACATTTTCTTGCATTGTTTGACAAGTGGAAAGCATTAATTGAAAAGTTTAAGAAAAGACTGGTAAGCTAATTCCACATTGGTTTGATTATAAACATCTTCCCATGGAACACCATCAATCAATTTCTTAAAATGGTCTGTATTTTTTCTGTTAAATATTCTAACTTTTGACATTCTATCCACAGCCCTCTGCCGATGGTCTTTTAATGAAATAAATTGAAAAATAGGGAAATGATCAGAGATGTCAGTGAAAAGTACACCCGATTTTATAACATTGCTGAAAGTGTTTGTAAAAATGTTATCAATTATACTGGCCCCCTTTGGCAATTTTCACATTTTATTTTCTTACTTCATGAATCAAATTTGATTTCTTGCCACTGATCAACACAAAAAAAACTAAAAAACACCTACAGTATAAACCCTTTTCTTAATTAATTAGAAAGAAAAAAACGGTCAATAATTGATTGCGTAAGTATTCACCCCCATGACTTCATACTTGCTAGAAGCAGCTTCAGCTTCAACTACAGCTGAGAGTCTCTACAAGCTTTGTACATCTGGACACTTAAAGTTTCACCCATTCTCTTCCTAAAATTGCTTGAGCTCCATCAGGTTGGATGGGGAGTGGTGATGAACAGCAATTTTCAAATTTCCACAGATTCTCAATGGGATTGAGGTCTGGACTTTGACTGGACCACTCAAGGGCATAGATTTTTGTGTTTTTAAACCACTCCAATGTGGCTTTTGCTGTATGCTTTGGGTTATTGTCCTGCTGGAATATAAATCTTCTCCCAAGTCTCAGGTCTCTTGCAAACTGAAGCAGGTTTTCCTCCAAGATTTGTCCATATTTTGTTCCATCCATTATTACGTTTTTCAGTCCCTGAAGCAGAGAAGCATCCCTATAGCATTAGGCTCCCGCCACCATGTTTTCATGGTAAAATAATGTGCAGTGTTAGGCTTGCACCAAACAGGCTTGTACCTAAGTTTGAGGCCAAAAAGTTAAATCTTGGTCTTATCAGACTATAGAATCTTCCACCACTTGGTGTGAAAGTTTCCCACATGTATTTTGCTAAACAAAAGGCATAACCTCATATTAAATATTGGGGTGGGGTATAATAAAAGGGGATGGTTTATATCTACAAATTATTGGGGGGACAGATATGACTGTTTTGAATTTTGGGGGGACACTGGTTGAAGAAGCCATCCTCCCATAAAGCACAAATTTGTGAAGCACCCAGGCTATTGTCCCATGGACAGTTTCTCTTCTTTGTTAGACTGTCAGTCCATCAAAGATGCCATAGGCCTCTTGGTGGCCTGCCTAACAAGAGCCCTATGTACTTCTATTAAGTAGTA
Organism: Aldrovandia affinis; assembly: GCA_029706075.1. Lineage (NCBI taxonomy): Eukaryota > Metazoa > Chordata > Actinopteri > Notacanthiformes > Halosauridae > Aldrovandia > Aldrovandia affinis. The sequence continues at coordinate 389,285 of JAINUG010000218.1, forward strand.
CTGTTACACGGAGTACTCCTTAATAGCCTACATCAAAATAAAGGCTCTGATTGGTAGCTCCTCTACAATTGGCTTGTACACCGATGGTGATGCTTTAGAGTTAGGTATATAAGACTGGTATCAACACCATTTCACTGATGAAGGCTGTATGCCAAAACGTTTGAATATTTTAGCCTCATCTTACAAAAAATTGACTTCAGATGATTTATGATTATACTTATTACATTTCTTTAATCTCTGCAACTCTGTTTTTAATCCAAAGGGTTGAAACAAGAATGCAATCCATTTCTATTTAAATTTAAGCTCTGATGGTCCAGCTGTTTTGTGGAACAGGCAGAATGTATGTGTGTATGATTGGGTCCTCATTCCCACAGCATAGCAACTTTATTTCTCATTATCTGAGAGACTGTGGCCAAATGACACATGATTAATTGAGGGCCAAACCTCAGTTGCAGACATTTTTATCTTTATGACGTGTTACCTGACAGCTCTTTTCAGAAACTAAGGTAACAGTCTGGGATAAATCCTGGCAGCAACTCTCATCATTTTCTGTGTTCAAAGCTACAATAGAAACCAACAGCATGACATATTTCACAAAAAGAAAGCCAAATGATCAGTGACTACTGATTGCTTACTGTATTCTTTCAAACCAGAACCAGAACATGCACGTTTTATAATAAATTATTTACTAACACACATTTTTTGTAGATACAATTTTTGTAGATACTAAACAGGATTTAGGTCATGCTTATACATACTGTATACACATCTACCAAAGATATGTTGACAATAATAATATTCATTCTATTTATAGGTACATCTCCTGATATACGTATATTTAAAAAAAGTAAATGCCATTGAGTAAAAAAATAAAAAATGCATACAAATTGGTTATCCAATATAAATAAGGTACTTTCCAGTCCTTTGTGATTTACAATATTTATCAAAAATGGCTGCATGGAAGCCTTAATTATTGGACAGACTTTTCCTAATAATTAATATTTTATTTTTCCTGACACATTTCTACATTATGAATTATGCCAGTGCTGCTGCTATGCTGTGAATCATTATGTCCAGGTAAATGCCAGGATGATGACATAATTGGTTGCTGGGAGTGCAATGTGACCTCTGTAAAATGTTACCTGGGTAAAACTAGAAGCTGTGTAATTCATTACCTGCAAATAAGCCTGCAGTGGTTATTTATCATTCCTAAAATTCAACCAATATATATTTTTTCTGTCACTCTTCTATTCATGACTATTTTAAAAATAATTCAATTAAAACTGTGTCTGGAAAACTGGAGAAAACCAGTTTTAAATAATTACTTACCCCCCCGCCATATCTTTACTTTCCTTTTCAGTTATGTTTTCAAGATCCTTTATTCTTTTTAATTTGGGGTTGCAATGCATGTGACTCCGTTACCATATTTGTTCCAAGAAAAACTTTCATCCCTAAAAGAAAATACCCCCCCCCCCCCCATAAAACAGGACCTCATTAGGGTGTATACCCTGCCTATTTCAGGTACTGAAAAATGTATGAATCTGGACAGAGAGGTCAGACCACATTAAATTGCCCTTCATTTCATCATACAGATCTGTAGAACCAGTTGAAGTATGTTGGTGTTATCAAATCAGCATTCCAGCCCCCCACCCCCATAAAAAATAGACCATGGTGTCAGAACAACAAAGGACAATATTTTACCCTAAAAAAACCCTTACCCCAGCCAATGTGGTAATTTTTACAGTGCTTTCTGTCTCTCTGATGCAAAGAACAATGAATTCCCTTATGATGGTTTAATCATTATTATACAACATATTATGGACCTGAAATATATATTCTTATTCTGAGAACGAGTCAGAGAAATATACAATATAAATTTACACGAAACGATGCCCAAAACGCTTTTTAGAACATGTAATCTATCATTAGTAGATGATATAAAACGCAAAAAAAGGAAATCCAATGTCTACCTGTACAGTATGTCTACTTTTTAAAAAATGGCTACAATGAAATTTAAAAATATATATGATATAATCGTTTTTGCCCTCAAAACCATCTTAAAATAATGGAAATAATTGATGGTCTTTAAGTGAACAATCACTGACCACATGAAGGACGACATTTTTTTTCTGGTTCAGTTAACATGTTTCAATCACATATTTGGTCAGTTTTGAGAAATCAGATTCCCATTTAAAATTAAATGGGTACTCTTAAAACCAATTATTTTTCATCATACCACCATAACCAAATGTCACTGATCTAATAAAAATAACATGAGATTGTTTCTGGCTATAATGCATGATTTATTAAATATATATCAATATAAAAATTTTGCATCCCACTTATTCTGTAGACTTGATGAGTAGTCAAGTAGAATACAATAAAATGGCTCTGTATTTACACAGAGAAACTTGCATTACTCTACATTGGACGAATCATGGGATTACACGTGCACATTGTATTGAGCCCGTGACATCTTACTTTTTTTAAACTGTTACTGTCATTGCCATTGGGTGTGACTAGGTACCATTCTGGTCCTGTATTTAATATGGATTTTAGAACCTGTGTTTACATACTTAAGAGTAAAAATCTGGATATATTTCATCCAATTATTTATCTACAAACCTTGTACTAAACCATACTACATTAAACATAAAGCACCACTAACTGTTTGTGAAAAGTATTATTCTCATAATGGTTCACATACCTTACATATTACATATTGTATGTTTCTTCAACTTGAAGTAATTCAGGTGTAATGCAAAGGTATAAAATGAACCCCACACAGGATCGGCTGGCAAAGAACTATAACATAATTCAGGCCAGTTATTTAATTTTGTTTTATTTGAATGTATATGTATTGTATTTTCAATTCTACTCCAATTATAGAACAAATTGCATTTAACACAGCATTTAAGAAGATAAAAAATGCATGCCTATGCCTCCACAAATAACAGGAGACCATGTTTTCTTTCTTTTTAAATGGGATTTGATCACAGGAGTTTAACCAAATCCCAGTGCACACTTATCTGGGACAGAATATATCAATTATTTTGAAAATGTATATTAATATTATATAGATACATAACTATTTTCAGATGGCAACTCAATATGGATGTATAATCCTTTTTTTGTTAAATATTGCAACTGTGTCTTTCTGTGCTGATTTTGTAGTGGCATACATAATCTAATGTGAGATATGTGGTTTTGCTTTGTATTTTCTATATGAATGAAAACCATTTGACTTGCTTTAGGTTTTTCAAATATTTAGATGAATAATGTCATGCCTACATCATAAAAAACATCCACTGTATCCACTTGACTAAATGAGCCGATAGCTGGAGACATTTCACGCTTTTTTACATATTGTGCTTATTGTCGTCGGCCAGCCATATAAACAGTAATTTGCAGGTAAACAGCTGAGAGCAAGGGCATGCCTGTGAGTGAGGTTACACCTCCATTCATATTTTTGCAAAGTGTATGAGACTTAGGGGCTGCCCTTTGTTAGTGTGTGATTACAATAGCTTTCTGTTGTACAAGGTCTGGGCAAAGTGATTGAGGCTGCCTTTTATGGGTGAGGTGCTGGGAGCCTTGTAGAGTGTGTTGACAGACTATGGGAAATGTGTGACAGCATCGTGTCTGCGTTGTCTACTAATGGATTCTGATCTGGCTACATACTAAAAGGGATTTTTTTACTCTGGTGTGAGTAGTGTGGGGCTGCCCTTGAGAGCCTGCTGGAGGTCCTCTCCATGCCTGCCGTCGCCGGCCTCCCTGGGAGCCCCTCGCCGCTAGCTCCTGCTGGCCTCGCTGAGGGCCTATCGCCGCATGCCGTCTCCGGCCTCACTGAGGGCCCATCGCCACCTGCCATCGCAGGCCTCTCTGAGGGCCCCTCCTTGCCTGACGTCACAGGCCTCCCTGAGGGCCCCTCCCTGCCTGGTGTCGCAGGCCTCCCTGAGGGCCCCTCCCTGCCTGGTGTCGCAGGCCAAATGGGAGTAGGAATCTTTTTATCCCGGGGTCAAACTGTGAATGCTAGCACCAGTGCACCTGTGCCGCCGGAAAACTAGTGCCCTCCGGTGCTAAGAGCCAGGCATCAGGGGGGAGGTATGTGGGCTCCAGTCAGAATACAACTCAGTCTGTCACATCACATTCCACACTCATTAGCCGGTGTCCTGTGGCTGAGATTCTTATGGGGGTGTGATCGTCTCCTGCTAACTGGAAACTGAGTCAATGGTGACCACCGTGACTGAAGGTTTCTTCAGACAACATTTTCAGCCTCAGATCCAAGCTCAGCTACAGCCATGCAGCTGGCTCCAGCTTAAGGCTGCTAATGGATTAAACATTCCATGTTTGATGTGGAAGTTCTGGGGAGGGTTCTACCTGGCATGGGTGTCCTTGTAGTAAAGGACCTCTCTGATTCAGTTACCAAGTGACAGAAAGATTCCATCCCTGGTTTGCTTGGCATGAATGTCCTCAGCAGCTGCTAACAGGAATTATTTAGCCATCATGGCACGGCTTTGTTTCATTCCCCTTCGTACAAACCGCCGACAACATTTGGAGACAAGCCTTATCAGAGAGCCAGACATTGGACCGCCTTTCCAAATCTGGATTTTTGGGTACAATCACTGTTCCTCTGGGCACCACTATCTGTCTCCCGGCTGGTTCTCTTAAGCTGGTTACGGCTATCTGTCATCAAGGATTGGCTTCTCTGGTGACTACGGCCTTATTTGAGCCCTTTGAACAGAGGGGTAACCAGCTCCCTCCAGACCTGCTCGTCTCAAGCGCTTTACTCCCTGTCAAGCCCGGTATCATTAAGGTCCCAGTTGTTAATGTAGGGGTGCAGGATATGTAGCTTAAACTTAGTCATGTATGCTAAGACCAGAAGAGAGGCATTCCCTCTACCATGGATACAGGTGTCCTTGGACACTCTCACCGGCACCCGCTGGTTCTCAACATTGGATTTAGCGGACGGCTATGATCAAGTGCCGGTAGCGGAAAATGATAAACATCTTCTTCGTTTTGAACTGGTCCTAGACCAGGGGTCGGCAACCCATAACACTCAAAGAGCCATTTGGACCCGGTTTCCAGTGGGAGCCATTTTCTGTCGACGGGGGTGACCAGTTCATTTAAACGGGGTGGGGGTGGGGTGGTGGGGTGCAACGCGAAAATAATACGCCCCTCGGATTTTCTGTCAACTTGCGCCCGATTCAATTGGATACTTATTATTTATTTTCCCAAGCCATGGTTTGTTGAGAGTGTCCTAGACTGACTTCAGTGCCATAACGTGAAGTTAAACCTCAAGTTACGCTCTTTCTTGCGCTTCGCATCATATTACAACCGGTTTGTTGAGAGTTTCGCAAAGTATGCCGCCCCTCTGCATGAGTTGGTGGCTAAGCTGTAGCCCAGCCGGAAGAAGCCCGGCCCCCGGTCCCATCACTCCCTTACATTAATTTGGGATTGGAGTTGTGAACAGGCCTTCCTCACTCTGAAGGATAGGCTAGTTAGTGCTCCTGTGTTAGCCTATGCCGATTTCTCCAAACCATTTATCCTGGAAGTCAATTCCAGCCACCTGAGGCTGGGGGCAGTCCTGTCCCAGGACCAAGGGGGGCAATGACGACCGATCGCGGGTGGCCAGCAGGGGGCTACAGTGAACGGAAAGAAAAATGTCTAACTACAGTTCGATGAAGCTCAAACTCCTGAAGCTTAAGTGGTCGGTAACAGAAAAGTTCTGTGAGTACCTACTGGGCACAAAGTTTACAGTATTCAAGGACAACATCCCCCTCTGTTACCTCCTAACAGCGAAGCTAGGTGTGGTGGAACACCGCTGGGCATCTCAGCTGGCTCTTTTCGATTTTAAACTCCAGTATCGACCTGGATCATCAAATAGAAATGCAGATGCCCTTTCTCGGTTGCCACCTGATCCCACCCCCCAGTCTATGGAAGAGCTGGCACTAGGCATCTCTATTCCAGCAGTGGTGTAAGGTGCAAGGTGCACCGGAAGATCACCCTGACCAGGTGGTACCTGTCACTGCAGTGATAGATGCACAACCTATTCAGGAAAAGGTGGATATGCAGGTTTTGCAATCCCAGGATCCAGCCATCAGTGCCTTTCTGTCTTATTGGAGGAGGGGGAGGGCCCCTACAGGAGCAGAGAGGGGTAAATAACTACCCGCTGTTGTAGAGATGGTCTGGCAGTGGAGTAGGCTGCGAGAACGAGACGGCATCTTGTATCGGTCGATACACGTGCTAAGACACCTGGCAGGTAGTACTGCCCTCCAAGCTGAAATGCTTACAAGCCTTCACGACAACTATATGCATCAAGGTGTTGAAAGGACAACCAGCCTTGTGTGCCAACAGTGCTACTGGTCACACATGCGCCATGGCATTGAGCATTGGTATCAGAAGTGCGAATGCTGCCTTGTTGCCAAGGCCATGCAGCTCAAGGTGAGGATATTCATGGGTAGTTTACTTGCCTTCAAACCTTTGGAAATCTTGGTGGTAGATTTCACCCTGCTGGATCGAGCCAGCGACGGGTGTGAAAATGTTTTAGTAGTAACCAACGTTTTTTCAAAGTTTGCCTGGGCATATCCCACTCCTGATCAGAAGTGTCCGAATTCTTATTGAACGATGGTTCTACACGTATGGTGTCCCGAAGTGAATTCACACCAATCAAGGGAGGAATTTTGAAGGAGAGTTACTCAAGCACCTGTGTGTGTCAATTATATGGCATTGAGAAGAGCCGCACCAGCCCATACCATCCCGAGGGTAATGGGTAGTGTGAGAGATTCAACCAGACCTTACCCGACCTACTGCGGGCACTTCCCCCAGAGAGAAAGAAGAAGTGGCCCCAGCATCTCCCCCAAGTGCTGTTCGCTTACAATACCACCATACATCAGTCCACCGGACACTTGCCCTATGAGCTGATGTTCAGCCAGAGACCCCGACTCCCAGTGGATTCTCTCCTGGGATTGGTGGAGGGGGAGCCAGCACCAAGCTCAGTCAAGGACTGGGTCCGAGACCATTAAGAGCACCTGGCCACGGTGTATGTCAGCGCTAGGAAGCAACTGGAAGCAGCAGCAGCCTATCGAGGGAGACACCATCCAGCTACCATCCCCATTCTCCCGGCTGGTAGCTTAGTGTACTGAAAGAAACATGGCCATAGCCGACAGAAAATTAAAGTTGTGTGGGACTCGGTGGTCTATGAAATCATCAGCTGTTTGGATGAGGTGGGGACACTGTATAAGATAAGACCCGGAGTTGACTCTGGCCCAGAGCGAAACATCTACAGACCAGAGTTGAGGCCACTTCTACTTACCACTGGCTCGCCAGCCCAGAAGACACCGACAGAGCAGCAGAAGCCCAACAACTAAGTAAGGGCCTCAAGATCCACTGGAACTAAAACAGAGGAAGAAGGAGATCTCAGTTTGGATGATAATTCCTTCTGAATAATGCTGGTGAGACCCCACCCTGTACCTGCAGCAGCCACAAACCATCCAGTGGGCATTAGTCTGCAGCCTCCGACTGCACTGGAGTTGACAACAGAACAGGAATAAGAGCCCCCACTGTGTTGGAGGGGGGAGGACAGGCTCCACCAGGCCAACCAGAGCTACAAGAGGGAGAGCAGGAAGGCCCCAGACGTTCCACATGGGCCACGGCTGGGTACCACCCAAACCCCTTCAACCTTCCATATTTAGTATCACGGCCTCCACTGGGTGGAGGTGGGGCTGCAGCTTACCCTGTAGTAAACTCACTCCAGAGTCTCTATAGGCCGTGGAAATAGTCCTCCGATCTTTTCATTTCCACTTGGGTCACCAGGACGGTGTAACAGGTAGGACTCTAGGACCTGGGGGTTTCCTTATTTTATTACAGGAACCAGACCTAGGGTCCCCATTAACCACTGTTTTTCTCATTGATAAATTGTATATGAATGTATTTATTTAAAGTGTCTTACCACCTTGACTGTGAGTAACTAACTAGCTTTTACATTACATATTGTATTAGACTGGCGTATTGTGAATGGCAAAGTGCCATCTTGATATAGGAGAGGTATCCTAGTGGTTAGGCACCATGCAATATTGATACATTATAGATATGCTATATATTCTATAGTGGACCTTTATTCTTCACATCACTTTGTGGTGTGACTATTCTTAATCGTGTGCTGTGGAGTATATTTTTCTATTTGGGATTAGTGTGATCCTCTAGTGTGATAGTATCTGACAAAGCTCCCTATCGAACTATTGACTGACTGTTTAACATCATTCTGTATACTACCTAACCCAGGTTAATTCTGAGTCTATCCCCATTAGGATGAGCCCGGGTAATTGGTATCTTTTCATTGTTGTACTGTCATCACCCTATTAAAAAGAACGGATACCGCTATTTTATGTGCCTTGTGCCCGATTCAAGCCCCTCCGCTAGTCTATTGCCCAGGATCAAATTGTGTGTGATGATCTGAATAATCCTTATGTAAAAAGCAAAATAAAGAGATTGTATATATTTTCCTAAACCAGCTTCCACCTGTCTCCTTCCTTACACCCGCGGGTTCCCCCTTTTCGACTAATAACCTTATCAGGGTCTCCCACCCTCATAACTGGGAGTGGCGTAGTCGATACTATTACCTGCATGGGAGCGTAGCACCTCCCAGAGGCCACATACAGAATGAAAACTATCTGTAAAGTGTACCCTTCTTTCATGCCCTTATGCCCTGAACAGACCTTTGCCTCCAACCAGCTTTTTATTCCGAAGCAATCGGCTTTGGATGTGAATTTTAAGCTGTTTCGTCTCCCCAGATGTGTGCGACAGCTATGGAAAAGGCAACCTATTGGTTCTTTGGAAAACTCTCCCTGATCTGATGGGTGCTATACATCACATTTTTAACAGTAGTAGGATGATCTAAAACTGCAAACCTGAAGACAAAAAGTGGTAATACTTTTTAGTACTTATTATACTAGCACTGTTTACTAACTACACCATAAAGCATGCATAACCCTGTCATAAGCATGATATATACACATGCCACAACCAGTCATAGGAGAGTATTGCAGAGTATTGTATTTATGTTAAATGTGTGCATTGTATCTCGGTTGGAATCGTCTCGTCGCGTGCTAGAAAGTGTAAGTTATCCGGCGTTAGATTTCGTGTTTAGCTTCTGCGTTCACTTCCTGTTTCACTGGTTGCAAGTAGCAGTTAACGCTACTTGGTTATCTTAATTAGTATTGTGTTGCTGATGTTCCAGTGGTTATTAGTTTCTATCGCTGCTTAGAAGTTTTATTTCAAAGTTGATTGGTACTTAGCTGTTTTCAATCGGTTTTATTGTATCAGCCCAATACTCCAATACCTCCAGTCACTCATCACTCCCTACACCCCTCCACTCTGCCTCCTCTGGCAAACTGACTGCCTCATCCCTCCGGGCGCCTGGCAGCCGCTCCTTGCGGTCTCGCCTCTTCTCTGTCCTGATCCCTTGCTGGTGGAATGACCTTCCGCAATCGGTCAGCACCGCGGAATCACTTGCAATCTTCCGCAAGAGACTCAAAACCCACCTCTTCAGACTCCACTACCACTGAACTATGTCCATCTAGCTAATTTGTCATCACCACTGTTTACTTGTTCTACACCATACAACACTGTATTACTGCACTGATCTCGTGCGCTAACTATGATTGTTCCTACCATGTATTAATGCACATCTTGTAAGTTGTTCTGGATAAGAGCGTCTGCTAAATGCTTAAAATGTAAAATGTAAAAATGTAAATGTCATAACACTGTCATAATGTATGCTATGGATTTGAGAAAACTAATTGAAAAACATTGGATGGTTCCTGCCTAGATTTGATGTTTATCCCCCTAACAATACATATAATAACAATAAGATTCCAGCACCTTCAGCGCTTCTTCCTCAAGTAATACAAATTGGAATTAAGGGGTTGGTATAGTTGAAATAGGAGATAATAATATACGCCATTTAGCAGACGCTTTTATCCAAAGCGACTTACAGTAGTGAATGCATACATTTTCAGTATATGTGGCCCCAGTGGGGATTGAACCCACAACCTAAGCGTTGCCAACGCTGTGCTCTACCAACTGAGCCACAGATCCAAAACTGGTTTGAGTGAATAACAATTAGCTTGTTTCCATTTTGAAGAGAAACATTTTAGGCTGTTTCAATACTGCTGTTGAAAACACTTGCGGTTATTGATTTATATATAATGACTTATGACTAACTTCAACGTGATAAATGTTGATACATTCATTTCTGGGTGTTAGATTATTCCTTTATTATTCCTTTGAGACAATTTCCCTCAATGATCATTGTATCAGTATATTGTATGAAGTAAATACAAATTTGACACCACAATATTAGTCATGGTTGATATGCATTATTAGACAGTGCCTTGCAGGTGTTTAATTGTTAATGAGCACATAACATATTCAACATCAGTGATAATAACCACGTGTATTTCAGTCTAATGTATAGGTAACTGCCAAAATAAAGGAAACACCAACATAAAGTGTCTTAATAGGGTGTTGGGCCACCACGAGCTGCCAGAACAGCTTCAACAGTGTCTGGAACTCTATTGGAGGGATGCAACACCATTATTCCATGAGAAATTCAATCATTTGGGGTTTTGTTTATGGTGGTGGAAAACGCTCTGAGATCTGATGACTGAGATGGCCATGGCATATGGTTTACATCATTTTCATGCTCATCAAACCATTCAGTGACCATTAATGTCCTGTGGATAGGGGCATTGTCATCCTGGAAGAGACCACTCGCATCAGGATAGAAATACTTCGCCATAGGATGAATGTGATCACTTACAATGACTTTGTATTTACCGGCGTTTACCTTGTCCTGTAAGAGGTTTACTGAACCTAAACCATGGCAGGAAAATGTACCGCACACCATAACAGAGCTGCCAGAACCCTTAATTTACTCAAGTGTTTACTATTTGTTTACTATAGTGTTTACTTATGTTAGCTGTTACCTGTATATTTAGCTCATAAGGTTACTCTTCTGGTTCTTTGTTAGGCTCTCTATACTACAAGTTGGTAAAGGTTTTCCCTCTGAGAATGTGAAGCACTTTGTATAGATTGTATCAGGCATGCAAAGTATATGGAACACAATCCTGCACAAACTCAGACCAAATGTTACTGAAATCTTCTCACAGTGCTCTGTGTCAGTAAAGCCAGGGGGTACACCTCTCCAAAGTGCCCCACACCCATCACACACATTTCATTTCCAACCCATTACTGTAAAACACATTCAATTTCTATATGGATAAGCAGGAACCCAATATGGGGAAGATTATTATCTAACTTCAATTACAAATCAATTGTAAATTGAATCCAATACAATGAACACAATTTCACAAATAGCTCTGCTATACATAAAAGTGCATACATTTTGGACCTTTAACCCCTTCTGCTCCACCCCCTTTTCCCCAACATTCCATCCCAGTGCATATACTGTACATATATTTGTATAAATTAAATCCCCTATAACTTTTCAAGTATGAGGGGTACATGAATGAAATTGATATTTTGAGAGAATTGAGAGATTGTGTGATAGCATCCTAGTCTGAGTATAAATTTGTTATGGTGGGTTTAGAGATTGGAGTCAATCGCAGAAACCCCGGAGGTATCGATAAGTTAAGCTGTACGCCTACAGCCTAACCACAAACTCTGAATAACAGAGAATAGGAAAAAACAATAACAAAAAGGGGAAAACAGAAAAATGTCACCCAACGGGTGATTAAGTGCCACAAAGACACAAACAAAACGAATAACTGATCCACCGACACCGGGTGTCTGAATGAAATGATAAACGGCTAGAAGAGCCAAATAACCAGCGAAGAAATAAAACCCGAAAACACAGTCCACAGACAGTGTAAACCGGAACACAAACCAACTCAGGAGGAGCGAGTGAGTTTCCTAAATCAGGTCATAAAAGAATCCTACATTTGCTAAATGATCTTTTAGATTCTAAAGAAAGTGCAATAGTAGTATCTTTAGAAAGACGCTACCACCTTACCGGCTAAATCGTAAAGAAGGCTTACGATTTCGCAAAGAACCGAAAAACAGCTGGGGTTTAAATAGGGAGGAAATGGTGATTGATTTACTCTGCCCCTCCCACGAGGAGAAAGGCGCAACACCGCCCTCAGGTGGTAAGTCAGGGAAACAACCATGACAAAATTACTTACCCCATGTTATTGTTAACTAAAATATAGAAAATATAGCAATTTTATATGAAAAAATATATTTGAATGTATAATAGTTCAAAAATATGAAAATAATAATATGGATAGCGAAGCTATATAACACCTCGATTTGTGTCTATGTGATGTCATGAACTCCTGTACAAAATTTGGAGGAGATAGAACAAATTACTCAAAAGCTACAACAGCTTTTGTAATAATAGACTCGGGTGTTTTTTTGATACACAAATTTCCCCTATTTTTACAATATATGCATGTTGCCCAATTGTATTTGCCTATAATTTCTCAAATATGAGGGGCAGGTCCATGATCTTGGTATTAAATGAAAGGGTACAACTGGGAGATGTATGTGCATCTATGTGATGGCATTCTAGTCTGAGTATTAGTTAGGTACACCATGTTATTGTTGACTGAAGTACAGGAAACAACAGGCGCTTTTACTAAATGTATTGAAATATATATATTTTTTCATAGCATATGTCAATAATTGTATGATTGAGTACCATGCAAATACCTCAGATTGTATGTTTGTTATGTTCATAAACCCTGGGGGAAAGAATGGAGAATACTGAAGATATTACTCCAAGGCCAAGTAGGTAATTGTAATCATAGTGTCAGGCAATACAGTAGTGGCAATATGGCTGAAGGAATGTGTGATGTCCAGTTGAATCCCAGGTGCATAGTTGTACATCCCAGGTGCACAGTTGTGCATCCTGAATGATCCTCATCTCATGAAATAGACCAAAACTGAATCATTTGCATTATTATATGTATAATCACACTGCATAAAAAATATGTATAAAAAGTATATAAATAAATATGTAAATGAGATATGCTACTGTTCATATCTGTAAGCCCGGAAGTAGTAGTAAAATGGTTTTGTTCGTAGTACGAATGCAATCCAAGGGGGCTAGTTAGCAATTAAACTATATTAGCATTGAAAATAAAAACAGCAAACACCTACTTTGCTATGTAGCTAGCTAGCACAAGACATAATAGGAGTGAATATAAACATGGATTTACCATAAACGTGTTCGCTACCGGAATGAAAGTGCTTCTGTCTTCACTCAGTAAACGATTTTAGATTCGGTAAACGAACCTCCATGTCTTGTAATTATCAACTTCTGGGGATTTCTTTTCCAACTTTACAAAGCAATGTACATGTCCTAACAAAACTTAGTAATACATATATTGAATTGGTGTGTGTTTGTATTCACAAGCACTGAAAGCTTTTGTGTATTTTACACAAACACTGAAAGATGTCGCCTCAGAATCACAAATGGCTTCTTCGTTTCGCTTTACTTCCACAAAAAGTCACTGAAACTGATTGGTTATAAGATAACTGTCTCCTATCTGTATAATAGGATATAAAAGCTGTCAATCAGTGATAATCAGGTTTCTTTGTGACAAATGAAAACCACGAACAGTTAGGGCAAAGACAAACCCTTTTTTTTTCTTGTTCCGGTTTTTAGCAATGTTGTTTGACGAATCTTGAATGAGGACAATGGTGGGATGAGGACAAAATACGAAATTATTGCTATAATACTTACGACAATGTATATGTGTTTATACTGATTTTCACGTGAACAAGTTTGTATTTTACTGTGTACATACATCTACTGATGCCTCTGGACACATCATCAGTGATGTTCCTGGAATCATTGGGCATTTCGGGTCTTTCAACATCATACGCCCTCCTCCAGGTGACCCAGCCAGGGCTGATCAGACCCCAGCTTGTGTCCAGATGGCTAGCTAGCTACCATGACTCCATGGATCTCCTCTTTTGAGCCAGAGCCATCTTGAGGCCCTTTCTGCCGCATCGGTGGTACTGCGGATGGCTCTCCTCTTCCTTTCTCCATCGATGCCCAAACTACTGAAGGCTCTGGGAACAGGGAAACACCTTGCTCTCCAACCAGCCTGCTGACAGTCGCTGACCAGTCCTGCGTACTTGGAGAGTTTCCTCTCAAAGGCTTCTTCCAAGCGATCTTCCCACGGGACTGTCAACTCCAGCAGCACTGCTTGCTTGGTGGACTCAGACACAAGGACATCGCTGGTCGCAGGGTGGTGACTGCAATATGGCTGGGGAACTTCAGCTGATGTTCAAGATCCACCAACACCTGCCAGTCTCTTGCAGATGTCAGGATGCCTGCAGATGTTCTTCTGGCAGGAGTTGGCTTGTCCCCAGCTCTGACAAAGGTGATGGTTTTCTTGGAGGGTCGGAACTGTTTTGCCCATGCCAGTCCTGCGCTGATAGCTTCAGCGATGGTCTTAAGGACTTGGTCATGCCTCCACCTGTACCGTCCATCTCCAAGTGCCCTTGTACAGCAACTGAGGATGTGTTCCAGGGTTCCTCGCTTGCAACACAGTGGGCATGCTGGTGTCTCTGCTATGCCCCATGTGTGCAGATTTGACGGGCTTGGGAGCACATCATACACTGCCTGGATGAGGAATTTGATGCGTTGAGGCTCGGCTTTCCAAAGCTCAGCCCAGGTCACTTTCCTCTCAACCGCATTCTCCCATCTCGTCCAAGCTCCCTGTTGCTTCATTCCCACTGCCTTGCAGGTTCTCGTCTCCTCCACTGCTGCTCTCACCTCGTCCTGAACAAGACGTCGCCCTTCCTTCCCCCTGGTGTTCATTTGGGGAGTTGGAAAGTTACAATATATCAGTGTTTTGATTACTTTCTCAGTATTTGGTGTATTACGAGTGAAATTACATTCGTTTTTTTCTAACGAACAGGAGTTTGCGCTATTGAAAGTCAATGGGAAATGCATGTAAAACTCGTCGTAACTTTGGTAATTTGTATGTAAAACAGGCAACTTTGGTTTTATATGAAAACATGTCAACATTGTCAACACGCCGTAACCCAAAACGGCCGTTGGCCGTGGTGCAGCCTGTAAGTTTTGTCCGTTTTAATTAAAATGTGTTAATATACTTAAAAACAACGTATGGGGTTGGATTCGGGACAAAAATCCCCATCGTTTGATGTATTATATGTAGGTATTGTGTGACATGTGGAGAAGTATATACTTATTAATATCCATATTTTTATGATTTTATGACGGGGGGCGTGGCAGAGCGTCCCACCAGTGGGACACCGGAGTAGAAGAGGTTTTAACTTCCATTTTTGACAGGCAGTGACAGGAGGCGTGATGAGAACGTTGATCCATTGCCTCTCAAATATTAAATATTATGCTTCTTGGGCAGTCGGTTCCCAGTCTTCATCAGAATCATCACTGAGAGCATAAATAACAAATAAAGTCATGATTTATGGAAAATGGTCATGTCACAAGAGTGTTTCTAAACACAAAACGGAATGGTGAAGTGCGTGCAAGCACAAGACAAATGTACATAGACAAGCTACCAT
This sequence comes from Aldrovandia affinis, assembly GCA_029706075.1. Classification (NCBI taxonomy): domain Eukaryota; kingdom Metazoa; phylum Chordata; class Actinopteri; order Notacanthiformes; family Halosauridae; genus Aldrovandia; species Aldrovandia affinis. Next base: position 404,864 of record JAINUG010000218.1, read on the forward strand.
ACAAGCATTTCTCAGGCATAAACCTCAATTAAGAACAAGAAAATGGACAGATAATGTGATTAAAGGAGTAAATGGTTTCAACGAATGAGCAAAATGATAATAAAACAAATACTGGAGAGGTGTTTGTGTCAAACAATAACTTGCCAGTCTAAAGTTTGATGCTGTCCTTCAAGAAATAGTTTTTTTCCTAAAGTCACTCATCAGTGGACTGAATGAATTATGATAAACCATATTTTCAAGGTGGTTATTATTTTTCTGATAAATGGCATAGATAATATTGATAAATGGTACTGATATTTGCAGGTTTACTTTTACACTATTATTCTTAGGGATTTAGTAGTAGTGTAGTGTCTTTATTCAGTCATCACACAATACAATAAATATAAACAGTCTGGACAATATAAACAAGGTAGTGACTGAAAAGGTATAGGCAGAAGCATAATGCTTATATATGCCTATCCTACATACTTATCAATTTAAACTACCCCCCAAAAAATAATACAAGAAAAGAAAAAAATCAAGTAAAGAAAATCATTTACACTTGTAACCCTTGAAAACCAAAAGCAAATTACACATTCTTAAATTTATATTAGCATCGTTCCATAATTTAACCCCAACAATAGAAATCTCCTTTTAATCTCTTTTTTAGCTTTTTGTACAGTAAAAATCATATTTGGACTCCTGTATTGAAAAAAAACATTGTACACAGTCAGGGAGTACCTTTGATTTAGCTCTATACATTATTTGCATTATTTGATAATATACCAAATCATTAAATTTCATAGCATGGGATTTTATAAACAGTGTATTAGTGTGATCATAGTAACCAGCCTTATTCATAATACGTATGGCTCGTTTTTGTAGTACGACTATTGAATTTATAGTCGTTTTAAAAGTCGACCCCCACAATTCCACACAGTAAAATACATAAGGAAGTATAAGTGAGCAATAAATTATATACAAAGCCTTATAATTTAATATATCTCTAGACTATTGACTTTGAAATCTTTCCTTTAATATATTCAATATGTTGTTTCCATGTTAATTTATGATCAATAACAACCCCTAGGAATTTTATCTCAGACACTCTTTCAATTTCAACATTACAGATTTTTAATTTAATATCCCCACCAATTTCTATTCGATTTCCAAAAAACCTAAATTTAGTTTTCTTAATATTGAGAGACAATTTATTAACATCAAACCAAGTTTTGGGAATTTCCAACTCAAAAGTTCCTTTAAATTTTTCCCAGAGCAAAATATATTTGTATCATCTGCAAAAAGAACACATTTTAACAGTCCTGTAACATTACAAATATCGTTAATATAAAGTAAAAAAAGTTTTGGACCAATCACCGATCCCTGGGGTACTCCACAGGTGACCTTCCTAAATCCTGGTACAGTGTTGTTAATTTGCACACATTGCTGTCTATTTTCCAAGTAGCTTTTCAACCAAGAGTAAGCTACACCTCTTATTCCATACTTCTCCAATTTTCTCAGTAATATGCTGTGATCTATAGTATCAAAAGCCTTCTGTAGATCAATATAAATACCAACAGAATCATAATTTTCAACTGCCTTTGTTATTTCTTCTACCATCTCCATTACTGCATAGGTAGTGGTTCTATTTTCCCTAAATCCATACTGGTGTTCACTCAGTCATTTGTATTTATCAATGAAGAGATCCAATTGTTTCACAAATCATTTCTCTAGTATTTTTGAAAATTGAGGAAGAAGGGACACCGGTCTATAATTATCCATATAGTGCTTATCTCCATTTTTAAATATAGGTATTACCTTTGCTGATTTCATATTATTAGGAAAAACTCCTTTTTGAAAAGACAGATTACATATATAGGTCAGAGGTCTTATGATAGAATAAATTACTTCTTTAACAATTACCATGTCAATGGAATTTATATCAGTTGATGTTTTGTTTTTACATTTTCTTACAATTTCTATTATATCTATTTCATTTACCTCACAAAGGAACATAGAACTGATATTACCATTAATCAGATTATCAAACATTTAAAAAAGTCACCACCTGGATTTAACTAAGCAAATAGGTAAGAGCCTTCCATTGGATAATTACTGCAGTGATTAATATGTTTTAGCTGGCAACAAGTTATTTAACCCTAACTGATGCAGTGAGTAGCTTCTCATTTCTTAAACAACCAGGTCGGAAGACATATCCTGTGGTCGTGGAAAATATGTTAATCTGTTTCAGAAGGGTCAAATTATTGGCCTGCATCAAGCAAAGAAAACAACTAAGGAGATTACTGAAACCGCTAAAATAGGGTTAAGAACTGTCCAACGCATTATTAAAACCTGGAAGGATAGTGGTGAACCATCATCTTCGAGGAAAAAATGTGGTCAGAAAAAAATCTTGAATGACCGTGATCGGCGATCACTTAAACGTTTGGTGAAACCATATCGTAAAAAATCAACAGTAGAACTCACGGCTATGTTTAATAGTGAAAGTAAGAGCATTTCCACACTCAAGGGAACTCAAGGGATTGGGACTAAACAGCTGTGTAGCCTTAAGAAAACCACTTGTCAGTGAGGCTAATTGGAAAAAAAGGCTTCAATTTGCTAGGGAGCATAAAGATTGGACTCTGGAGCAATGGAAGAAGGTCATGTGGTCTGATGAGTCCAGATTTACCCTGTTCCAGAGTGATGGGCGCATCAGGGTAAGAAGAGAGGCAGATGAAGTGATGCACCCATCATGCCTAGTGCCTACCGTACAAGCCTGTGGGGGCAGTGTTACGATCTGGGGTTGCTGCAGTTGGTCAGGTCTAGGTTCAGCAACGTTATGTGCCCAAAGAATGAGGTCAGCTGACTACCTGTATATACTGAATGACCAGGTTTTTCCATCAATGGATTTTTTCTTCCCTGATGGCAAAGGCATATTCCAAGATGACAATGCCACGATTCACCAGGCTCAAATTGTGAAAGAGTGGTTCAGGGAGCATGAGACATCATTTTCACACATGGATTGGCCACCACAGAGTCCAGACCTTAATCCCATTGAAAATCTTTGGGATCTGCTGGAGAAGACTTTGCGCAGCGGTCCGACTCTCCCATCATCAATACAAGATCTTGGCTAAAAATATGTGAACTCTGGACGGAAATAAATGTTGTGACATTGCAGAAGCTTATCGAAATGATGCCACGGCGAATGCGTGCTGTAATCAAAGCTAAAGGCGGTCGAACTAAATATTAGAGTGTGTGACTTTTTTTTGGGACGGGCAGTGTATATTTTTTATCATCAGGTACAGCAATTTTACTGGTCAAATTAGTGCCAACACCAACAAAATAATCATTGAAGTCATCAACAATGTTTTTTAAATTGTCCACTGTATCATCAGAGCTATTTAGAAAATAACTTGGAAATTCTGATTTATAACATCTATTCCGAATAATATGATTGATTACTCCAAGTCATTTGAATGTTGTTTTTACTGTCCTCTAATATTTTATTATAGCATTCCTTCTTCTGTAGTCTCATAATGGAAGTCAATTTAGTCTTATACAACTTATATTTTTCTTCACTTTCACTGGTTCTCAGTTGTAAATATTTCTTATAAAGTAAATTTTTATTTTTGCATGGCCTTTGCATACTATTAGTCATCCATGGCTTTCCTTTGTATTTATCCTTCACCCAGCACTTTCTAATAGGACAATGTTTGTTGTTCAATAAATGTGAACAAAAATGCATCATAGGCCTGAGTAGGATCGTCAACATACACCTCATCCCAATTGCAGTTTGTAAGGTCCATCTTTAAGGCCTCAATTCCTTCTGGAGTCCTTATTCTTACTAATTTACAAGAAGGCTCACTTACATCAACTGGACATTTAACCTTTAAATTATGCAAGATCACAAATATAGGAAGATGATCACTGATATCACTTAAAAACAAACCACTTGTTGTTGGGCCATGAACATTAGTAAAAATGTGTGGCACTTTCCTTAGTTATCCTACTAGGTTTGTTAATAAGGGACCAGAGACCCAAACTAAACATTGCATTACAAAAGTCAGTTGTTAATTTATGTTCATTCCATTTGAACAAATCAATATTAAAGTCACCACAAACAAAGAAAGATTTCTTATCACATACTTTTCCAAAAATATCAACTATGGTATTCATAAATTCATCAATGCAAGAACCAGGCGTTCTATATATGCAACTCAAGAATATACTCTTAAATTTAGTAGACTGAATTTCAATTGTAAAACTCTCCATGACATCATTAACAATTGTGGTATCAATTACCTTACATTGAAAATCATTCTGTACATAAAATGCAACGCCACCACCTTTTTTATTTATCCGGTTTACACTAAAATGATCATAACCTTCTAACACAAAATCAGCACCCTTTTCATTTGTTAACCAAGTCTCACTTATAGCAATGACTTGAAATGTATGTTTTAATGATTCTAAATAGTCTGATTTGAACAAAATTTGCATAGTGGCTTCTGCTATTAAAATGTATGATTGAGAAACCCTCCAAATTAAGATTATTAAACAGATTCTCAGAATAATATTCAGAATTGGATTTATAATCATTATAGAAATTTGCCTCAGGATCAATGCTATTTTCAAAACTAAATGGTTTATGTTCAGTCAAATGTAAAAAACTTAGATTGAACTCCTCAGATATATTCTTAACTAAGGAATTTTCATTATCAGAGAGATCACTACTCTCAGTTTTTTCAATAGTAAAATGAAAATCTTCATCTGTCATTTTATAAAGGAAAAAAGTGATTTAGAAATAAGATCATGCTCCACAAACACATCTATAAACATTGTCACTTATATATTGATCCAGCTCTCTCAGATTCCATACCACAACCACCTTGGCTTGCTCAGGTGGTCCATTTAACCTTATAAACACTTTTCCATTCCTTGTCCATGTTGCTTGAATTTTGTTTTGCTTTCTGAGGATACGGCCATTCCTAGCTATTTCAGCATTTTTCTTTGTCAGGTGCTCATTTACATACACCCCAGTATCCTTACGTTTTTTGGACTGTCTCAACATTTCAACCTTATGCTTTCGATTTGCAAACTGGACAACAATCGTGGGCTTGTTTGTGTTATCCTTGCGTGGGAGAATGTGACAGGCTGAGATTTGCTGACTCTCTCTAAGTGAATGTTCTTACTGTTCATGAATTGGACCACTTGTTGCTCTAGAGTGTACAGCTCCTCAGGTTGTGCGTCCTCCCCTTGTCGGTCACCGGCTGCAATGTTTGGTATCCAGCCCAGTGATGATAAGGTCATCAGCACGGGAGTACTGCTCCAAGTCGTCAATCCTTTGTTCCAGCAGTTCAATCCTCTGGTCTCTTTGGTTGATTGTAGCCCTCATCTCACAAACCTCCTCCATTAGACCCATGAGGGTCTAAACTTGCTGTTTTGCCACTTTACTGATCTCCTCAGACATAAAATTGAGCGATTTTTTAATCTCTTCTAATTCCTCTGCCAGCTTTTTGGTTGTAGTTGACATCTTTTTTCAAGAAGGTCACAAAAAGAAGAACAAATTAATTCTGGGTAGTCTTAATGAATAATGCTCTGTTACCAATCACCATGTGGTCCCAGGTCTTTAATAATATCCTTGGTCAAAAAACACCAAGTTGACAAAAATTTCCAAAAAGATGGAAATAAAACATTACTGTGCCATCAGTAATGATTTAGTTTTGAGTGGATGGCTCCATATTTTGGTGATTTCTAAAGGATTTGCAAAGGATTGCAGGGAGACTCTAGACAGGGGAAATGCAGTGGCAGCCATCTTTTAAGTATTTAAACATGATTTTTCATGCAAAAAACTGAGGGTTTTTTAAAGAGTTTTGGAAAAACACTCTTCAGTTGGTCCTGAACTGTGGAATCCAAGCTTGAATGATCAGACTCTGACTGGTTTCATACCATGTCCCTCTCCTGTGGAATATTCTCTGGCATGGAAAACCTAGGTTTCTTCTTAACAGAATCCATGTTGTACTTTCCCAAGTGCCAGAGACATGAAGAAAAGCTGTGCTTTGCATCATATAGCATAGGCGTAATGAGTGGAAAACAGTCATATCTGTCCCCCGATAATTTGTTTCGCCCTTGCCATATAGGAATTACAGAATGACTCCTTGTGCTGGTCATGCATAATATTGTGCAAAACAGAAGACCGCGAACCCCGATATTGAACACCATTTCATTTGTTATATTACATGTAGCAGTTTAAATGTGAACCTAGTTGGCCTCCCGCATGGCCCAGTGGTTACAACGTTCGACGTTGGCCACGGAGACCAATTGAATTCCCCGTCTCGCCAGAGTCGGCTCTGGCCGGGAGTGCCACCAGGGGCGGCGATTGGCTGTCCGCCCCAGGGATGGGGGAGGGAAGCCAACATGACGTTTGCTGCGCATAAGAGTGGCCCTGTAGTACCGGGTTATGGTCGACCCTTGGCGAGTGCCTTCTCGGAAGAGGCGTCAGGTCGCCTTCATCACTACCAGCCGTGAAATCTCATTACTGGGGGGGGATTGGCATAGAAATAGAAGGTCTAATTGGCTACCAAATTGGGAGAAAAATGGGATAAAAAAAATGAACCTAGTTTACAGGCAGTAAACCTGGGTGATTGGGAGCTAAATATCTGTCAAAACCATTTGGCTCCATGTGTAAGGGTACCATAATGTTTATAATCTCTCTGAAGTTTGGAAAGTTTTGGAAGTTTGGAAACCTGAAACCATGTTTGTGTTAAGCATGTGGTTTTGAATTTAATATCAGCTGACAGGACTGAGTCTGTTTTGGCCAAACTATGATTGCATAACCATATTCATTTGCATATTTGTACGGCCAGCGGGACAGTTCGGTGGATGCGGCTACAAAAAGGCTGAGAGGAGGAAAGAGGACTCAGTTAAACTATGTGCTGAAATATTCTTGATTCTTTTCTCAAGAAAATGTGCAATTTGAAGAGGTAGGGGGAAAAAAATTGAGCGGCCTTCCAAGCAATAAATCACTGGATTGCTTGTGACATTCATACAATGCGGATATAGTGTTAACTGTATGAGTCAGGCAGCCCTCACTGCACTCTGGCTGCTCCTCTGAGGTGACCTTGCCATGCTGGAGTAATCAATCATTCTGGCACAGGGCACACTGTTTTTGTTTAATATTACACTATTGGCATATACCGTAAACAAAGTGCAGGGGGAAGGAGGAGAAGGCGGGACAATGAGCAAGGAGGTGCTATAATGATTCTACAGGAGCGGAACCGGGTCTCCGCTGGGCACCTGCCTCCAGACCTCTGTGCTTTTCAGCCCCTTCCTTTTCTTTTTCTTTACTTAATGGCTCTTAAAGTGGAAACCGATCACACATACATTTATTTAATTTCTTCTTCTTAAAAATTATTCTAATCCACATTCTTTGGATAAAGAGGCAATGTGCAATTGTAGAGTGTTTTTCCAAAAATCACTTTAAATACTTTTGGTCAAGGGACTTGAGGGAGTTCAATTATTTAAAGTGCAGGAGAACGTTCCCACAAATCTACTTTACTTAACTTGAAAAAATGTGTTTTGATTTTTGCAGTAGTCGCATAGCTGGTCCAGTAGCCAGAAGTAGTTTTGCGCAAAGTACTGCTTACATAGCTTAGATCAGGAAGTCCTGCCTGCTCCCTGTGAATGTCTGGGATATTCTCGCTTCCTTAAGAACTGTTGTAGTACAATCTAATAAAAAACTAAATTAACACCTTGATGGCCTATATTTTCGGACATTCACTCAGTTATGAATCACAAAATGTATATGTTGTCCATGACAATACCATAGATATTTCAGGAATCGTGTTTGTTTCAACAGACAACTGTTGGAAGCGGAGGAAGTCCCAACAGTGTGTATGCGCATATGGCTGTGAATCCCAGAAGTGCAAGGCTCGTATTTCATGTCACAAAAAAGTATGTTGTGATTAATAAAATTGTACGCAATAACTGTAGCACTGTTTATACTCTCACTGTACCTGGGGATATATATCCTGGCCCTACATTTTGATAAAGTCATGCATGAAATACAGAAGTAGTGGAAGTCTCAACAGCGTGGATACGCATACTCTCTCAGGGAATCCCAGATGCGCAGCTCCACAGCTTGTTTTAACCTCTATCGTCTGCTGATTCTTGCGTGCCCTATGCAATTTGTCGTCTTGTTTGTTGGAGGACCTAGCGGTTATACAGGTTGGTTTGATGCTCACAGGCAGCTTGCGGCTGTCAGATGAGGACACCTCTTCCATTGCTACACTGTTTTTCACAAGGCATTGTTTCAAAAGAATGATCTAACTTGGATAAATAACGGCTATAGAATACATTCATTGTATAATTAAGGTCTCTCATCCTGACTGTTAATTTATGTACAGTATGTTTGCTGTAGTTAGCTAGTAGCTAGCTAGTGTTAAGGGGAAAATAACATGAAGAGGAATTTTCAGTTAATAAATGATGACCAGAATTCTGGCATGCACAGGTCTATTGTACTTTATTTTACATGTGCATATGGAGACAGAGCAGCGCAGTATACTCTCAGGTGATGTAACAATATAGATTTGGTGTTTATGGAAATATACCACAAGTAGTTTGAAGTAGTTTCAAAAAAGGAATAGCAAGTACATGTTTGAGAATAAAAATAATCAATTAGATATATTTGAAACATGCAACAGTAATACTAAAATGAATTACTCCTATTGCATACATGTATATAGATCCTCTGATTACATAATTTCCGTAATGAGAATGCTCAAAATCCATCAAATGAATACTAAGCAGTTCTGGGAAAGGGGCAGGATTAAGGTCTCAAATTCATTTCATCAGACATTACCACGTCAAGCTCATTTTTGCCCGCCTCACCAGTGAGCAGGAAAGCTGTCAGCTTCTGTATCTTGGAGAATCATGTAATCTGAAGATACCTGACAGCGTGAAAGCTTTTTCTTCTTCACAAGCAGCTCAGGTAGGGTCTTCTGGGAGTGCAGGAGAAAGAAAGAAGCCTTTTCTCAGTGGAACAAGGGAATATAACTCAACTGTCTGTACACAAACACATCTGAGCAGTATGCTAAGGTGTGACACAGAAGCCAAAATATTAGGTTTTTAGTAAACAAGAAAAGGAATTATACTGCTGCTCAACATCCCAGCACTAAGCATAGTGGGATAATGGTGTTATTTCCTCCTGAAAATGGGAGGTCACCTCCTTTGCTAAGAATTTACATTGGAAATGTTCTGGGTGTTATTTCTCTCTCTTTTTTTGGTGATTATTCAGTACCTGGTGAAAGGTGGTGTAAATTGGATATAGTATTGTCTGTAGTTTAGCCCCAGGCTCAGTTGGAGATATTGGGCCCTATTTTGGTGAATTAGGATGGTGTCGGTAATGCAGACGCAAAGTGAAGACGGTGGCGCTTTAGGGCGTGTCTAACGCAATTTCGGTAATTTCGTGACTTTGGACGATAGTGCACCTCCGGCACAGTTGTAAAAGAGGTTGGATTCTGGCGGATGGCGCAGCGGTCTAACGCACCACGCTTCGGAGTGGTGTGCGCTGCCCGTCAGGGATGCAGATCAAAACCCGTGTCTCTACCAGACCGGCCCTGGTCATCAGCCCAATCGGAGGCGGCATTTGGCTGTCCGCCTCCGGGGGAGGGGGGAGGGAGAGCCAGCACGAGTTTGTTGAGGAGAAGGTTAAGGAGCCCGTGGAAGATTTCCCGTCTCGAAAGAGGCGGGAACACTCAGCCAGGAATGTGTGTGTAAGGACGGGCGACGGACTCGTGAGGGTGGGGAACTGAAGTAAATAGAGGGTTTAATTGGCAACAAAATTGTGAGAAAAACGGGGAAAGAATCAGAAATAAATGTATGAAAATAAAAAAATAATTAAAAAAAAGAGGTTGGATTAACTTTAAGAAAATACATGTGGTGGGGGTTTGGTTTCATAATGGCCAATCAGAACACCTATTTTCTATCCCTTTAAATACCAGTGCGCTAACGCTATAGCAAATTGTCAATTTCCTTACATGGATGACAGTTTTGCACGGCTGCGCCAGGGGCGCTTCTCAAAATAAGAGAGTGATTTGCTTGTGCGTTAGGTGCGGAAAAGTTGGCGTGCGAATCAGAGGGGGAAAACAAGGCGCACATTAATTTGTTATTTTCATGATTTGAGTTTATATTCTGAGACCTACATTGTTAAAAGAAAGTGTTTTATCTCTTTTCTTCCTTATTTGTAGGCTTTCCAACTTAAAAAAACACGTTTCTTTTCTTCTAATTTAATGTAATTGTTAAATGGAAAGCAATAAATAAAACAACTCACAACTGCAACTAGGTCTGTTTCATTTATGTTCGTCATGCAGTAGGCCTACATGCGTCACCCTGGAGTATGCATCACAAACCACCTGGATATTAATGGAGTGGGCCCCCTTCCGATTCACATAAATGATACCATGATCAGATGGTGCGCGCAACTGCACATATGTGCAGTCAATTGCACCCAAGACCCCAGGGAATCCACATTGCGTATAAAAATCCTGTTTAGTTCTCTGTTGGCTGTCGGGTGTAGGAAAAGTAATAAACTAATTTGCATGTTGGACAAGACTGGAAGAAACTGCATGCACAGCCGAACTGATAGCCATCTGGCTAACACTGGTTACCAAACCCAGGGTTTTGCTCACGGTATCACCTTCGGCGTCCAATTATGTACTCCATTTTCTGTAGTGCAAATGGAAAGAATAAAACCCTTTCACATAAGAAAAACAATGTGCATACAAACATATATTTATTTAACAGGTGTATCTTACTGAACGGTAGCGATGAATGGCCTGCTGGCTTCAGTCTTTCATGTCCGTGCATTAACCACAACCTGTGGTGAAATAGTTTTTAGCTTAATTGATTACGCTTGCAAGTTACCCATGGATTGGATGATTTGCCTCAACGTGGGGGAAAATTCACAATATTCACAAAACATTCTCATGTGATTTCAGATAACTTTATGTTCATATGTGCGCATCAATAAAGTCACCAAATTGCCAAAGTGCTAGCGTTTGCGTTAAGAGGTGGTCTAGTTGAACGTTAACGCAAACTCATTATTTGACACCAAACTTGAATAGCGCACCCCCTATTGCGCTGCCCAACCCATAGTCGCACAAATGCCTTCATTGCGCACCACGAAATGTAATGATGTAACTTTTCAAGATTGTTACTGAATTCCATCAGAAAAATAGGCTAGAGCTTTTTACATTTCAAATGTGTATGTTGCATTTTTTATTTTAAATGCAAATATCGTTACAAAAAAGTATGGTAATCATGTTTCAAACAATTATTGTGATACAAAAATGCCATTATTGGCTCAACACTAATAGAACTCATTCAAATGTTCTCATAATATAAAAGGTATAACACTTTGCCAATATATTCAGTGCTTTCCTTTATACAGTTAGGTCCAGAATTATTGGCACCCTTCATGAGCAATGAGCAAAAAGACTGTAGAAATTATTTATTGTGGAAATTATTATTATTTATTAATGATTCAGTGGAATCGACTAATTGACCTTGATATCCTTAGGTTTGCGCTAATGGACTGCCCTCGTCAATTCATAGCACATGATTTCGAAAGGGTTTAAGTCCAGAGATGAGTGTAGGTTTTACGGGACCTTTTCTTGATTTTGAGGTATGTTTGGGGTCATTGTCTTGTTTAAAGGTCCACCTAAGTCTCAGCTTCCTGGCAGAGGCAGCCAGGTTTTGGGCTAAAATGTCCTGGTACTTGGTGGAATTCATCATACCATTGATCTTAGGTAGGTATGAGGTGCTTTTCCTTGTATGCATCGCTCTTTTGACGCCAACCATATCGATGGTGTATATGGCAAAAATTTATATTTTGGTCTTGTCTAACCATAGCACTCAGTTCCAGTTCAATGACATTTGGCAAACTCCAAAGGTTTGAATTTGTTGGTTGCTCCCAGTAAGGGCTTTCTTCATGCAACCCTTCCAAAGAGCTTGTTGGTATGAAGGTGGTGTCTTACGGTTGATTTTGAGACTTTGTGACCCCAAGACAGAACTAAATTCTGCAGTTCTTGAACTGTGGTCCTTGGGTTCTTCTTTGTTTCCCTCACCATCGTCCTCACTTCCTGACAAGTTTGCAACTGTTTCAGGTGTTTGGATTATTTGATTATTGATATTATGACAGTGGTATTTTTAACAAATGATGCATTTTTTTGTACCAATTACCTGACTTGTGTAGGGCAACAATAATTTGTGTCCTGATGTGACTGTGATGGATGACAAAGGGATTTTGCGTGTGCTACATCATTTTTATACCCTGGTGAAACAGGAACTGATGAAAGGCCACAATACAGACAGATTAACTTAAATAAGTACAATTTTATTGCAGATTTCACTTTATTGGTTTTATTTAAACAAATCTTTAGGTGTGCCAATAATTTTGATACCTATGTTTTTCAGAAAAAATATAACAAAAAAAAGAGAAGTAAAATTAGAATAATTGTATTGTATACAACGTACTATATACTTTTATGTATGTTATGTATACTTATTGTATTACAATAAAACTATATTGTTTTCCCATATGTTCATATGTTTTCCCACATTTTAATCAAGGGTGCCAATCATTCTGGACCTGACAATATATGAGGCATTGCTTCCATGCCAAGTAAATGTTCCAGGTTATGTGAAATTAAGAAAATGAATAATCAATAAAAAATACAAATAATTGATTGCTTTTATATGGCTTTCAGAAACCCAAAGTGCTTTACACTGAAGGGGGAAATGCACATCGAACCAATGTGTAGCACCCACCTGGGTGATGCACAACAGCCATCAGCTAAGGTGGAGAGGTAGGACATTATTGAGTAAGTTAAACTGGGGGGTGAATAGGTCATAGATTGAATCTTTGATGACTATACTCAGTCAGGTTTAATGTCTCATCCATAAGACGGTGTCTCCCACAGCACAGTGTCCCCATCACTGCACTGGGGCACTGTTTCTTCGGTCCAGAGGGAAGGGGGATATCAAGAGAATCCTAGTGGTATATATCTTATAGTGGAGACTATACTTCAAGTGGAGACTTTTTTCCCTTTAAAAAAATATGGAAAGTGGTATTGATCAGAACCTGCAAAACCCACTGTCAGGGGTATTCTCTGAAGAATTCTCTCTCTTTGTGAGCTGGGTATCTGCCAGCTAGAATAACTAATATCTATATTGTGCTCTTATAAGAGGGATTGGTGTTTATATCCAAAATAATAGTGATATTGTTTGATATGGATCTAGACTGCTCGGGCATGAAAGGTCATTGAATACTATGCAGAAATAATTAAACTAAAGAAAACTGAGATACATTCAATTATTTTTCTTTTCTGTGCCACAAATGCACAGACAAACTATATATATATATATATATATATATATACAGTATATATATAAATCCTAGACAGCTGGTGCTGCATCTTTTATGCATTTGTTATTTCAATGTACAATGGTAGCTCTAGAATGCACTTGATTTTTGTCTTGATTAAACAGCACTTCAGTTCTGGAGAAGCAGATGACTTTAAAGTTGTATGGGCAGTTGATTATCAGGGTCACTTTCAGAACACAATTCCCCAAGCAGGGAATACATTCATGAGCCCTACCTGGCCAAAATTCTAGGAAAGACTGCTTAGATGCATTCTTTTAATTTATCCAGCAAACGTAAGCAGTTACACCCAGGGCGATGGGAAAACAAAGACACTAGTTGTAGTTACCACGGTAACAAAGAGATTTAGGTCAGAAATTTAACAAAGAGAAGTGGAATTGCATACAAAGCAGGGGAACGCAAGGTTATGTTAATGTGGACATAGACTATGAATTACAGGGTTCACCGTAGTATATTTGAAAAAACAGCTAAGTCGGTTTGTCTATAAGATGTTGAAATGTACCCATTCAGATGTGCATGTATCATCAGCCATTGTTCAGAGTGGTGAGCAGGCACAGACTCACCTTTTGTGAGGTGTGAGGCCAAAGGTCACAGAGTCACAAAGAACAAAAGATACAGGTAACTGCCAAATTAAGGAAATGTCAACATAAAGTGTTTTAATAGGGCAGTGGGCCACCACTAGCAACCGGAATAGATTCAGTGCACCTTGGCATAGAATCTAAAAGTGTCTGGAACTGCATTGGTGGGTTTCAACACCATTCATCCACAAGAAATTCCATAATTTGGATTTGTTGATGGTGGTGGAAAATGCTCATGCACCACTTCAGTCTACTGAGCAGTGGACTTTTTTCCACTGTTCAGTACACAAGCATTTTTAGGTGTATGAAGAGGTTTATGCACTGCAACCCAACCATAGTATCCTGCTCTGTGAAGTTTTTGACAGACTGTTCTTGATGAAATTGCCTGCTTATAGTTAGATTGATATTTGCAGTCAACTGATTCAAAGTTACACATCTGCTTTGCCTTGCATCTCAAACCAATACACAGATCTCATGGTCGAGGAGTATGTGCTTTCGACCACAGTTTCCCCAAGTCTTTCCCTCAAACTTCCATGCAAACATCACCTTGGTGGCTCAGTTGGTAGAGCACAGCGTTGGCAACGCTTAGGTTGTGGGTTCAATCCCTGCTGGGGCCACATATACTGAAAATGTATGCATTCACTACTGTAAGTTGCTTTGGATAAAAGCGTCTGCTAAATGGCGTATATTATTATATTACCTTAGCCACTGTTCCCCGTGAAAACATCAAGTTGAGCAGTATTCATCACTGAAGCTCTTGCCAAAAGTGCCCCAACAATCATCTCTCTTTCAAAGTCACTGAGCTGAACTGAACTTTTCAGAGTTCTTCTGAACTGAGTTATTCTAGCCATGGTAGCTAAAATAATGTGCAACTGGGCCTGCCCAGCATTTTTATACATGACCCTAAGTATGATGGGATGTTATGATGTGAAAACATAATTTTTTATCCATAACTATTTCAACAAAAATGGGGGCAAGGCTTCCCCTGAGGAATTGAAAGGTGACAGGAGAGTGAGGATACGTAAATACAGTTGGCAATGCTTATGTCCTGTGAGGGAGACATCACGAAGAAGTCCAGAGAGGAGCACTGTTGCTGTGTTATGTTTTGCATTATCTGTTCGGTTTGTTTTTGTACTTTGTTTATATTTAATCTAATCTTTCACGTATCATTCACGTTCTGTTCCCTGTTCTGTCTGTGTTCCATGTTGGTCGAGATCCACTCCTTGTCTTTGTCATTTGCACTTCGGGAAATTCAACTTTACGGTTTTTCTGTCTTTGTTTCTTATCTCATTTACTTTCTTCTTTCTTTCTAAAACCACTCTGTATATATTAGTTAGATGTATATACTACTAACCTACTAATCTACTAACATTAAGGATTTAGATTAAGTTACTAACATTACTAATGACTAATTATCTCACGCTTCTATCTATCGCTATCATTCTCTCTCGTTGTCCTATTTCTGTACGCTTCTCACTTTTCGCTTTATCTGCACACAGATTTTCTCTATGCGTTCCTCCCCTTCGAACTGTGCACGTTCCGAATTTTCAATGTGTCTATGTGCGTGTCCGCCTGCTTAGTGATTCTTCCAGGTTCCTGCCCTTTATTTTCAATGGGTCAGCTGGTGTCTATGTGCTTCCCTGTCCGTTTAGTCTTTTCTAAAGATACTACTCCCTAGAAAATCATTTATGTATTGTATTAGTGATTGGTTTGTGTTCCTATCTGTGGACTTCTCACCTGTGTTCATTTCATTCAGACCCTTCTCTCCTTTTGTTTGTGTCTTTGTGGCCAGTCATTTTCACCTGTTATTCAGAGTTTGTGGTTAGGCTATTGTGTTTCCCTTCTCTGCTTGTATTTAAGTTCCGTGTTTACGTTCACTCTATGTCAGAACGTTGATCATCATTCCCTGTGCCGATTATCAGTAAGCCAGAGTCTGTTGCATTTTCCCAAGACACCCCTTTTGTTTTCACCTCGAGTTTGCCTGCCGATTCTGTTTTGTTTGCATTTTCTGATTTCTTGGTTTTGACTTTTTGGATTGTTTTTTGACTACTCTCTGGATTTCGATTTTGTGTCTTCGCTACTCTGTCTACTGGTTTTGATCCTTGCCTGAATTAAACGTTCCTTTCTGCCTGATCCTGGTCTGCGTCTGGGTCCTTATCCCGTACCTCACATGCTGGGCATAGAAATGTTCCCTGCAATCCTGATCTTTCTGTTCAAGACAAAATACTGGAGAAATCAATTAATCAAAATAAGGTTGTATTGCCCCGCTTAAAGCACAATAGATGAGCAGATTCAAGCAAAAAAGTAACTAATGTGGTGCAGTGGACAATAGCTCTGGGGTAGCCTCCTTGACCTGGGATTTGGCATAGAGTGACAGGAGGACTCTATGGCACTTGCAAGGAGATGGACCCACTTCACTGCTCTGCTCAGACTAGATGGCTGACTGCGTGCCTAGGCTCAGCTTCAACTACAGCCGCCTTCTTGAAAGCTCTCCATTCTCTCCATTCTCTGACTTCCTCAGGCCTGGCTACTCTGCCATTGTCTTTCCTCTATGCATCTTTTATCTTCCAGACCTTTTCTCAAATCTGGGGCTTCTTCCTCTCCCTATAGTTAAAACTGTTTATCAGCCAGGCTTAATGAGTAATGCTGCACTTCAAAGAAATATATAGAATGTGGTGTAATGGTGTCTTATTGGCTGGTGATTCATTGATTGTAAATATCTTGTGTTACCTGCCTGATTTTAAAAGCATTTGGCAGAAAACAAAAATATTAAAACTGTTAAAACTGCACACATTCTCATCACAACTCTGATACTAATGGAGGTAAAATAAAATAAAAGGTCACATAGATGCTCAGTGTCCATTCAATTAATTTATTTCTTACATTTATTTGAGATATTTCCACATTTTTAGGTTTGGATACTTTTTTCACAAAAACACATTTGTTTGATTTTTAGTAACAGGTACAGGTAATGGAGGTACCACACATCCAATTCTAAAAAACAAAATACATTAATTAAATCCATGAACAAAATTTGCAAAACAAAAACACACTAAACCTTTCCCAATCATGAACTAAACAGGATAATAATGTTTTTAAAGTACATACTGGACATGTAATTTGCAGAAGGAAAAGGGAAAAAACTTGCAACACAGTCATGCTTGATGTTGTACAAAATAACACTACTATAAACCATCATACCTTATGATAGGATCCGGTTACAAACATAATGAAGCTGCAGAAAATACAAAATGCCCTTTCTCATTGTATATGTACAATCAAGTGACTATGAATGTTTTGTTTTGATGTAGATGTTAACCATGGCTTAGCCTGGTCCATTAATGGTGAAATGGTGGCTTGTCTTAACCACCTTAAGCACAAATATAATAATATAATACTTGTATGGATTTAGCTGGCTTTTAGTGTGTGGAATTTATTTGACCTGAATATGGCTGTTTCACTTCGAAATGCTTCCTAGGAAATCACAGCAACAGTGTTTGTGGTTCTCTTCAGGTTTGGAATGTCTCCTTCCTTTCAACTATATTTAACCTGACATTTGCTTACCCTTTATCAAGGGGATATTTAATCAATTTAGATCTGTAAGTAACAGGTAGACATTTTTTTAAATTTAATATCTTGATTTAATCTTGATTTAATGCCTTTGCCATATTCAATAAAAATGTGTCACATAATTGAAGAGTAAAGAGTAGGAAGGGTCCCATTTATTTGCAGTGAGACTGTATGTAAACACTTATTTTTCCTTCACACATAATCCAGATGGTTTTGTTAAGAAACTACTCATAACTCAATTACTTCTTTAATAACAAAAAATGGCCCAATAGAGATGAAGTCAGCAGGTGGCATAATGTCACCTTTAAACTGCATGTACAGCAAACAGAGAATGTTTATTCAAGTAGGGCCTGCTATCTATTATCAGTTTTTTGTATTTGGAGCTACACAATGAGTCCAGGCACTTCCAGAATGACTCAACCATAGGCTAAACTGTTTTCTCACATGTAACAAAGACATAGATGTGAGTGAATTCAATTCAACATGGCTATCTGTTGTATTTATGTGTGGCCCTGCTTTGGTTTAATGGCTTAGTGAACCTTTGAAAGGTTTTCAGTTTTTTTATTTTATTTCAGCAGATTTTATCCGCTGCGGCCAGCAGAGACAGTCATGTCATACTCTGGTCACTTTTAAATTTTTTTACACCTGACTGAAGTTACAAGGAATGAAGGGGTTAAAGTTACAGGCAATATAATGGTCTAATGCCATTTATCAGACTAAGCTCCTGACAAGGTGGACATGTTTATTGTTGCCTCTGTGTAGCTTTATGTCTAAGTTCATAAATAACTGTGCATCTTTCACTGCCTTGTGCAAGCTGGGGTTCAGAAGTTAATATAAATATTGAGATACCGTTCACTGAGAATTCAGGTATGGTTAGAAGTATAAAGGCCACATAAGTGACGATTGTATGGAAATATTTTACAATGATCATGAGCTATAGCTATAAGGTAGATTGTGTGTGTGTGTGTGTGTGTGTGAGAGAGATGGAGAGTTGTGTCATTCGTGGGTGAGTGCGCGTACGCGTGTATTGTGTAGTGTTAGAGTGTTGGTTTTGTCATATAACGTGAGTGAGGTACAGTTAAGTGTTTGTGTTCTCCGCAAGGGGGTTTCCGTGCGGAGTCTGTTCTGTGTGCGTTTGTCTAGAGTGACTGAGTAGAGTGCTTCCTGCGTGATTGTGAAAGAGGAAGAGTGTCCGCCTCTCTCCCTTGGTGTGATTGGCAGAGAACTCGCACTAGGGCAGTGGAGTGTTTCTGGACAACGGCCCAAGAACACTCACTGAAAGAGTGGAGAGTGTCTCGGGGCTGGTTGCCAGAGAACTCACTGTGATGAGTGGCGAGGGTCTCTCTGTGTTTGGGTCAAAAGAGAACTCGGACTGAAAGTTTTGAGTGTTTCTGTGTGCATGGGTTTGGGAAGCAATTGAAAAGTCACTGAATATGTGTGTGACTGGGGAGGTTCGAGTGGAACACCGGACTGAAGAGGCGCGGTGTACTGTTGAGATGTGTGTTGAGTGTGTGTCAGGACAGTGTGTAGAGTTCTACCCTGTCCCGTTAAGTGTTGATACGTGTTAAATGTGTATGCATGGAAGCGGTGTGGTTTGTTGTGCCACTGACTGTCTGTTTTTGTTGTGTGTTCCCGAGATCTGGAAGAGAGGCGGAAAAAATTCCCCCCTCAGAGGAGGCAGGCTTTCATGTAGTTTTGTTTATTTTAGTTTGTTATTTCAGGCAAATTGTTTTTGCCTGAAAGCAAAACTGTCCCACTCTGGCTAATTTATGCTGGCTGGATGAGTTAGTTAGTATATTTTTGCAGTTCTCATCATTGCAAACAGTGCATCTTTAAAACTCCATTCTAATTCTAACTCATTATGCACAGTCTATTGAGGTAAAGATAGCCAATGTTGCAAGTAAGGCATAAAGTACAAGTGAACAAGACATGCAACAATACAATGCCAGTTGGACACGACACCCTGGGGCTGCGCTTGCCAACAAAAATAGCCTTATCAAAATCTTTAATCAATTGTTAGCAATGGTTTGATAGGCTATAGCTAGCCTATCAACCAATGCATGTTTTATATTCTTTGGCATGGTAAGAAGCAAAAAACTAGGCCATAGGCTATTGAACATTAAGCTACCTAGTTGGCTATTACGAACAGTTAGCTAGCTAATTTTACCAACCTAAAACTGGTGGCTCGATTACAGCAGCAGATGTCGATGGTACGATGACGGTTGACTGTCTTCGGATCGTGGATTTCTCCAAATATCCTGTCAGTTTAGCCAAACTGCAAATTCTTGAAAATGCAAATTCTTCTACTGGTTGGACTTTCATTGTTGTAGTCCTGGAATTAAAATTTTTGATTGACAAACAGCACCTCTATTTCAAAAGCAGGAGTCAATTTTCTATTTTTGTTAGAGATATTTAATAAGCACCTTCCACCCTACTGGATGAGGTAGCCTAATTATATGACATAGGAGGGCTTAAATTCAGTTTAATTTGAGTTTGGATTGTTTGGTTTTAGTTGGGAGCAAAAAAAGGTTTTCTTATTTTAAGAACCTAAGAATACATAAGGACGAGAACGGGCCGTTCAGCCCATCCAGGCTCGTCATATCCTAATCTCAAGAGTATCTAGTACTGCATCTAGCCTGTACTTGAATAGCCCAAGTGTTTCTGCCTCTACTTGTCACGGTTTTACCTTGTTCTGCCGCTGGAGGGCGCTTGATCATGTGATGGTCTGTTTTCTTTTGTTTTGCTTGAGGAATCATTGTCATTTCCGCCATCCTTATATGGTCTTTTGTCAGTGAGTTTTCCGATCACTTTCAGCTGAGGGTTATCAATGTTAATTCGTTGAAGAGTTCTCGCCCTTATTGGGTTGTTTTCTGTTGATTTATTTTCCGTGGACTTTTTGTGCCCGGAGTTTTCTTTTCTTTGTCTTTCTATTTTTTCTCCCGCTCCCTAATCTGTTCGCAGACTTAGTGGCTGATCACTCGTGGTCAGCCTTTAGATATTCGTGAAATCTGCGTGTGGCTTTTCCACCTTCAATCCACACTACACTACTACCTGACCTGGCAAGCTGTTCCAGGCATTGACAACTCTCTGTGTAAAGAAAAGCTTCCCCATATCTGTGCGGGATTTGTCGTTAACTAAGGCCTATGGCCTCTTGTTCAAAAAGCTTTGGTAGTTCACTTTGTTAATCCCTTATAGGAATTTAAAAACCTCAATCAAACTTTGTGGTGGCAAACTTTTCTTTTGTTCTTTGGTGGCTGTTCTTTGGCATTATCTGGTCTCTCTGTCTTTCTCTGCTCGTATTTTTTTATTATAATTGTATATATTTAATTATTTAATATATTAGTTTTAGTTCATTATAAGTATTGAGCCTACACTCATGAGTGTATGATTTATATTTTTGGTTCTCATTTGATGTCTTGTGTGTAATTTAATTCATAATTATCAAATATTATTACACATGTAAGCATTTAGAGTATTCTGTCACTTGTTCCATTGGGTTATCTTTCAGAGGGGTAACCTGTTATAAGGGGATAATTAATAGTAGACATTGGCTGGATTCAGAGCAGCCACACCCTAAATTTGAGAAATTCCTTTTTGCCTGACATCATTCTGCAAGCTGACACAGTATGATCTTTAAGCATTCAGGAGAGGAGTCATGGATTTTAAAGCACATACTTATTAAATCACAAATGTATTAGTAACAAACTTAATTATTATTAACTGAAGTATTTTTACTTGTATATGTACATTATACAACAGTTGTGATAACAGCATGATATGTACAAGAATTTTCACAGCCAAGATGCAAAGAACAAATTGAAAATCTATTTGTAGTTGTGCATTTCCTGGGGGCAGACCTAAGCTCATGGAGAATATGCATGGAGAATATTTACGCTTGTATATCTTGTAGTCTCAATGTATGATATAAGAAACCTTTTTATTTTTCATTTTCAATGTTGCCTTCATTACACCCTTTCAATTTTCAGTCCAGAATTAAACAGGAGATCTCCTCCCTTCCCTCCCTAATCAAGTCGATGTAAGGTGTATCCTCTTAGTGGGTAATCTTCGTTTCCTGCTCTGCAGGGGGGCCTATAAGCATGGCAAAACAGCACGCAAGCATTCCGACAGCAGTCGAGGTTGCATCTTTGTTGCCTACGGTTTTTGTGTTTTACCTGTCTGCTTTTATGTACCGTCGCTGCTCTTGCACCGATCCGACTTGCGGGAATAACACGATGAGATGTTAGTTAACAGATATAGGCAGACTACCCACTGGGAGAGAGAATCTGCTCTCCGGGACCAAGGCACTTCCTGCTGGGAGTCAGTGAGTTGTCACAGAGCAGAGAGGAGGCCATTTCTATTGATGCAATCGAGCATTGGCCAATTTAATAATGGCCCACAGTAGTGATGTTCTGGCTGCCTGCTGCTACATTTTTTTGTAGCAAAATAATTGTTTACAATATGTAAAATAAAGTTTATCATGTGAGATTTTACAACTTGCAGTCCTTCGGGATAGTTTGAAAAATGTTGTCACTTTGACAATAAAAAAGCAAACAAATCAGCAAACTCTGGTATAATCCTAGTATCTTTATTACAGAATTTGCCTTTTAAAGGACATCCACAGTTGCTTCCTACATTTACATTTGGTGATCAACATAGAGGACTTCATCTTCTTCATCAGTGTAGACTTGTGCAGTTAGTTAGTTATACTTTGTAGACAGCCTTGGAGCACTTTGTATGTGGGGAAACTGGAATTCACAGCATACACATGTTGCTTTCTTACCACAGAGAACACATCTTCTTTGTTTGCAGTTTTTTTCCCCATTCAGCTCCGGGCAATTTTCCCCTCTCTTTACGGCCTGCAGCTAGTGGACGCCAGATCTCCCCCGTGGCTCCAGTGAATACCTCAGCCTGTGCTCATTGACCACCCTCTCGTTGGGATGCAAGCAGGCGCAGTAGCTTTTGTGAATGCCTGACAGAGTTCAGGTACCAGGGGCCATGCTTTCTGCATTGCTACTTCAGGCACGGACATGTGCAGTTTGCCGACTGCAGTTAGGTACATGAGGTAGCGCATGAGGATTTGTTCAAACATTCTTCCATAAGTTTGTACACCATGAAACTGTTGACATCCTAATTCACTTCCCATATTTTTCACCTTTGTGGTATGGCCTTCCAGCTGCTTATGAACAGCATTGTGATAAGGCTCTTTGCTCATCTGGAGAGATCAAGTTTACCTTGGTATGCTTCATAGATGTTGTTCTCGTCAAACATAATGCAATTACTTAATATTAACACAATTTTTAAAACCACAAATGGGAACTGCAGTATATATATTTTTTGGTTGGCGATGTTATGTTTAAATGTATCGTCTATTTTTCAAGGAAGGATCCATTTTGTGTCCATCTTTGGTCCAGTATCGGTTTGTGCTGTTGAGCTGTGTCAAATGATGTAGGTTGGTGGTATTCTACAAATCTGTCTCCATAGATTCCTATGGTTCAATATCACTTTGGCTTTGTCTACATTTTTGTAACCCATTAAGTCATGGCTTTGGTAAGTAAATAAATATTGTAAAAACAATGAGTACACAGTACCACCAATGTATGCATATCCACTTTCATTGACAGTTACCGCTACAAATATCAAAGAAACAAATAGAGATACCGATCACTAAACCTTATTTAATTATACTGTGTAACAATTTAAATTGTTTCATTTAAATGTAACAATAGTTGTTGTATTTATTTCAGCATAAACTTGAAAAAAATATAAATATTTGTATGTATAAATTCATCCCATTCAATTTCATTTTATGCAATAAAACCTTTAATTGTTTTATTGCTTTTGTTACTTTCACAACTCATGCCTTTGTATCTGCATAATTACTCAGCATTAGCAACCTATTATCCTAGCTACTGTATCACAATAGTGAAATTATAGTTTGCCAATTCATTTGAACAAAACAACCCCAGGAAATTGTGGCACATGTTTGAAGCATTATTGGTTCAGGTTAAGTACCTTGCTCAAGGCTACAATGCCCCAGTGCCCTACCTGGGAAGCAAATCTGCAACCTCACAGTAACCAGCCCTGTTTCCTAACCATTATACTACACTATGCATTGTGTTTGGTGCATGAAGAACACACATTTTTTGACTACTAATGGTTATCAGTCTGTCTATAATCATTTATAATGTGACATGAGTTACAGTTTATGGATATGGTTGGATAAGGATAAAGTTCCCAGCAACATTAGCCTTTCAAGGTGAAGATTTATTGATTTTATTTGTGGTGCTCAGTTTATCCAAGCATTTATTGTGTCCACAGAGCCAGCATTGACATCTTTCTTTCAAAAATCATAAAATTGAATTGCAAATATGGTAATAAGATTGGCTTTAGGAAATTCTATGGAATAGAATGCAAAATGTATTGCATGTATTACTGTTATACATTGGTATATGAATAAGTGCATCCTGATATATGGACAAAGGTATAGAGAACAAAGGCATACAGTGTCACTATCCTAGAGAAGATATAAAGATACTGATATATATACAAAGTATATTTTACATGCAGACAAACACTAATAATAAAAATATATATATACTTGTGGGTTATATTAAAAAACAAAAACAATAACAACTTCTAAAAATAATATTATACCACAAGCAGCAGTGATACTGTATACTCTGGTCTTACACAAGTTCAGAAAAGCCAGGACCGGTTACAACAGCAGTTATTTATCTTGAAAGTGGTTTCTAAATGAGGATTGTATTTTAATCCTGATGGAGTCAAGTGGCACTCGGAAGGAGGACAATAGCAGGAGCCCTCTTCGAGAAGCAGCTAATGAGGGTTATGGAGTGATTGTGTTGGTGCTGCAAAAAGGAATCAATGGGAGTAATAGAAACCCACCCTGTAGGGTCCTCTTGAGTTATACACACTGTTGCCTGTGCGTGATACACTGGTCAGAACTGTCCCCTTGTTGACTGGAATAAGCACAAGCATCTATGCATATATTCTACTCATTAATTCTCCTTGTTAATTCAGTAGTGTTCAAATTTGTGGACTAATTTATTTTTTATTTTTTTATATTTAAATAAAATATGGGTAAATGAGATTGGGAATTTCTACATTAAACAGATACAATCAGAAGACCATATTTGGTAATTGTTCCCTCCAGTAGTAGTGCAGTTTATCTCTGCAGTGAACAAAATAATATAAACCGTGCATTGGTATTCTCATATTATATATGTGTATTTACAATTACATACTGTACTGTATGTACCAAAACAAGGATATAAAAGCAGGGTGTCTTCCCTTGAATTAGGTTTTCTTGAATTATGGTGATCCAGTAATTACTCTGCTCTGAAAAGTAGCGTACTGTTGTTCCCTTAAAAAAAAAAAATCTGGATTCTGTACACTTAGATTTTCCATATGAGTCTTCTATTTATGTTTGAGATGGATTCATTTTTGCTTTCAAAAAGTGTACTACAAGCAAACAGGTGTCTGGCAGATTTTTAGGTTGTTATAGGGTATTTATTGTAGGACAGGTGACCCCATACTCTTCATGTATGACTAGATGTTGAATTCAAACATATCAAGAGCTTTCTTTGAAAAACACAGGCCAGCGCCTCAGTGGTACATAACAAACAAGACTCACAAAACAATAATGATACCTATCAGTTGCTGCTGTGGGTTCAGTTTATGAGAGGGGCCAAAATATATATGTGCTTGCAGCTTGAGCATTACTGGAACTCAGAAAACATAGATCTTTTCTGTGGCACTGATAATTCACTCACGGTCATAGATTGATGATGACAAAGAGTCCATAAAAGATGTTACCACTATATTCTCCCCTTATGATTTATTGTATCGCGTTGTCAAGGGTTGCAGAAAAACAAGAAATGTATCATTGAATGCCTTGCTTAAATATTCAGGAAGGCCGTAATGGACATTTTTATTCAGATAACTTGTGGAACGGAGGCTGTCATAGAAAAACTGTGTTGGTTTGGTACAAGGGATTTAATAAGCTTGGCTGCAGAAGATATTACAGGCAAAGTAAAATAGGGGTGGGGGGGATGTCAAAAACAAACTGACCTGTGTGACCATATGTGTCACGTTCCCGCTTAGATAATTGCAGTACTTTGTACAGTGACCAGAACTCTCTTGACTAATTTTCCTGCTAAATTAATATCTTATGCCCTACTCAACAATCATTTTTTATCCAATGGCTTTACTTTTTAATCTGTATACAAGCTTTATAATGCAGCAAATGG
This sequence comes from Aldrovandia affinis, assembly GCA_029706075.1. NCBI lineage: Eukaryota > Metazoa > Chordata > Actinopteri > Notacanthiformes > Halosauridae > Aldrovandia > Aldrovandia affinis. The sequence continues at coordinate 430,696 of JAINUG010000218.1, forward strand.
GTAAGAATACGGCATTTGTTAAACTATTTTAATTAAACAAAGCACATATGATTTCTGTTCTCTATGCCAGTAATGGATTAACTTTTTCCTCCATTTATGTTTTCTTACAACTTCAGAACTGAACACTTGATCGCTAAATTACAAGGAAATTACATAGAACATATTGGCAGGCAAGTGAGAATTGAATGAGAAATCTCTATTCCCTGAATCTAGTAGCCTTAACTGTTCAATGCCCTTGTTGAAGGTTCAGCACTCTTAACTTAATATAATAATTGAATATAATAATAAATATAATAATATAATGATAGAGATTATCAATGAATTCACTGAATTCATTGATATGTAGAGCAATCTGGTGGATCAACCTTCATCAATATATACAACTCACAATCAATTAAAATGAAGGGCTGGTTTATTAAGTGTAAACAAAGACTAAATATTCAATGTCAAATCTACAGTCGTAGGCTTACTACCTTAACAAACATTAAATCCTAGACATAAAAATGGCATGTATCAATCGGTAAATAGATGAAATGAAAGAAAATTACACCAAACCAAAAGGGTCTCCAAAAATGCAGACACACACAGCCAGGAAACAATACAAAACGAGCCAAATTGTGAACCTGGACCAGATCTCCCAAGAAGGCAGGAATGTATAGAATAAAATCCTAGAATTGTTTGAACAGACTGAGAAGAGCCTGATCCACCAATGACAGTGCCATTGACAAGGCCATTGCACACAAAAAAAGAGTATGTGGATATATACGCATACAGTGCCCTGTTAAAGTCTACACCCCATCTCAAAAAAATTATTTCACCTTTTGTTGCCTTACAGCCTGAAAATAAAACATAATAAATCAGACTTTTTCCACTTGTATTTACACATTTTACCCTACAACTTCCAAGTAAAAAAAAACCCTCAAAACTTCTGAACATTAATTAAAAATTAAAAACTAGAATAACTTGGATTGATTAGATTAGATTAGATTAGATTAGATTAGATTCAAAATTATTGTCATTGTACAGTACAGGTACAGTACAGTGATAAGTCTACACCTTGCTTATCTCACCAATTGTAAACTAGCTCAGGGTAACTAATCACCTTTCCGATCATACACCAAGCTAATTAGCATCCACCTATATTCAATTGTAGTGATTCTGATTACTTCAGAATAAAAACACCTGTTCCTAGAGGATTCCACTGCTGAGTAGTGCATTTCAGAGTAAAGTACCATGAGCAACAAGAAGCTTTAAAATTAACTCCAGGATAAAGTTGTGGAAAGGTACATATCAGGAAATGGGTGTAGAAAGATTTCAAAGGCCTTAAATATACTTTGGAGCACAATGAAGACCATAATTAAGAAGTGGAAGGTGCATGACACCACCAGGACCTTGCCTAGATCAGGCCATCTGTCCAAGTTGGATGACCGAGCAAGAAGACTGATCAGAGAGGCCACCAAGAGGCCAGTGGTAACTATGAAGGAGCTTCAGGACTTTATGGCAAAGAGTGGTCAATAGTCCATGTGTCAACAATACAGAAAGCTCTCCACAATTCTGGTCTGCATAGTAGAGTGGCAAGAAGGAAGCCAATACTCAGTCCACATTCAGTCCCATTCGAGACATGCAAAAAAAAACACTCTGAAGCCATGTGGCAAAAAGTGTTGTGGACAGATGAAACTGAGGGAACTTTTTGGCCGAAATGCAAACATTACATTTGGCGAAAACCCAATACAGCACATCATCCAAAGAACACCATCACTACTGTAAAGCATGGCAGTGACAGCATTCTGTTATGGAGGTGTTTCTCATCAGCAGGGACTGGGGCGCTTGTCAGGATAGAAGGGAAAATGTACACAAACATTTTTGAGGAATACCTGCTGCCCTCTGCAAGAAAGTTGAAATTGTGAAGGAGGTTCACCTTTTAGCATGACAACTACCCAAAGCACAGAGCTAAAGAACATGGGAAACGAACAGCTAACTACATCAGACATAACGAGAAACAGGTGAAACTGATAATACACTGACGAGACTAGAAACAGGTAAGCGAAAGTAAAAACATGGACCAGACAACTAGGAAAACATGGAAAAAACTACAAACGGTTAATTACAGGGAACACATGACACTTCCCAATGTAGGTGTACAAAGCTGGTAGAGACATATCCAAACAGATTAATTCAAAAGTATTAACTCAGCAGGGTGTAGACTCCAAGTTATTCTCGTTTTAAATTTTTAATTAATGTTCAGAAATTTTGAGATTATTTTTTCACTTGAAAGTTGTATGGTAAAATGTGCAAATAAAGGTGGAAAAAGTGTGATTTAATGTTTTCATTTCAGGCTGTAAGGCCACAAAAATTGAATTTTTTGAGACAGGGTGTAGACTTTAAAGGGGGCACTAATATACACTACCGGTCAAAAGTTTGAGTACACCTGCTGGAAACTAGGTTTATCTCATAATTGACAATGCTTTACACCGTATACATTTCTGTAAATACTTTAAAATGACAAAAACCCATGTAACAATGAACAAAATGAACATCAAAGAAATGTTCAAGAAAATTATATTGAAAATTGAATCTTGGATTCCTCAAAATAGTCACCCTTTGCCGTGATAACAGCCTCACAAACACGGCCATTCGGTTAATGAGTTTCAGCAGGAAATCACCCGATATGTCTTCCCAGCTCTCCTGCAGCAATTCCCAGAGAAACTTGTGGGTTGCTTTGCTTTGACTCTTCTGTCCAGTTTGTCGCATACAATTTCTATGGGATTGAGGTCTGGACACTGGGCAGGCCAGGTCATCAGTTTGAGTTGTCCTTCACGTTCCTCCTTCACCAGGTAGTTCTTGCACAACTTCAAGGTGTGTTTCGGGTCGTTATCTTGCTGAAGAATGAAGGAGTGCCCGATTAGCCATAGTCCAGATGGAAGGTGTACTCAAACTTTTGACCGGTAGTGTATATAAATATATATATATATACACACACACACACACACACACACACACACACACACACATTAGAGGGGTCTGCTTGGGGCATAAGAGGAAGAGAGAAATGACAGCAGATGGGGAAGCACAAAGCTTAAAATGGTTACAGGGCCAAGTGTGAAGACTGTGCACGCAGGTCCTGTTGTGTGACCCCTCTGTCTGACCTCTTACAATATGTTTCCACTGGCAATTCCATAACTCTCAGACCAGCATTTAGATTTCCTGTTTGACGGGCGGATGGGAGGACGTTCCATGTCTCTCTGGAACTGTGCTGCTCAACAGTGTGAAAGGCCAGCATGCTGGAACCTGTGTAATTTATATGATGTTTCATCACCTCAATATGCAAACACATACATGGTGGAACCCTGTATTTTTATATATATTTTTAATGTTGATAGCTGTTTTTTTGTAGGCTGAGGCAGGGGCTGGTCACAGTACTGACATGCGTTGAGATGTGTTTTCCCTCCGCTTGTGCTGTTATTGGAATGTGTGTGCCAATGCACACTGTGAATCTGATGAATGGCCGGACCATGGCAGATTCATAGTCTGGATCTTACTGCAGCTGTAGAGAAAACGAATGGCTAGCGGGGACCGCTGAGGTCTCCAAGCTAATACCTGTCTCTTCCATCAAAAAATCCAGGGGCATTTTTTTACACCCTGCCAAATGAAAGCCCCCCCCCCCCCCCACCCGCCGCTCACTTGGTATCCAGCGAAACCTGGGGCACCGGTGGCAGATTTTGGGTCTGCATAGGTAGCATCTGTCATCTGGCCCTGCTGCCGTCTAGGCTGTGAGGCAGGAGGGGGCATCGCTGGGCATTCAAGCCCCCCCATCGCCTCTCCTTGTCCCTATTTTGGACAGGACAGTGGCACCCCATGCTGATAAAACCCCAGCCTGCCTTCAGTGGTGTGCCTGCCTCTCTTTGTGAAGCATATGGTTTCACTTTTCTGTCTCTTCATGGGGAATCGGGACAGTTGAGGCATAAACTCTTTTATTAACACGTTCCTCTCAGAAAGGTTGCGTACGGGAGAGGAGGGCCAAAAATAACATTGGTGTGATAAGTCATTAGTCATTTCTCACTGTACATATGTTAACTTGACCCACCGTATGTTAATTCATGCAACATTGGCCTCACATATGGCTGCAATAGGAATCCCAAATGATAGTTCCTCCTGCAT